>JARK01001339.1:1438556-1455686 GCA_000688135.1 Ancylostoma ceylanicum | reverse complement strand
TGGGCTGGAACGGGGGGGGGGGGAGGCAGTGAAGGAAAAAGTGGTATTCTTGCCACGTTTGGAACCCGGATGGAAAACAAAGATAATAAAAATGTTAACTGCTTTATTAACTAATTATTAATAATAGTCATTTGAAAAATAAAAATAAACAAAAATAAATTCATGCGAAGTGTTTAGATTTAGAAAATAATTTCGAAAATTCGGGAACCCATTCTCGGGAAGGACGCCTTTCTCCCACCTGCCCTTCCCAGCGTCCGTCTCTGCATGGCCGGATTACCCTGACGAGCGGATAAGAAAGATTTGGGCATGTCGTGACTTTCCTCGTGGTTGGGAGGTTTGGTCCCCGGAGCAGCGTCGCTAGCGATGAATGTATTGAATGCCGAATAGAACAAGCGTTGAACGACATTTACCTTCCAGAACGCGTCATAATCGTTCCATGTGCTGGTCCCGTTGGAGGTTTGTTCGCTGTCGGATTGATCTTCGTACTCGTGTTCATGAAGTCGCGCAAGTCGACTGGGTGTGGCGTCGCCGCCAATAGAGCTGGAAACATAAGGCTGCACTATGAAATACGTGAAAATCTTACGTAATATGAGGAACATCTCAGAAACTTTAAATTCCTCCAATTCATCAGTTGGCTCTCAAGGGTTTCAAATAAACATTCCTTCTTATTGTTACTCGATTACTCCAGGAGGAGGGAGCCTTGCTGTTCTCCTTAGCTTTCCTTACACTCCGTAGTGTGCGAGCAGACAAAAATGCTCTCAAAAAAGCAAACAAATTTTTGTGACGTTCTGGTCACCTTATTCAGCCGGCAGGCAAGGTGCAGAAGATATAAACGTACCGAGGGGAAAAGCTATCGGATAAAACTGTCATGTTTAAAAATGTAATTAAACAAATAAAATGAAAGATGGAAAACAGTAACAAAATTATTAGTTGTCCCAAAAATAACGGCCGTTTTTGAATTCCGAGGTGTGTAACTCAGCTCTAACTTTAGATATTTCTAAAAACCACTATGATGGCTTGTTTCATGGACATCACCTGTCAAAGTTGAAGGGACGTGTCCTCACGGAAAAAGCATTGTAACCGACAGATTAGGGTGGCTTGCAAAATGATTCCCTGCCCAAGTGGAGAAAATGCAACGAATCCAGCTTTCATCGGATTGAGAACAGAACAAGCTTTCAACATTGAGGAGTATAAAACACATCGCAAAATATTCACTGTGAAAAGCGTCATCTCGGGAAAATTACGAAGTGGTCTCAGAAATTGGATAGTGCAAATCTTGAGCTTCGGAATGATTCAAATGTTTCGCTTATATCCTCCAAACTTGTTAAGTAGCGAACAATCAAATCTTCACTACGAGGGTGCGGTCTTTTATTAAGTTGTCGGGAAATGATTGAGATACTCCACCGAAAATTCTTCCTTGCATCCTTCCCACATGACTTGTGCCCAGGATTTGTGAGTATATGATAGCCTGGCCCCTGAGCAATTACCTCATAGGTGTGCCAGGGTGTAGCGTTGCGCTGCTGTTCAAGTAGATGCGGAAATGTACGAGCAACTAATTCAAGTGATTTTCTTTCACGAGCTCCTGTTGAGCGCCAGTGCGAGCAAGTGGGGCGACTATACCATCATGACATTTGGGCGGGTGCTCCTCCGCTAGGACACCATGAAACGTCGGTTCCGATGCCTCGTTTCGGGAGATATGTCTCCTCGAAGGCATTTACCAACTAGCCGTCCTCCCAAGCTTGGGAGCAAGGCATGCTACGCCGGAGTTGCCGGCATGCGACGTGATGAGCAGCACCAACTGCTGCAATAGTCAATCCAGGGCACTGACTTACAAATTTGGAGAAAAAAGACATCATCGTGTCGGATGGCACGTTTTGGTCGACAAAAATCACCCTCTTATGGCTTTGTCGGTTCGTCCTTCGTAGGAGGAGCAGAAATGGACCCCGTTGCCACACTCCCCACCCGTGCCCGCTCTTGCACTCTCCAGCGGACACCTTGTTCGATCGCTCAGGCATTCCTTGGCCGAGCAACACTCCGCCAAATTTGAGGATTTTCGATCATTGACAGATGGATTCTTCGACCTGTAGCTTCCCGATTTCCGAACCCGTGAAGTCAGCTCTGCGCCTGAGAAGTGGCCCCAGGCGATGGATATAAATTATGGTTACAAAAAGTCCCAATGTTATCTAATTGAAGAGAAAAAGTTTAAAGAGTGACGAAAATCCGGAGTGTCTCAATCATTTCCCGACAACCTAATATTTTGGGACAACCTAATAGCTCCTAAAAACTTTATGCCCACCTAGAACAGGCGATACTCCTTAACATACTCAGCTCAAGGTCATCATCACAGCCAGAAACCTGCTTCTTGTCCAATCCTGAAATGAATGCTCCATTTAGCAGAAGTGAGATTGACAAGTCAACTGGTAAGTAAATGTTTCTTTACGAAAATCATATGACGGCTTTATGGAAAGATTTGAGAGCAATATCAGCACATGGGGTATGTATAGTGGTGGTCATTCTGATTCAGTGCTGTTCCTTATCGGCCATATCACTAAACCTTCACCTATCACCAGCGCGAGCTGGTGCAAGAGCGTGAGCGTAGCGGTGGTGCTCGATAAGAGTTTCATTCCACTAGTGAGTGGGGCTAATCCCGGCCGAAAACAGTTACCCTCACTGATAAATGAAGCTCACACCGCTACGCTCCCGCCATTGCATGAGCTCGCGTTGGTCATGCGTGGTGATATCATTGATATGGCCGCAAAGGAACAGCACTGAAACAGGATGATCACTACTATATATTCTCTATTCCACAGGTTTTGATTTCGCTTTGACCACGCGCTGGTATTCGCAGTGATGAATAGGGTAGAAACTGAGTCACGGATTCTAAGAATTTCGCATAAAAGGCGACAGCTCACCGTTTCATTTCGCCATTCCCTTCGTCGCTGCTATTGTGAGCTTACTGTACTCCGACAGCCAGCACCGATACTTTTTGAGCATTTCTTAACCCCTCGAATCTTCACACGGTCTTATGCGGTTCATAGCATATGGAAGAGCATGAGCAACAACAGTGCTATTTCCCTCATCCAATAAGAACAGGATCTCTATTCTTACATTCTGATCGCCTGTTACCTTCTTTGTTGTTCTTATCTGACACAACAAAGTAGGTAATAGTCGATTAGACTTCTGAAGTACTTTTGCTGTGTTCATCTGAAATTGCAAGATGCACCAATGGTGAAACTCCTCCACGAACGGGGTCTATACGAGTTCAAGTGTGCAGCGGTGTGAGACTCAGGTGCGTAGGTTCGCCATTTCCACTATATCCTCTTACTTATGCGAGAGTCATTTGATTACGGAGAGATTTTCATTAGGAACTTTTCACTAGGAATTCATCGAGAAATCAAAAGTGTTGATAGGTCGTCTATAGGGCAATTTATACTGGATGCGTGCGACTGACGCGCGTGCGACTATATGATGAAGAATAGGGGCCAATAAAAATCGCAGTCGCAGCTCACTCGCACGCGTTTACGGCCTCGCGACGCCACGCGTTCTTTTCATTGAGAATTTCATATCGCGTTGACCGGTCTTTACAGAAAATTTTCCGCAAATGGATGCGTGCGTCTGAAAGTCGCACGCAAGTCGCATCTGGTATAAATTGCCCTTATATGGGAGGGCCCTCACTGTATCCTTCGTTGAATTAAAAACAACTTAGCGAAGCCTTTCAACTGGTAAGCCAAGGTAAGTTTGTCAACTAGAAAATACTACCTTTCCAACTCTATGGAATATTTGTACTAGTGGAACCTTTAAATAGGAAGATGTCAATATTCCTCTTGTGCTGCTCCGAAAAGAATCTCTTCGAGATGAGCCTCTATCTTACGCCTACCCACCACCGTGCATTCTGATCGGCTCAGCCTTGTGAGAGGAAAGTTTGCCGTTCTGCGTCAGCTTCACCATTCTTGATTTTTCTGAAGACGGCCCTGAAAAATATCTAACATTCGTACATAATTCTTATCCACCAACAAATAACAAAATTAAATATCTCGGATGTTCCAGCAGATTGCAGGCGACGTTTTGGAGCAAATAACAACAATGGTTAGATGCAAAAATACTGCTTACAAATATGTAGCATTTTGGTTGATCACTTATGTACGTAGGACGAAATCTAAAAGAGTTCTAAGGGCTTCCCTACGTTTCTGCCATAACAATCCCATTGTAGCAGAACTTGTCGGTAGAATAGGTCAACCCATTCCAGGAAGTGTCTCGAACCAAACTGAGTTCGAAGAAAAATCAATAAAAAGTGGAAAAGTCGGAACCGCGGCGCCGGTGCATTTTGATATTTCTTAGCTTCACTGAAACTGGCACTTTTTCACCTACAGAACAAACGAGCCCTCTTTAACCTGCAAGAAATTTTCCATTAGTGTATCACGCTAGATTTCACAGTACATATTTCCTAGGAAAACCATAGGAAATTGAAAGAAATGCGGCCCTAACTCTTTCACCCTTCCAAATTACAAACAGAGGGAGGTGTACGGGCACAAGTTTCTCTGCAACGTTTGCCGCACGTAACACAAAGATGCGGATAGCGGAAGGTTGGGTTTACCTCGATCTAGATAGAAACGGTTTACCGGGTTTTTCCTGTAACAGAGGTTGAGTCTGAACCTTTGAGAACGAATCCAGATTAGCTGTGTTTTGAAAATTTGTATTTCCGTTTGATTTTTGCCATCTTTGGCAACAGTTTCTACCACTAAAGATTTCGAGGGTCACAGCTAACCTATTTCTGACCCTCTTTGTGGTATGTAATGCAAAACTGTAACGCTTTCAGGTCAATTCAATGTTTCCGGGTGGGAAAGCTTTTTCAGAAGTAAATTGCGTCGAAATTGACTTTTAAAGGCAGTGTCTCACCTCAGATACCTCGGCCGAGAACTGGCGCAAATTCTCGGCCGGTGTACGAGGCGCCTCCCGCCTTTTGGCAATGAGAACACCTTTGCGATCAATGAGATCAGGCCCCAGCACAGGTCTCCCGGGGGGCAAGCTGGGCTTCGTAAAAGGGCCGAAAAGCAAAGGGGGCTTCGTACTGAAGTCCAGGGTGGAGCCCCGGAAAAAAATATAGACGAATAGAAAAATGGCCTGCAACAAGGCTGCTCGCTCTTTGAGCAGCGCAATAGGGGCGACTTATGCCGAAAATGGCTTCAAGGAGGCTGCTCATGCTGCAAGCGGCCAGGCGACTGTCCGGTCCAACTATTCCGATTGGAGCACATTTTCCACGTACACCGTAGGATTTAAGGATTTCTGCGCAGTCTAAACGCAACCAAATGACATGATATCTTCACTAACAAAAGAACTGAGAGAGCACCACAGCTGTTTGAAAGAACGACCAAAAGTTATGTACCGCTCGGAAGATATACGCGAAAAACCCTTTTCCGGAAATTTCGTGGAGCTGCTGTGAAGTCCAGACTTTAAGACTGGGTTTAAAAATTGGAGTGTGGGGAGATTTAAGGGAGCACTACAACTGTATGCTCAGTATTGCCAGAAATGATGTACAGCGCGAAGGATATATGTGAGGGAGACCTCAGGTCGCCCTCTAGGTCGCCCAGGGCGACCTAAGTCACTTAGTGAGCATACAGTTTTTTCTTTCACATAATTTTTGGGCTTTTGCAGCATACACTTTTTCTTCAAAGCCCCCTTCATCGTTCAAGCACTTGATGGATTCGATCCGTGCAGTATGGAATTCATAGGAGTTCTCGGAGTGTTGTTAACTCGAGGTAATTTCGCATTCAAAATACACCAGCCTGATCGTCCGGCTAACGCCGGACTCTCAGGCTTCTTTTTGTGCTCGCTTCGCTCGCGTTGTCTTCTTATGACATCTCCCTCACACCATGCCGGCCATCCCACATTTAACAAAACTCCCGTTTTTCGCACCTTCGAGCTTCCTGGCTTCGAGGCACCTTTCCACAGCTGTGAAACAGTCGGGAGACGTTTTTTCCACCTTATATGAGACTGTTCGACCCGTCTACAGGCGTTTCCCCACTTTTCGACGTTGACGCACACTTATCACACCGTTGGACCCGTTTCCAGGCGTTTCCCCACTTTTGGACGCCGGCGCACCTTTATCACAACGTTGTACCCGTTTCCCGGCGTTTCCCCACTTTTTGATGCCGGCGCACCCTTATCACACCGTTTGACCCGTCTCCAGGCGTTTCCCCACTTTTCGACGCCGGCGCACCCTTACCACAACGTTGTACCCGTTTCCCGGCGTTTCCCCACTTTTGGACGCCGGCGCACCCTTATCACAACGTTGTACCCGTTTCCCGGCGTTTCCCCACTTTTTGATGCCGGCGCACCCTTATCACACAGTTGGACCCGTCTCCAGGCGTTTCCCCACTTTTCGACGCCGGCGCACCCTTATCACACCATTGGACCCGTCTCCAGGCGTTTCCCCACTTTTCGACGCCGGCGCACCCTTATCACAACGTTGGACCCGTCTCCAGGCTTTCCTCGGCTTTCAGAAACCGTTGCCACAGAAGTGGACCCTTTGCATAGCGTTATCTCCACTCTCAGACCCCGGCGCAGCCCTACCGCGGCAGTGCTTGCTCACCCCTCATCCGTGGCCTTCTTCGACCTCCTGGCTCCTTTTCTGCGATGTAAAGACATCCCACCCATCTATTCCCTTTTATACTGTCTGGGCTTATCTCATTCATTCCAACTGTGGTAAACACAACAGTCGGTCCTGAACATGTCTGAACATGACAAAAGTGGCCCAAAACACCTGTAAATAAAGGTAAAAATCAAAATTTGCAACCTTTTCGTACATAACTCGACGCGCTGAGCACGATGGTGTAGGTATTTTCCGTTTTTAATGGCTGGTTCTTGTGTACAGACTCACACACACACACACACACATGAATTGCCAATTAATAGATAGTAGATAAGGAGCATACACTTTTTTGATTCACATAATTTTTGGGCTTTCGCAGTATAAACTTGTTGTACCCCTATAGTTCTTTTGTCACTGAAGATTTCAATTCATTCCGTTGTGTTTACACAGCGCAGGAATCCTTAAAATCCCACGGAATCCAAGCCCGTAGAATATGTGCTCCAATCGAACAACGCCGCGGACTAGTTTCAACGCGTTTCCTCTTGTATGAGGCGGGATGGTTTCATCGATCAAACGTCACAGATGAACTGTGCTTTCTATGGTTAGGCGGTCAAAACGCGCGCCGCGACGCGACCGCGCCGTACGTGTATGCTCTCTGAATCCAGGTTCTTCGTTAAGAGTTGACGCATTCAATGACACCGGTGGACACCTCCTTACACTTCTTCAGCTCCGATGGCATTCATCTGTCCTACCTTAGGTCAAAAAACTGGTCTATTTCTAACCAGCGCTGCTCGTACGTTTGAAGGCTGCAGCCGCGACGCGCACATGAATCGACCAATCACAGCTCCATAGCGTACATACGTCTTGTCACGCAGCCGCTTTCTATAATCGTGCGATTTTCAGACTTCTCTCTTCGTTATGACGAGTGAAGTGGCTGCTGCATGCAAATTTACTAGCGACCCCAGGAGTCGCTACTATAATAAATATTTTGAATTTTGACGTCTGCCAATGTTTTTCCTGGTGGATTCCAGCACTTGTGCAAAGGGAGCTTCGTAAATTTTCGGATTTTCAAAGGGGGCTTCGTTTTGATTTTGGCCTCGTGCCGGGGTCTGAATGAGATCAGCGGATGTGTATGGCAAGACATGCACCTTCCTTGCCGAGGAACTCGTACGCTCCAGGATGAACTGGTCCCTCAAAAACGGGTTTTATGACAGTTTTGTTAGAAATCATATGCGTAGCTGAACTTAGCGCGTCGAGTAAGCCCAGATTCTGTTGAAAACTCGACACGAGATAGCCATATTTTCTCATTTCACCATTTCATAGAAGCCATTTTCAGTGGAAGCCGCAGCACCTTTAGCAAGAGTATTGATAGGTTGCATATTATTCAAACAGTATTTAAAGCGCTTCCTGAAGATATCATGGATACTCTATATGAAACTATCATAAGGTCCCGTTCTTCTTTAAAATGAGTTTATTGGCCAAGTGCTTTATAGGAAACGCTTCCCTCAAAGATCTCACTCACTTCCAGCATACTATAAGCCTTTCTTTATTCACCACACAAGAGACCACAACAGAGCAGGGATTTTTCGTGGTGGAATAAAAATTGAAAAACGCTGTGCAGTAGCATGCGGTCCCCGTAAAACTATATTACAAACTTGTGTGACTTGTAAAATTTACAGCAAAATTAGCACATTTCGTCAGAAAACGGATTACTGAGCTTCACGGATTCCAAACCAGAACAAGATGTCGAAGAAGCTAATTCTAATCCAAAAAACCATGTTGACATAGTATGGGTTATTAAAGGTTGCAAAGAAAAAACCATCGCTAACAGCCAGCTTGTAAATGTTCTCACCATCGGAAGTGCGGAGTCGTGTTTCCTTAATGAATATCGGAGACTCTTCCACAAGTGCGCTCCTTAATAAGCTGAGTTGAATATCAGAGTCGAATGTGCTATCTGTGCACCCAGCACTCTCCAAGAATTTACCAAACAGTCCCGAAATTACGTCCATGCTGCCACAAACCACACAACATACAGTGGGCGTCAATGGCGGTGACCCGTCTGCGGCCTCGAATAGAACGCGGCGCGACCGCGCCGCTCGAGCGAGAATCCTCTCCGGGACATCAAATTATGGAGTTTTCTTGATAGTCAGTTAGTTTTCTTATTAGTTACCATCAAATATGATGAACAACTATCAAGAAAACCCAGATAAGCCACTGCGGCGACGATTCTAGGGTGAGCGGCGCGGTCGCGTCGCGTTCTGTTCGAGGCCGCAGACGGGTCACCGCCACTGACGCCCACTGTACATTCTTCTACGAGGTGTCTCACCTCACTTGATCACTCTGGTGTGCTGACCGGGAAGCAGGAGCGGAGCAGCTTTGTCTCTCTTTCCTCGCTCTCGCATGCATATGCTTTCAAGATGTCTTTCAGCGACGATGAATCCAACAGAAATATGTTAATTCATGCAATTTTCTGCAGAGAATTAACAACTTTGGCAAATGCAGTTATTGAAGCATCAGATGATGTAGCAGCTAACCTTGGAGTGCTAGATAATATTCCAGGAAAAAAACGCTGCTTCGACAATAGCGAAAAGTGGGGCAATCGGTTTGTTGCCTAGGGCAACCTAATTGCGCAATGTTCGCTCAAGTCGAACAGCAAGCATTTGGTGAGCCGGAGTTGTTGCGAAATTCTATCCGCCCCTGGTCTTATATACCCGGCTAGAACGCCGGCTAGCGACGTTTTTGTTCAAGAAGAAACTGCACCCTGGAAAAAAAATCGGAATCAGGGGCGCTGTTTCGTGGCTCTCTTATCGGACCCACGTCCCACATTACATTCAAAGAGCTGGATCCGGGGGAAAACCATTAGATTTTCTTCGGATCTGCAGCAATTTTAATCATTTGCGAGCACAATCCACTCCAAATTAAAAACAATTATCCATATGAATATTAGCGCTTAAAGACAGTGGAAATGGAAATTTTCGATCTTGAGAATTCTCCATAATCTGAGTTGATCAAATGAGTTGAGTATTGTTGTAGTGGTAAAATATCTCGAAACCAAGAATTTTCGTTTTTTGTTTTCGCGTTTTCCAATCTCTACTTTGGAACGGCATGAATCGAGCTCTCGAAAATGTGCAGTAGGGACGCGAGCTCGAACAGCGTAATATATGGCATAAGCTCTCCCCCGGCCTGTCGCAAATATGGCGGAGCCGCCAGCCGGTGATGGGCGGCAGCTGGGCTGGATATTAATTTACTTCAATACACTGTTCAAGACAGAAGTTGGAAAATGTTAGTGTAAGTGGCTCCGAACAGAGTGCAGCCAAGAACTTAGTGTTAACGAGGTTGAATAATCCATAGGTAATTTGTGGTCATTTACAAAGTCAAAACTTTCGAAGCGGCTCTATTTTTAATGAAGCAATCGTGCGTTGGTTTTTACCGTTTTGCTCAGACATACAGTGGCGGCCACATATTTAGCACGCTGCCAATTTTGGGCGATCAACTGATGAATTTTAAAAATCTGTATTTCAGTACTGGAAAGAGCTATCAAGGCAATACTCGAGAGTATGATAAGGCATCGTATTCTCCTTCCCGCCTCAACTTTGTTGCTCCGGGAAATGCTTCTGGATGGGATTGCACGCATTGAGAGCTAAAAATGCAGTGCTTTTGGAAATGTTTCAGTTTCTCTCCTAGATGACTTTATTGGATCTGGTAAAATGTGATTTTCNACGCCGGCGCACCCTTATCACACCGTTAGACCCGTCTCCAGGCATTTCCCCGCTTTTGAGCGCCGGCGCACCCTTATCACACCGGTAGACCCGTCTCCAGGCACTTCCCCGCCTTTGAGCGCCGGCGCATCGTTGCCGCAAAAGTGTACCCATTGCATAGCATTATCACCCCTTCTGGGCGCTGGCCCAGCCCTACAGCGTCACCCCTCGTCCGTGTTCTTCTTCGCCTTCCTGGCTCCTGTTCTTCGACATAAAGAGATCCTACCCATCTCCTCCCTTCTATAGNCCTTTGCATAGCGTTATCTCCACTCTCAGACCCCGGCGCAGCCCTACCGCGGCAGTGCTTGCTCACCCCTCATCCGTGGCCTTCTTCGACCTCCTGGCTCCTTTTCTGCGATGTAAAGACATCCCACCCATCTATTCCCTTTTATACTGTCTGGGCTTATCTCATTCATTCCAACTGTGGTAAACACAACAGTCGGTCCTGAACATGTCTGAACATGACAAAAGTGGCCCAAAACACCTGTAAATTAACGTAAAAATCAAAATTTGCAACCTTTTCGTACATAACTCGACGCGCTGAGCACGATGGTGTAGGTATTTTCCGTTTTTAATGGCTGGTTCTTGTGTACAGACTCACACACACACACACACACATGAATTGCCAATTAATAGATAGTAGATAAGGAGCATACACTTTTTTGATTCACATAATTTTTGGGCTTTCGCAGTATAAACTTGTTGTACCCCTATAGTTCTTTTGTCACTGAAGATTTCAATTCATTCCGTTGTGTTTACACAGCGCAGGAATCCTTAAAATCCCACGGAATCCAAGCCCGTAGAATATGTGCTCCAATCGAACAACGCCGCGGACTAGTTTCAACGCGTTTCCTCTTGTATGAGGCGGGATGGTTTCATCGATCAAACGTCACAGATGAACTGTGCTTTCTATGGTTAGGCGGTCAAAACGCGCGCCGCGACGCGACCGCGCCGTACGTGTATGCTCTCTGAATCCAGGTTCTTCGTTAAGAGTTGACGCATTCAATGACACCGGTGGACACCTCCTTACACTTCTTCAGCTCCGATGGCATTCATCTGTCCTACCTTAGGTCAAAAAACTGGTCTATTTCTAACCAGCGCTGCTCGTACGTTTGAAGGCTGCAGCCGCGACGCGCACATGAATCGACCAATCACAGCTCCATAGCGTACATACGTCTTGTCACGCAGCCGCTTTCTATAATCGTGCGATTTTCAGACTTCTCTCTTCGTTATGACGAGTGAAGTGGCTGCTGCATGCAAATTTACTAGCGACCCCAGGAGTCGCTACTATAATAAATATTTTGAATTTTGACGTCTGCCAATGTTTTTCCTGGTGGATTCCAGCACTTGTGCAAAGGGAGCTTCGTAAATTTTCGGATTTTCAAAGGGGGCTTCGTTTTGATTTTGGCCTCGTGCCGGGGTCTGAATGAGATCAGCGGATGTGTATGGCAAGACATGCACCTTCCTTGCCGAGGAACTCGTACGCTCCAGGATGAACTGGTCCCTCAAAAACGGGTTTTATGACAGTTTTGTTAGAAATCATATGCGTAGCTGAACTTAGCGCGTCGAGTAAGCCCAGATTCTGTTGAAAACTCGACACGAGATAGCCATATTTTCTCATTTCACCATTTCATAGAAGCCATTTTCAGTGGAAGCCGCAGCACCTTTAGCAAGAGTATTGATAGGTTGCATATTATTCAAACAGTATTTAAAGCGCTTCCTGAAGATATCATGGATACTCTATATGAAACTATCATAAGGTCCCGTTCTTCTTTAAAATGAGTTTATTGGCCAAGTGCTTTATAGGAAACGCTTCCCTCAAAGATCTCACTCACTTCCAGCATACTATAAGCCTTTCTTTATTCACCACACAAGAGACCACAACAGAGCAGGGATTTTTCGTGGTGGAATAAAAATTGAAAAACGCTGTGCAGTAGCATGCGGTCCCCGTAAAACTATATTACAAACTTGTGTGACTTGTAAAATTTACAGCAAAATTAGCACATTTCGTCAGAAAACGGATTACTGAGCTTCACGGATTCCAAACCAGAACAAGATGTCGAAGAAGCTAATTCTAATCCAAAAAACCATGTTGACATAGTATGGGTTATTAAAGGTTGCAAAGAAAAAACCATCGCTAACAGCCAGCTTGTAAATGTTCTCACCATCGGAAGTGCGGAGTCGTGTTTCCTTAATGAATATCGGAGACTCTTCCACAAGTGCGCTCCTTAATAAGCTGAGTTGAATATCAGAGTCGAATGTGCTATCTGTGCACCCAGCACTCTCCAAGAATTTACCAAACAGTCCCGAAATTACGTCCATGCTGCCACAAACCACACAACANGCCTTCCTGGCTCCTCCTCTTCGACATAAAGAGATCCTACCCATCTCTTCCCTTATATAGTGTCTGGGCTTATCTCATTCATTCGAACTGTGGTAAACACAACAGTCGGTCCTGAACATGTCTGAACATGACAAAAGTGGCCCAAAACACCTGTAAATCAAGGTAAAAACCAAAATTTACAACATTTTAGTACATAACTCGACGGGCTGAACACGAGGGTGCCGTTAGTTTTGGCGGCGAGGCCTGGTTCTCGTGCACAGACACACACACATGAAGTGCCAATTAATAAGAAGTAAGATAGTTAGTAGGTATTATCGTGATGTATTGTGGCAACACTCATCTTTCCATTATCGTTATCATGGAGTCATTTTCAATGTGGGGTCATTTTCAATGGTTTCGAACTGGCCAAGTCTAGCGTTGCCCTTGCTGACTCATTCTTTGTTCTGCGTTACGAATGGAAGGTCGAGATAAAAGCGTTTACTTGCAGTCGATTACCACTTCGGTATGTTGGAATCAAACCTCGCCAATGTGTCGGCACTCAGCATTCGAGCAAAATCAGGCAATCGTCGGACACTTGAAGGCAATTTCTATTGAATGCGTGCTTCTGACGCCTGTTGCGTCTATATGATTAAGAACGGGGCTGGTTGCATTGCTGAAGCAGCTCAAATGCACGCGTTTACGTCCTTGCCGTCAGCATAGGTTGCCGCATGGAGTAGCCCAAAACTCCGCTTATTTGAAACGAATCAAAACGAATCGGAGATATAACAGACTAGCGCCTCCTCGCAATGCTAGGAAGTGGGGATGGGCAGCCACTTGAGGTTCGAGCAGAAGCTTTAACCCAAGAAATCTTCAAAAAGTCACTCGTTGAGGAGAGACATTCATTTTTGTTATTCATTCCTGGATTCTTGGCCAGAATCCAGGCTGCTTCCAGTGCTTTCCTTGCGGAAATCTCGCTCTCATGTGTCAGTATTACGCATTTAACATCAAAGTCTTAACCACCGTGTACCTCAACCTTGTGGCGGCCCGGCGGCGACGTCACACTTCCTCTTCTCTTTGCTGACATATGCTCCTTGATGCGCACGTTCAGTGTTCTTCCCGTTTCCCCTATATTATGTTCATTGCGATACATGCATTCCAGGTGGTATATAACCCCCATTTTTGGGCAATCCCCTAGTTAGGGCAGACAATACATTGTTCTGATACACACTGTATATCGTAGAGCCTATTTCGAACCAACTGCCTTTTGATGTCGTCGTTTGGATCATTCACCAAGAAATCGTCATTCTGCAGTTGAGCTCGTACTATGCATTGTCGAAAAGCCGCGCTAACTTCAAGTGGGGTAAAACGGAGTTGGGGGGGGGGCACTTGATATTGGTCGATAATATGACCTGTCCTACACGTTTTGACGTGTTTGAATTTCAGGCAATTATTATACGTTAGGATAGCTAACATGTCAAAGCGTTCTGAACTTGTCAGCTAGCAAGTCAGAACGTGTAGGACAGGTCAAGTTATCGACTTTTGTTAGGTGGCCCACCCAACTCCATTTTACCCCTAACTTCATCTGAAATGAATGGCACGCACAGTGGGAATTTTTTGTCCCGAAGTGTTCGATTTTGGTTCCCAGCTAGATGGTCTACGCTGGCAGTGCGGAATCGAGTATCCGTTAATGCGTGCAATCTTGGATGCTAGGTCTCGTGACTCACACGTCTTCGTGTTTCGTCTTCGTTCGCGCACAACTCCGTAGCTGTCCTATATATGTTTCGTGCAATAGCACGTTTGACAGCAGTAAGGTGCGCAGAGTTGGCATGAATTATGATGTTATTGGAGGTTTCCTTTCGGTACCATTTGACATGCATGATGCCATTTGATACCTGTACTTGGGTGTTGAGATAGGAAAGCCATACATCAGGTGGAGTTTCTCTGGTAAGCCGAATGTACTGCGACTGTTCATTCGGAATTCTGAAACATTCGTCCATTTCATGCTGCGTCGATGTTATTACACAGCAATCATCAATGTACCGACAGTACAGTACCGGTAAGCGAGCAAGCACTGGTTCCTCAATTCCGAACATGAAACATATCGCGAGGACAGGCGCAAGCGTTTGGCCCATGGCCAGTTCTCGGATCTGAGGAAAGTAGTTGCCAGACCATTTGGAGATGTTGCATTTCAGACACTCACGAATGAGGATCAGTATGCGTGCTTTGCTCAATCCAAAAGTGTTAATACCGCCAGCATGTTTGTCCAACAATTACGATAGCGCCTGCAAGGCTGAATCGTTCTGCACGTTGGCATATAGCGATGTGACGTCGAACTATTCCACTACGCAGTTAGGGTCGAACTTGGTGTTGCGCAAATGTTGGATGAATTGTGCTGTATTCGACAGGTGCGACGGTATTCTAGGGAGTAACTGGCTCACAATTTTATTAAGAAACCAAGAAATACGATCGGTGGGTCCTACTACGCAGCTTTTCATAGGCCTTATTTTATACACCTCTGCGGACATGGAATGCATTTGTTGCCGTGGGATCTTGTTGGTCTTCATCAGGCTGTAGAAAACTGGACATTTGGGATTATCCTGTTCCAACCTGCTGAGGAACCTTCCGTCTAGGACTTCCCAACACTAATCCAGACGTCGTTAAGCCTTCTACACTGGGCAAAGAAGTCCTTTTCTGTTGCGCGCTGGTAAAGCGAGGTATCCGAGAAATGTAATTCTGCGTTGTCTCGGTCCAGCACCTGTGGTAGGACGACAAACTCTCCACCTTTGTCAGTCACAGAGAGACGAATAGAGTTGTCTGCAATCAACATTCGTACTTCTTTGAATCCTAGCCATGGCTCATGAGAAAGATTAGATTGGTAGCCTCGTTTGAATCTATTCAAAACCTCTAAAATCCTCGAGGACAGTACGCGAAGTTTCGTGTCAGCGGCAAGGTGCTGTTCAGCTCCTTCAAAATCAAATAATATAATAATGTAAATTCTTACACTGTGACCAGTGCAAGAATTTCTCAAAAACCGTATGCGAAACTTGCTACCTGAAGAAGCCCTTGCCCGCTCTCGGTCAGAGGCACAAATATTTGAAAATTCGATCCTTTGCAAAATCTCGCAAATAACTCCTAGAACCTTGTGACCATAACCTTGTCTCACCCGCCAGACACCCGAAAACGCAAGCAGCCTCAAGAGACTTCAGGGGATGGAATGAAAGCATTTGTTCACTATTGCAGTCCTTTCACAGACCCATAATTTGAGCCGGTGCAGTCTAAATTCATTAAAAATTCAAAAGTTCAAGGTTGCTAAGCATTCTCTATGTAACCTGGAATAAAATGCTCTTTCAGATGATGCTCAACTCTTGAGCCTTGCGTCCACTAACACTTAAGACAAACAAAAGAATATGCTCGCTTTCCCTAGCTATCACAATAACAGTTAACTACTAGCACTTTCTTCCCCTTTCTCGTTAGAAACGATGAGTTCATCAGGGGTGCTCTCATAACTGACTGTTCATTCACAAATCAAGTACAATCTACTTCATTGGATGCATCAGTGCACAATGCATAACAGTCGGACTTAATCATCCTTGCATCACACAGCACCACCAATCTGGCACTCCGCCCAGCATTTCGATGCATAGGTGGTGCGACGAAGCTCAGCAAAAGGGCGGTAATGTGTGAGGCAAGAATGATCGAGAGCGTCTTCATATCATTTTGCTCTGGGTGTTCACTGCTACGCAACGTTCCAAAACGAGAGATAATATGTAATATGAAGAAAATTTTAACCTTGTCAAAACGAATTCGTTTGCAAGACATACCACCGACATACGTTCGACACTGTAGAAATCGTCCACTTTTTCAGAGTGATGGGCATAACGAGCAGCCGAGAAAACAGAAGAGATTGCTATGCACGCCCACACTGATGCCAATTTTCCTCGTAATGGTCATTGTTATCGTTGTATTCTCGTCTAACTCTGTAACGCTCACTCATTACGTTCATTTCGCCAAGAACGTGCGAGAGTATGTTGGAAACATGCTACCGAAAATTACTCCTAGAACTGATACATATGCCTTAAGGATTCATGAAAACTTTAAGTTGATTATATCTGACCAGTATGGCCGTCCGGCTGACGCCGGACTTCCAGACTTCTACTGATGCTCGCTTCGCTTGCATACTTCACATTGAATGCAAAAAAAACCTTGAAAACCTTTCGCGGGATACCTATATCCCCCTCAAATAGTTTCAACGCTCTCCTGAAATTCCCTCAAATCCGCCAGGCATCTCTCATCTCCATAAAGTGATGCTCTTTGGTAGGCCCTGGGGGCTGTGAGCATTTGGATGTAACCGATTCAGTGCAAATGATCACTTGGAATGAACTATGTTTTGTTGGTTGTTGTGGTAGCTAAGTGATAAGAGACTACTGCTGCATGCAAACAGAATGAAGGGGGTGGCTCAT
>JARK01001339.1:1396614-1420007 GCA_000688135.1 Ancylostoma ceylanicum | reverse complement strand
CCCCCCCCCCCCCCCCACCGCCCAATTTTTGCGTTCGCCACTGACCGGTAGCCAGTATTGGTAAAGGAGCCATGGACTGAGACGCGGTCGTTTGCTATCAATGTCAAGTATGCTTGATAGTGCACTACCGCACAGGCGACATTCAGTCTGCGAACGTACCAACACCGACTCTTTACTGAACCGCTCTAGTATGCTTTGATCAGCCGGCAACACGCTCGGCCGATCAAAGAATCATTGAAGTGGCTGCGAAGTGTTGGCGTGCCTTGTGCTTTCGATTGCAAATCAGGTGGTATTTTGTAGACGTTCTGATGCATTTCAGTGTCCTATGACTTGATCATCAGAGTGTATCTACCCAATTATGTGGAATTCCCAATCAGCAAAAACCTAACAACCGAGGGTGAAGTGACGATTAACATGGTCGTGGTGCAGGCCACAAATGCCATTGTTTTAAATATGAAGGACATTGTAATACTCTTGGATAAATGCGAAGCTCGTTCGGTAAGTTCTTTTTTGAAATGCAGCTTTTGAATTTGCGCAAAATTTCGTGACATTTAGTAGATACTTCGAACAACAAAAAGTTTTATTTGCTCTCACTGGTTATACCGCAATCATACTGGCTCAGACCATCCCAGGAGCAGAACTCGGTTCGCTCCTCTACGTTTTTTTTTGGACCAAAGGCTTTAACACAGCAATGAACACAGCAATATTATATTTGGTGTGTTGAGGGCTACTATCTGGTGCAGTTTGTTCATTGAGCCGGCTAGAGAAATAGTCGGGCTGATGCTATACTTCTGCCAGCTCGTAACATGCGGAATCGTTTGTATGCGACCGCTCCTGCATGGAGACCGAGCACCATGATTTGACCAAAGGCCTCGGGAGACCGTAGATCAGCTTAATGAGTCGATCCGTTGCAATTGCAGTTCTTTCCAAACTAGTGGTGCTCTGATCGTGCATGTTGATGAGATGTTTGGAATTATGCGATTTTTAAAATCCTCCCCGTACGCTTGTGACGTCTTCTGTTGTGTTTTCCGCTGTTTTCGTGTTGCTGAGAAATTGTAGTCTCTGTTGATCGTCCTCTTGGTAAATCTCACACGTCCTCAGTAATGGCGTTTGCCCGGACCTTTATCCGGGCTTTTGGCATCCGATAGCGGGCCGGTCAAGGCAGTATTTAGTTTCTTTTAAATCGCGTTTTCGCCGGAAGACGGCCGTCACTTGCAGGAAAACACCTACATTACGTGTTTTAGAGCCTATTCTTTTGAGTTCAGCAGTTTACTATTTGGAATGAATTACGGCAATGTAATTCAAACCGTTTTCCGTTAGCCGGTAGGAGGTAAAGTGCTCGAACAGATTTTCTGGGTTCTCTTGGTGGGTGGTGTCCATGAACCCTTAACCCTTATCAATCTTGTATACGCTCATACCTGATACAGGCATGCAATTCCGCTATTTAAACAATGGGAGCTGAGAAGTCAATCGTTTCTGCTTAGGCAATTCTAGCTTCCCGCCCGCGCTTGTTTTACGGCCGGCCCCAGGTCGCTCCCGCGGGCGAATTGCAAAACGAGCGCGGTAAGCACGCTATGCGAGCGTGGGAGGAGCGCTAAAACAGCAGCTCGGGAAAGGGTTAACGGTCCGTCGGAACACCAAAACAGGAAGAAACCATCGAAGTCTTTCAGCAGTAGGAAAAACAGACCCTTTGCAAAGTCCACACAACTTTACGTTGTAATCTACTTCCCGAAGGATTCGAACTTGCCTTTTCATTGTTCATCATCGATTGAGAGCCCGCTGCTTTATCCACTCGGCCATCCGTCCTGATATCCTCGTCCACTTTGAGATTGGTAGTGCCTTCATTCTCTATCACCACTGTACTTCATAGGTATGTGCGGATCCGTTGCGAGTATGTGAGGACTCAACGTAACTGATTCCGGACTACAACGAATCAGTGGAGATGTTGTCATGATTGGCCCGGTAAGTTAAATATCAGATTGCATGTCTGAGCTCTTCATTCTCCTTCCCATTCCTGAGCCCTAGAAATACCCTTCCAACCAGCTAGTATGACGTCTCCGTGGGGATACAGGCTACCTTTTCATTTCATTTTTGCAACGAGACCCCACATTTCGACATCCGCGGCGGTGGCGCGGAATCTTCGTCCGAGCTCCGCATAAGCAAGGCAAGGTACGAACAAGCAATCCATCAACTTCATGACTTGGGTGTGAGTTCCTTGAAAAAAAGACCCTATTGCGGCGTACGAAAGCGGATGTTTTTTTTTTCAGCTCAACACCACTCACTACGTAAAGAACAGGGAAACCTGAGCATTGCAACAAATTGTCAGTGTGTTAATATCTGTGATAGATTTATTAATCACGGATACTCGTCCAAAAACTTTCATCGAAGCATTTTCAGAGCGTGCGTCAGTCGAGCGGATGACGCACGCATCTAGTATAAATTGCCCTGCAAACGCGTGCGTCTAAGCTGCATCAGCGGTGTGATTATCATTATCCTTCGTCATACAGACGCATGAACACCGCGCGCACCCAGCTAGTACATATAAATTGCCCTTCACTCATATGTCATCCGACCATGCTAGCAGATTCTGAATCAGGCGCGGGGGTAGCCCGATGTAGCAGGAAACAAGCGTGGGTGGCTCGCTGACATGCCCCACCCACAAATATGGCACGCGGGATGCCCACTAACAAACCCCGCCCACAAATATGGCACGCGGGAGGCCCGCTTGAGGCAACGCCCACAAATGAGGCACGCGGGCCGCCCGCAAGGCCTTAACTGGCACGCGGGAGGCCTGCTAGAATTGCCTGCGTACAGACGATATGTACCTCACCACTACACCATACTCGACAGGCCATGGAGAAGGAGATTATCGGCAAGCGCCCCAGAGGCCCACCGAAAAAAAAACGATGGAAATCAACCGTAAGCAAGGATATGAGGGGGCTTGGTGTCGCCAAGGATGACGCTCAGAATCGAGATCCATGGCGCAGGAGAACCAAAATAGCGGACCCCGCGAATGCGCGGGACAAACCCTAAGGGGAAGAAGAAGACAGTACCTTATAACACTGGCGTAGTCATTATTCTGAAAGATTTAGCTCCGTCTGCTTCCACTGCAACTATAAGAATCCGCTCCAATCCGAGCGTCTGGCTACTTTTTTTTTTCTTAACACAATTTGGTAACGACTAGCGCCCCTTTGGGACGCTAGGAAGTGGAGTGGGGCAGCCACTCTAGGTTCGCGAAGAAGTTTTAACTGAAGGAGTCCTCAGAAAACTAACAAAAGCAAAACTAATCATTAATTAAGCTCGAATACAAATTCCTCCTCATGATTCTCTCTCCAATCTTGCCGCCCCGCTAACGTTGGCCTTCCAGTCTTCTTCCGCTGTTAACCTTGCTTGACAAGTTTTCATCACACATCATCATGTAAAGTTACTTCCCGATTCATCAATAATTCCACCCGTTTTTGTTGCCGCTTTTCTATGGGCAGTTACTCCCAGCTCTGCGTGGGAAAGTCCTTCAAAGGACTCTGGCAGCTGTGAACTAGTCCTTCGAAGGACTCTGACTGTGAACTATCTCCTGTAACCGACACGCTGCGAATAATGACACGGAATCACTAAAATTGAGAAGGGTTTGGAGTATCCCCAGACCTTGCCAGCGATCGCCACGACAGCCGGCTTTGGTCGTGATCGCCACGACCGCCGGCGGTCGCCACATGGATCAAGTGAATTAGGAGACTCCAGACGTAAGAGGGGTGATAATCAAGGGGCATGGTAATCGATAGGCATCTTCACCATTTTCGCTATCACCTACATCGCCAGTTCATTTTGGGCACTTGAGAGTACGGGCGATGAGCACCGCTTGGCAGCGATCCAAGGCGATGTAACGTGAAATTCGATAAGTATCATTTCCATAATACTTATCTCTTATATCGCCGGTTCATTTTGATTCATTTTGTACTGGTGAAGTCTTGGGATACTCTTTGTTTGAGAGAGAGATACAATAAGGTATATAAGGATTTGAGCGAAAGGGTTTGATTGGGAATCTCAGAGGAAGTAGAGGTTGTCGATTGAGACATAAGTGAGAAGGCGGACGAGACTTGGCAGAAAAAAATACGGTCATGTGAAAATGAGCAAAAATGAGCGCTACAGCCACTTTCAAGAAACAGCGTACTGGCTGCGTAGGACTAATTCTTTTTCAAACACTTCCATGCGATAGCAAACCCAGCCCTCCCCCCAATGATGGACCCGCCGCATAGCCCTTTCCTCACAATTTGTCGTTTTCCTCACTAATGGAGCATGGTGCACCCACCTACATTCGGTGGACTCGTGTTCTGGCGCCTTCTTCACTCCTCCATCGGCGGACTCAAATACTGGCGTTTTCACCACTGCGTGGGGCGGGCCCGTATCCGTTCCCCTCACTACTACCGCACGGACGACCGCACCGCCGCCGCGGGGCCACCGTGAAGGACGCGGACGACCGCACCTCCGCCGTGGGGCCACCGTGGAGGGTGGTGGAGGATGCGGACGACCGCACCGCTGCTGCAGGCCATCGGGAGACTTTGGGCTGTATGAATGAGTTGTAGGGGTGTTATACTGATCTGTATATTGCACAATAAAAGCTTTGTAAGCACTGTCTCACCCGTTGCAAGATTGCCAGCGTGAGACGCGGGTCCCGCTGCGAAACCCTGGATGCGCTTTCTTATTCTCTCGTCTTCATCATTGGAGACTAGTTTCGTCATTCAAGGATCGCATTTTTCGACAAAAAGGGGGCGGGTCGGACGAGTTAGCTAAGCGACAGCCGATAGAGATGCAAGAGCTGCTGGCATCTTGCCAGCTCTGCAGCTAATGCAGCTACGATAGGATTCTGCTCATTCCTGGGCAGTTTTTGGTCGGATTTTCGCTAGTTCTGAAGGATTACTCGTTAATACTTCTACGAAGACGTTGTGAAGAGCCACCTTATGGCGCCGATTCCATGTATTCGGTGTACTAAGCCTATTTTCTATTTCGATGCCGACACACCGCTCACTCAGTGTTAGTTTTGTTTCGTCATCTACTTCGTATTATCACTGCAATTTGCGTCTAATGTGAAACGCAGTTGCACCGCTGATGTTGGAGTGGATACGACTTCTTAGATTGAATTGTACAGATGCAATATGATTACTTAATTCAAATGTTTGAAAAAACCAGCGGGATTAGGGATACGCATTAATGTTTGAATGTAAGTCCAGTATATATAACAGATAGATCGGAACGTTTTTCTGTTCTAATCAAATGAAGAAGAAGAGAAGTTTTCTCGGGAACTTCGACGTTCTCATGACAATTCTCATGACATTTCTGCGCCCATTTTGTATCGCGACGGCTTTTTTTCCACAATAAAGGCACAAATATGTATACTTTCATCCTTCTATGAAGCATGGGCGCGTGTGGCGCAGTGGTAAGAGGCACGCACATGTCGATTGTTCGATCGCGCCCGTGGCCAACCAAGCCATCCATCCTTTCAGGGTCGGTAAATTGGTACCAGAGGAGTCTGGGAGTATGACGCACTTGGTTCATCGGATTCCCCCGCAAGTCACTGTACAAGGCACACACGCATTCAACGCCTTTTCGATGCTGTGATGAAGTCGAATGCGTGGCGCATCCCTCGTGACGGGATTGATCAGCGCCGACCACTTTATCTTTTATCTATGAAGCATTACAAGGAGGCAATTTAGCAGTAAATTCATTTCATCTCGTTGTTCCTGCGTTGGAACCCTCTCACAATCATAAAAACTCTGTTGCATACAAAAACTTCATTTTCGTTGGGGACCTTTTATGTGGCAATTGAGATCTTTTATGAATATTATCGAGTACCAGTTCATTCCCCATTTTCTGTGACAGCAGTTCATTGAACTATTGTATTCTTTGTTCAAGAAAATCAATAATAATAAAACAATTGCTGAGCGGTATCGTATCCTTGAGGTTTGCCTGCAGGCATTTCTTTCACCTAATCTGGCGATGGATTAATGATCGATTGCGTTGGTGAAAAGATTAGGTTTGTGCGAAATTAATTGCCGAAACGGACACACCAATTCAAAATGTTGTAGCTCGGCTCAAACACAACTTTACTAGTCGAAATAAAATCCTTTAACACATTTCTGCCAACGATTCTGCAAAAAGTTTATGCCTTTCCAATAGAAACAGATCAAGAGCATTTAAGAAATTTTGGAAAGCGATTTCGACATGCTCCACATCAGGGAACACCTGGGTTTTTTCGCAGGTTTTCGAGAGCTCGGAAAAAGTGATAATCGGTAGGGGAGAAGTCTAGGGAAGAGGATGGGGGAGAACCTCGATGCCTAACTGCGTCAGTTTTTGCCGGGTGAGTTTTGAAGAATCGCGTTGAAGAATCGCGGAGCGTTGTCTTGAAGTAGGACAGGCCCACTTCTGTCTACTTCTGCCGGCCAAATTTGTCGCAACTTTTCATACTTCAGGTCCGAGTCACAACAGTAGGACTCTGCTGTAACGTAGTGACCAGACTGCAGGAGCTATAGTGGATGACACCCCTACAACACCACCAAACTGTCAACATAATCTTCTTAGGATGAAGATCGGGTTTAGGAAAACTTAGAGAGGGAGAATTTTTATCAATCCATATATATCGTACAGCCACCATTTTTCATCTACAGTTATGACATGGTTTAGAAATGGGTCGTTTTTTTTGGCGGACGAGTAGGTTAGAACAAATGGTGTAGCGAGTGGATCGCTAATCATCGGTTAGGTCATGAGGTGTCCACTTTTGGATCTTCTTCACCATGCCAATGGAGGCCAAATGTTTCACAACTGTAGTATGATGAACATCAAAGACTGCTGCCAACACCCGAGTGGTAGTATCGGGTTTCGATTCTACCGCTGCTCTCAGTGCTTCATCGTCTAGCGACACCCTTCGACCGCGACCGGCTTTTTCTTCGAGGTCAAAATCGCCAGAAGCAAACTTCGCGAACCAGCGCCTCACTGTCTTTCCGGAAGGAGACTCCGAGCCAAAGGCAAGAGCTAAATTACGGGCTACCTCCACTGCAGAGTGATTGAGTTTGAACTCGTACGACATTATCATCCGGAAATCGCGTCTGCTCATCATTTTTCAGGACCCTATAAAAAAGCTTAATAAGAAGCGAGCCGGAATGTTGAAGCACTATTCGTAAGAGAAGAACAAGCCCTACCAGAATGTGCAAGAAGTTGGCTTAAAGCGGTTGAATTGGGAAAGAGAAAAAATTTATTTGGGCATAACGCAAAATGGCAATTGATTTCGCACCAACCTAATACAAATGTGAACTGGAAACACTCTACATTCATTTCAAACCTCAAAAATTCCAAATTTGTAGTGAACGGAGCTGCAGCACTGAAAGTTCTGGGGAGGTTATACTCAAAAAGCGTCTCTGTCTACAAAATCAATTTGTCGAAATTGGAAGTTATTATTGAATTCCTGCAAAAACTCGGTACAATTCGTGACATGGTCGAACGAAACTTTGAAAACGCATGTCCAGCAAAAACTCGGCACAATTCGTGACATGGCCGAATGGAACATTGAAAACGCATAAAGTTTCCCTGTGTGATATCCTTTCAGTGCGATTCCTGAAACTATACACCTGCGTAAGAGTTAAGAAACACTTTCTTTGGTAAAACAAGTGGATTCTTCTATACTAAGTAGCAACAAAGTGATCATCATCCAATCCAATCATCAGCAGTGTAATTGCATTTCATAGTAAACGCCAACTGCACTGATAATGCGAAGTAGATAACCGGACCAAACAAGATAATAAATGAAAAGTAAAACTTTAAAAGAAACTCAATAGAACGAATGCAGGGAATATCCGCATTGGGGTGCCTCTTCACAAGGTTTCTGAACGATAATCCACTGAAACTGGCGGAAATCCGGCCAAAAACGACCCAGGAATAAGGAGGATAGCAGGGGATGCGGATTTGGCAAGATGCCAGCAATCCGTATCAGGAGGTCAGCATCGGTTTCATTAAAGACGATGATGAAACCACTATCGCATCTATGGCGGAGTGTCATAGGTTGAGGGTCCCAGAACGGAAGCGTGTCTGAGTCCCTAAAAACGCACTCGTGCACTTTTCACAATTAGATCACCTGCCTTTTACGCTGCATATTCAGCTTGTGATGTTTACTCAATGTACATGTTCTCTAATAACGTCTTTTCTGTCTCATTTGAAGTAGGCTCCATCTTTTTTGGCTATGTGACAATGTAGACACTTTCTTTAAAGATGCTGATTCCACGTTTCCATGCGCCACAGTTTCCAATAAATGAATTTGTTGGCTTGTTTCTAGATGTCATTCCTCAGTGGGATAAACCAGTTGAATGAACTGAAACAACACAGTAAACTAGTTCATGGCAGCGCCAGTCAAAATTCTTGACTTGGTGCTGAAGTGCGAGTGGTGACGTAGAGACTCAGCACATCATAAAATGTAGAACGAACACAAACAATGATCGCTTACCGAGAAACTGCAACTGCCGTCGCAAATTCACCCGTTTCGCAGACGAGTGCACCGATGCTGGTTGTGCGCGTTCCGCCGCGAAACCCTGTGAATTGTACGCGTTCCGTTCCACAAAACACGTGCCGCGATGGCTTTAGCCGACACGTCGAGCTGATGAAAATTCTTGTGAGTGCGGTGGCTCTGTGGTAGCGGCGCGGTCGTGGTGAAAACAACAGAGTACGGGTCTGTTTTTTTTGAGCTCCAGCGGTGTGACTTCCACACCGCCGCCATATCATCTGGACCATTCGCTTTGCCTGCCTTCATTCGGTTGATTGCCGACAAGGTCTTTTCGGTGAGCGGGACTTCTGGAACGAGAGGTTGGGCAAACTCTTCGGTTGAAACCTTTCCGAAATAATCCTTCCATCGCTGCATCGATCAGGAGCAGACCTTGTTCATCGTTCACGCCAAGAAACTTTTCGACATCATCTGCTTGGCGCTGATGCGACTTTGCGAGTGGGTAGATGAAGCGCTCGCCGTCGTTCAAGTCCAACTTCTTACAGACTTCACCGTAATGAGAAGCTTACGCTGCAGGAACTGCCTTCTTCACAGACCTCTTCGCTTTGCAATAACTACTCCAGTTATGTTCCGTTTTATTGTCGAGGAGGAGATGGTATGAACGTTTCTTTTCGCGGACTTTCGTTCTCACTTGCTCCGTTCAGAGCCAAGTCTTTCTGTCGATCCTCCGCCGATCTGGTTTGGTGATGCTGAGTTCCGAATGAGCTGCTGCAAGGATATTATCGGTTGCCCTCTGCCATGTTTCATCGACGTTCGTGATGGATAAGAGAGGAGGGAGCCGCTTCTTTCTCTCTAAGTCTCCACACCCTCATTCTGGCCTGTCTGCATCGCTTGGCGCGCTTTTGGTTTAGCAGCATGATTTTCACTGTGAAGATGTTGTGACGTGACCGTCTCGCAGGGCAAGAGTTTGCGTCCATAACGAGCTTCTGGTCTTGATACCTCACGAGGACGTAATCGATCTGAGTTAGACATTTGACTCGACCGAGTGAAATCGGGTTGAGTTTCGAATAACTCGACTTTCGAGTGGCTCAAAATATCGACTCTTCAAAAAAACTCAAAAATCGAGATATTCGAAATACCGACAATTCGAAAAATCCTAAAAATCGAGTTATTCGAATTATCGACTATTCGAAATTAACGAAGAATCAAATTATTCGAAATATCGACTATCCGAAAAAAAAAGCAGTTATTCGGCTGTTCGGCGAATAACTCGATATATTTGTCCACTTCAAACAGCATCTAAAAACTGGCATGGAAGCGAATTAGTTCATCTTCTCACTTGGACAAGTATTTGTGCGATCTAGATGGAATTTATTGTGTAGCACATCCTATTGATTTTTTGCTAGTATGTCGAATGATTGTTAGGATCTCCGCCGTAC
This sequence comes from Ancylostoma ceylanicum, assembly GCA_000688135.1. Classification (NCBI taxonomy): domain Eukaryota; kingdom Metazoa; phylum Nematoda; class Chromadorea; order Rhabditida; family Ancylostomatidae; genus Ancylostoma; species Ancylostoma ceylanicum. The sequence goes on along the minus strand of JARK01001339.1, from coordinate 1,410,092 downwards.
GTTTCCATAACTTATTAGTAATCTCATTGAACTGTCACTTAGGTGGTGTGAACTTGATTTTATTAACAGTTTTTTCTTGATCTAATTTACTTGAATGTCAAGGGGTAGGAGCTGCGGAACCCTAATAATCAGCGCATACGGTCTGTACAGGTCCACACCAGCATCTGTAATTTTCAGTGAATCGTTTCGGAATATTCCGTTGATTTACTTCCTGCTTTCAAATGTTGGGAGTACAGTCTGTAAATCAATATTCATCAAACTGAGTGTGGTTTTCCAGTGATGCTACCACGTCAACGACTCTTCCGTTTACCATAATAAACAAGTCTAGTATATAGCCACCTCAATCATAACCCATCACAGTACTTGGAACAGGATTTGGTCACTTTATCAACTGTGACATTTTGTTCCGTACATGTCATCAGTTACTGTCTATTTCGCGCAGAGCAGACACTTGAAGCAAGCAGAGGACGGCGTCTGGTCCAGCTGCGTCGGACCTCAGAAAACCCCTATGAGTAAAATCCGTCATTTTGAACTACTAATCCGCAGGTTTTAGTAAAGAAATATGGGAAAACCTCGATGTCGGGCGAGTGTTGCCTACTTGGATCACCACCTAGCAAAGCCAACCGAGGAGCCTGTGACTAGCGCTGACTGTATTTCTGAAGCTGGACTACTGTGTATCCTTGCCAACCAATATTAAGTGCACCTCCATCAGCAATGAGTGGCTGAGAAATTGACATAGACAATAGCCTTGTACTTGCGGTGTTTATCGACGCAGATGTCCTCAGATTCCCCATAAGGAGCAGGGACAGCAGACAGTATTGAATCAATGTAGTCCATAGATGCTCCATAAACTTTTGAAATCCCGTGAATTCGATTCTAAATAAACTTGTTAGAATTTGAAGGTGTGTCATGACCGCGAAGGGTGCGAAAAGAGAAAAATGAAGTTGCTGCCGTGAGCTCAAAAATTGGATACCAAGGTTAATTGGGTGCTGATCACGATGCTACCAGAGGGAAAATTTCATGGTCAGAGGAAAACCCGGGAATGGGAAATTCGGGGGGTGTCCTATAACTATGAAACGCACTGTGATATAATTTTAAAAAAAATTCTCTGTGGAAGGTTTCCGCCTCTGTAACATATGCCAGCAAATAAATTGCTTTTGGAATTCGAGTAGCGCATCTAATGGTTGCAACAGTGTGGCCATCCGGCTCATACCGGACTTCCAGATTGATGTTGGTGCTCGCTATTCGGAATCAACTATGTATCTTCAAGGCCTTCGGAATCGAAGTGTATGTAAATTGTACAGTGCAATCCCTGCCGATGCCTGCAACATTTAGCTTAGTGCATGAGCTTCCTCTCTTTACTAAAGCATGCCTTTTTTGCTACAGAAGTAATTTATGTATTATGTTAGCTGTCATGACGATCTCATGAAGAGCTTTTGAATTTGAGTACATAGAAAACGACCCGAAATGCGGTTTCACGGTTACTACTTCTGACTCGACAAAATGTCGGCACGAATATTTGAAGTCGGTTATTCGAAAAAAAAAACCCAAAAATCGAGTTATTCGAAATTTCGACTATTCGAAAAACCTCAAAAATCGAGTTATGCGAAATATCGACCATTCGAAAAAAAAAACCTCGTCGAGTCGAATGTCTAATCTGAGTCTTGTTGCTGCCACTATATAAAGGAAACAAGGTGGAAAGGTCGTTTTCGGAATTTTGTATTTGCTATGACGAGGTTATGAGACACGGCGTAGTCGAGAATACGCTTGCCATCGCCGTTGCGCACCCCGTGACCAAAGCCATCGTGGCACCTGTAGCCACTCCTACGTGACCATTTAGATCTCCCGCAATCATGATTGTGTCTTCTGATGGTACTGCCGCGATCTTCTCATCAGTCAGAGCCCAGAAGTCGTTACTAACATTATCTGAGCGTCCAGTTTACGGAGCGTATGCAGAGAAGAGGTGAATGCGCCGTTCTAACGCGACGATAACAATTCTTATGAGACGGTCGTTATTACGCTCTACGCCTTCAATGGAATCTCTGAACCGTTCAGAGGCAGTGCTGCAGACGCCATTTCTTGTGCCTTCACTACTGGTGCAAACCACTTTGAAGCCACGAGTGCGCACCCGGTTCCCGTGGGTGCCGTAGCATTCTTCTCAAATCCATTTGACGTCATGATCATATGATGTGACGTGGGGTGTTCGTCAACCGGCCTGTCACTACGGCCTGTCGCCGGCATACGACCATCGGGGAGAAGGATTCCTACGTGAACGAAGGACTTCTTTGTAGGAGGCGACCCCACTCGTCTCTCATGTGCTTCTCAGTCGTTAGATTGCGAGCTTTTATCTAAATTCGAACTGCAGGATACAGCACACACAACGCATTTGCACACACCCATGCGCGTGAGTGCATGTTCACACTCCTATGTCGGCCATATGAATCGAATCCAGCACTGTCGAACTAGAGAGTCAATCCTCCTCTACCCGCTTCGCAGGGCAAGCACATGGCTGCTTTTCGTCCGCGCTAAACCCCCTATCCGCAGCAAATCAGCTGGGATCCCTCGTAAGAGGGAGATCCGAAGATTCCTTCGTCAATACTAAAGAATAAAATAGACCACTCAACATTTAGTTTGAAGGCAGCACCCACGATAATCTTCATCTTCGAGCTTTTGAAAGTTTTCGAATTTGAAGCATTTTTCCAACAATTTTGCGTCGGTAATGGTGTCGGAAGCCAAGCCTTTCGCGCTCTTTTCTCCACAATTCATCTACTGTTTTAATTAGACTTGACTGGAAAAAAAACCTTACTATTTCACTTTTCAAGAGCTGTTTACCCTTTTTCCGCCTGTGCCATTCAATTGTTCTCCGTTGTTGTAAATTAGCAATATTTCTTCTTGTGCTTCACCCTACCTTTTTTGTTTCTGCTCCACACTACATACATCAGCGCAACTTTCATTCTTCCCTTTTCCTATTTCCGTTTTCTCTTCCTCGAGAATGCTGCAAATCCGAGAGAATACCCAAAATCGTCGAGAAAGTACGTGACGACAGAGGCAGCCTTATCTACTTTTCTGTCAGATCCGTTTCACTCAGCTCGGTCATTTTGATCTGACTCAGCGAAATAAGAACATTCAGAGATCCTCTCCCTCGAAGCTTTGACGAAACTAACAGATATACCCGTGCTCACCGAAGTTGAAAACTTAAGATTGCACCAAAATCTTGATGACAAAAATTTTCGTGGGTGCTGCCTTTAAAGAATAAAATAGGCCATTTAACAATTAGTCTTTTCAGAATACAGTTCGTCTAACAATCACAAACATAAACATCGACGAGCATTTCGACAGAGTTACTTTCGTCTTAGCTGAGACAGTACATATTGGTCAAGAAGTGTCACTGAAGGTATGCGTTGAATGAATGCAGACGTTTTCAGGTGTTCACGACCATCCGAGACTTGCTTCCTCCAGTATAAAATTTTCAACCGACCGAGCACGATCGACAAAGTTCTGCCCGAGCAAGTCGCACCCATAGTAGCCACTTTAAAAAATTAAAAAAAAAACGACACTATTTTTGCTTCGCTCTGAGAAAGGGCTACGAAGTTTACTTCCGCATAGATACTTAACCAATGCAAACTGAGAAGTTTCTGACCAATACATTCACACAATTTCAACGTGAAACTGAAGAATTCAGGTGAATTACGTGGGTTTTGTAAACGACAAACTGCGCGGACTCTACCAGACTACATACACCGATTTGAAAGGGAAACTGAAGTAAGTGGAAGAGTACAGCTATTGGAAAGAAGAGGCAGGGGCTCACCCAATGTTCGTGTCTGAGCTATTAACAAATTTCGAACCAACTCTATGGGCTGATTCCGATAATTTGAAAAACCAGCTGGTGGGAGCGAATTTACGTGCAAAGACATGTATCACAGTTGTTCTCATCAATCGTAGAGGGCTTAACGTGTTCAGCCGACGCTGCTGCTGCGGCTTGGCCTAGTCCCGCTCCTGCTCCAAGAGCGGGTACTACTCAAAAATGGGGTTTTCATTGCTCCTGTGACTTTTGCTGTGAATTCGTGGAATCATAGCGGCGAGAAGATCAAGAATCTGCTTATAACACCAACGTTAAATACGAGATAGGCCCCTGCCTTCAAGACGAGTCTCGATCTCCTGAAATAGCTCCATAGCTTAGGTTCATGGGTATAATTTGTGTCTAGATGAATGGAACGAAACGCGAATGATGCTGCTCAGTTCGCTAACAGGAGACGTCGCAACGCAAGTGATTCGGTCGAAGGGAAGCCCGGTGCCCCGTACTCATGATCGGGCCCAAGGCGGCTGTGATCTGCATTCGACCATGTCCTCCTTATCGGTTATCGATGGGTGCGGCCTCCGGGGAGCTCATTTTGGCTCAGATTCTTTTGCCTAATGCGGTTTCTTTTGTTTCTTTGGTATTCCGGCTGATGCGGTTTTTTTTTCTGCATTTTATTCTCCTCAATAACTGTTATCATTGCTTAAACAGTTTTCTCCTCTTACTACAACGCCGCTGTGAAAGGACCTTCTCCTCTTACATTCCAGCTGATAGCGCATTAGTTCTATACATTAAGTGGTCACGACTCATACCTCTACTGCATTCTATGAGTGACTCAGAACTCGGTAGTTAATGTTCCCATCTCTACATGTTTTACCTATCGAGCAAAATTGCCCCACCTGATCTTAGTATCAGATCTAATGAATCTTTTTTAGTCTCGTTTTGCTCTAACTTCACCACAGCTTCTATTCGGCCTGTCTTGTCTAGTACAGTCTAGATATTACCCTTTGTTGTTTTTTTGGCATGTACTGCATTGGGCGATCTAACGGGTCCACTGATCCTCTATGCACAACATAGTGCATCGACCGCTGCCATCATGCTGCATGGTGCAATCGACCGGCCGACCTATCAGAGCGCATGCGGCGAAGATCATGACTTATAATAACGCGCTTAGTCTGTATGTAGGTGTGTGTGAGCGTTACGAAATTCCCTGATTAGTCAGTGGTAGTGATTGCATACCGTATTCTTTTGATATCGATCATTTCTGAGAATGGGAACGGGTATGGTGTGGTGCAGTCGATTCGAGTAGTCGGGAAGAGAACAAGGTATAGGTACGGGCAATAGGGGCGCCGACATCCAAGAGTGGGTAGGCGCAAGGAGACGGGTCCATCGCTGTGATAAGTGTGCGCCGGCGCCCAAAGGGGGGAGGGGAAACGGGTCCTCCGCTGTGATAAGGATGCGCCGGCGTCCAAAGTGGGGGGAGACGAGTCCGTCGCTCTGATAAGGATGCGCTGGCGCCCAAAGTGGGGGAGACGGGTCTGTCGCTGTGATAAGGATGCGCCGGCGCCCAAAGTGGGGGGAGGTGAGACGGGAAGACGGGTCCACTGCCGTGACAAGCATGCGTCAGCGTCCAAAAGTGGGTAAACGCTTGCGAACGGATCGACAGATAGAGAACAGGTGCGCCGGTGCAAAATAGCGGGAAAATGCTGTCAATTAGGTCGATGTTTGTTTCAAGTGTCCTCTGGCCTGTAACTACAGTGATAGAGTACCAATCGCCCTGCCTCAGCAATGACTATGATACCACTCATACCATACCATTCCACTCACATCACGTTCCCTCTTGCGTGTTCCACCCTCATTTGTGTCTGAGCACACCGCACCGCCCTCTTTTATATGTTCAAACTGATTGTTATCAATGGATCAGCCAAAACAAACAAAATGATAAACCATTTCCCGTGTTCATTCCAGGTTAAATCGGTTACATATAACTACAATTAGCTATTTCACTCGAGAGAATGGTGCAATTGCTCTGAAAGACGCAAGCAGTTCTCTTTGATCATTCTTCATGGGGTAGGGCATTTAGGCGCAACGGAGCAAAATTTTGGATGACAATGATTTCACTAAAATGGATGCGAGGTGAAGTCATGCGAGCGAAGCGAGCATAAGAAAAGTCTGGAAGTCCGGCGTCAGCCGGACGACCAAACTGGTCACAGTAATACATTGAGATTATCAGTACTAATACATGATATAATATACAGTACACGATAAAACTAACCACGTGCGAAGCAGGGCCCCCGCACTGGACGCATTGGTCCGGCTGGACTGTGGCAACCAGCCAAACTGGTTGTCCTACCGCAAGTGTACGTGGTACCTGCAACACCTGTGTAGTCAATGCTAGAGGTGGAGTGCACCGCAATTTTTATGGTTTAATGGTTTTAAAAATAGTATGAGGACTCTTATTCCGCAGGTTGAGGGAAATGCGTAGGTGGAGGAAAAGAGTAGCAAGCGTTGCTATCAGGGTTTTGTACCACTGGAGGTGCAGGTTCGCGATGTGTCATATAAATGGTAGTTGGAATTTTGTCAGGCCGTCGATCCTGTATTCGAGCCACCTGGTCACCAATCAGTGTATGGTGTCTGTGATCTTCCTCCAGCTATTTTCCAGATTTGGGATGCAGATTATCTGGGTCTGGCGCTATTCCATTTCTCATCTTCGCTAGTGCACTTGCAACTACCTGTTCCTGGATCGGTGGCACTGGTCCCAGCACCGGAATTGCAGATGATGTATGGGAATTCTTTGTTGCACATAACACTGCAGTGTTCGCGCAATCGACTAAGAATGCCCGGAAAGTGATGAAGCAAACGACCGTTGCTGTCTCTGATTTGCACAACATGCCCCAAGTTTTCAATTGCAGTTGCCTCGCTCTTGCAATACGGTAGATCTTCTTCTCGTAGTTTCTGAGCCAAAAACGTTGTGAAGTCAAATTTGCAAGAATGCCTTTTCAACGTCAGTGATTACCACAATGCGTTCGATTCGGAATCGTAACACTCCATACAGTAATAGGAGAATCACTGGTCCCCTAAAGATATCATCATCCAGTGTAGGTAATCCTCTGTAGTGAGCGGATACACCGCAAACGGTCCGTTTAGTTGTTTAGTTGTTGTCTTATATGGAGTGAGAACTGCTTGATGCGGGATGTAATCTATTCTCCTATCCCTCAGTTAGTAGTCTAGTATCCGTTCCAGGTATCTTTTTCGCTGAGGTCTGCTCCATTTGTTACTTGAGACAGTTGATTAAGCTACACTGTCAAGAAGTGATCTAACAATAAGCGAGTTGGAAGTATTATAGATGAAGTTGCGATGGTAACTGAATTTGAGGTTGATCGTCTCTAATTATAGGTCACAGTTGATCACAACCCAGTAAAACTAACGGTTTTACCGTAGCCGTGTTCCTATTCATTTGAATATACAAATTCCTGCGCTTGATAAATTTGACGTGTTCGTCTCTAATTGGAACCGTTACAATCGATTCCGTGAGTATTTTGTGGGTGAACAGGTCTAGGGAGAAAAGCTTTCCCTCAGTGTCCCAAATTTTTAGTGGTACTCGACGACAATTACTTTGGTGTAGTTGATCCGTTCCAAATGTATGAAGGAGTAACTTGGTTTTCTCTATGGTAGGCAGATTAGGTTCATTCGCCCCTACCCCCCCCCCCCTCGACACTTGAAGCAAAGTCTTTTCTTGCATTGTGATGTTATATGTTGAGGCGAAGCGCATATCTGGAAAATGGCTGAAGGCGAAGGGACACGATGACTCAACAGCTTCTTGAAAGAAATCATAGCCGAGGGAAAGCTACCCGAATGTAGGACGACGGTACTATGTGAAGGGGAGAAGGAGACGTAGCAGATTGCACAACATACCGACCAATTAGACTGCTGTGCCACACGATAAAGATCTTTGAACGAGTTCTGGACAGAAGAATTCGTCAGTGTGAATTCCTCAAGAATTGCAGCACAACCGATGCAATCCGGCTGCTGACAGAGAAGCACCGAGAGAAGAGAAAGACCGTACACCAAGCCTTCTTGACCTCGGAAAGGCCCAATACCTCGTGATTTGATTTAGTCGTCACTGCGCGCTCATGGGGTCCCCGAAAAGTACGTCAGATTGGTGCAGCTTTTGTGCAGGAATGTCACTAGCTCAGTCAGAAGCGCCGCAGGAACACCAGCCCCGTTTGATGTCCACGTGATAGTCTATCAAGGCTCTGCACCTTCACCGCTCCTTTTCATTCCCTGCATGGACACAGTTTCCTTTACCATGCATTTTTTTCTCTCGTTTTTCAATTTCGTGACAACATCCGGTCTTCCGATCCATGACATGGTTTTATTCTTGGACAAAATAAGTCACCCCTGGAACTTTTGAAACAGAATCGGGATGTTGCGGGACCGAAACTCACAGCTTTTCATGAATCCCTCTCACCATCGAGCGCGAGTCATGATTTTATAGTGCGGGACACTGGCCCGAATGTCTGAGCATGTCAGCACTACTGAGTGCAAACATTCTCCATCAGTGGACACCAGTGGACAGGTTGCATATTATCCAACCTTCCTCTTTACTCTACTCTATCAGATCATACCCGTTCCTAGCCTTTTGTATTATCTTGCAATACTTATCGCGGACCCTTCCTAAAATTATATGACGCGTACAGAAGCAAGCAGACATTCACGACCACAATTACGGATAGATATAGCGCTTTATCATAAGTCATGATAGTGTATAAACTATAATACATTCAACAGCTGCAACTTTTCATGCTACAGTTGAAACTAAAACGGAAACACCTTTTGCGTGACCGTCTCTGCGAAGATAAGTTCTTGCTAGCAGTCAAAATCCGAGAGATATATAAACATTCCAGTTCAAAACGCAGAAACTTGCGTGAAAGTTTTATTGTTTTTTTTTTTCATTGCAATCCAGAATGGCTGCTGTCAGCCATTGTGAGCCAATGGAAGCTCGAAGAATTGTACCGTGCTTTGATGAACCAAAATATAAAGCCGTTTGGAATGTGACGATTATTCATCCTAATGGGACTAAGGCAATCGCGAACGCAATGGAACTCAGTGAAACAACGTGAGTGGCGTGCCTTATTCTTCTTCAATATGTACGACATAAAAAATATTAGTGATAAATCAGAATTATAACTTTCTTTATTAATCATTAGAGACATTTGCAGTGAAAATAACTGTCTACTGTGTTGAAGTTCACTGGTGAAAAATAACGCGTTGTTACGGATTCCTTTGAAATTTTATTTTGCTCTAACGAAACGGATGCTGCATACGTGAGAACATGGAAGGGTCAACGTTTGGAAAAGAGGGATGACTCGTTCCAAGGAGTTGGGAAAGTGTCAATAGGGTGGCAGAAACAACTTTGAAAAGGGTGTATTTTGAAATTGTCACATAATCTTTTTTAGAGCATTTGATGGTAGGCTTATAGAGGTGGTGTAGTTGCGGATTGGTGACTTGTGAGGCACAAGGACGAGGAGAAATTGTTGAATTTCTGTTCTTACTTTAATTATGTACTTTTCTATTCTCTATTGCTGTGTTGAAGCTTTAATGCTGATAACTATTAATTCTTGTGATATCAACCTTTTAAGCTAGCTCGCTACTGTCCTAGAAATGTTCTATGCTGTCAACGATAGATACCATTTTTTACGGTAGATGCTTGTAAACTGCCAGGTAGCACTTGCGTAGATACATAAGGTGATTACTAATTCGAAGTAACAGCCTCCAATTAATATCAGTCAAAAGTGGAACGACGGCTGAGGTTGCTAGACTGAAAACGCGAATCTCACTGGCCTGCAGAACGAGATAAACGTACTTCAGACTCCAGGAAAGAACAAGCAATCGATCACCCTTCCGAATTCCAAACAGGAGAACGCACCATCTTTATTGCAAGAAACATCACAGAGATCGACGAGATCAGATTAATCCTGACGAATCTACTTTAATCTACGGAACTGCCTTCCATAGGAACATAAAAGGATTAGTCAGAAAGAGGAAGAACGATGAGCAGTCTCCATACATTCTTAACACGTTCGGGACCACGTGCACGACCGGTCGTGCACTCTCCATTTAGTGTCATATCTTTGTGAAGTGTCAATACTCAGCGAATTCCTTTGTACTAGCGCAGTTACAGATATTTTAGAGTATTGCACACGCAGTGGGCAAAGCAGACCTTCTTACAAACTTTTTCATCAGATTTTTCGAACTAGAACAGCTAGAAGGACAACAAACTTTTTAAAAGTTTTAGGAAAGACAAATCAGTAGACAATGGAAATGGAAGGGACCTTTAGGAACAACGAACGAAAGGACAACTCCCATGGAAAAATCTAGCTTTTTCTATGGAAAGACAAAAATTGCTACCGCGTGGGACCACGCGCTCGACCGGTCAAGCACGGGTCCTGGGCACGCAAAAGCGTGTGTGTCGCGAACGTGTTAAACCCGAGGCAAAGGAGATTGATAGATTGTCAGTCCAAGGGACAAACCGACTAAAGCACAGGATTCAAAAACTGGAAAAACCTTCTACCTCGATCCAAACACAACCTAATCCGTCTTCAATTAACGAAAAATTCTACATTTTGTTAATTTTCTGAGAACTTCCCAATTCTTCGTGATTGATCGAGTGAAGCATCCAGTGTCTTTATTTGTAAGCTTTCGGCATATGTAATGCCTTCTTCAGACCTTAATGTTAACAATACATCACTATCTTATCACTAACTTACAAACATGTACAACCGATGAATACCTAGTGGCTGGACAGTATTAGTCTTTCGACTTCGTTTGCCAGGAGGTGATTTGATGATCTACATTCAGCAACTCAGAATAGACTGTAATGCAGCTTAACATGTTAAGTAGACATGAACCTCACCCCTTACTTGTTTCTAACAGAATAAGACTACCAAGAGATCTACCAGAGATTGGGGAACTACCAGGGATCATGCTCGCGATAATGCTATCAATCTCAACACTTCGCTTAATTCCTCCTTATTGTTGATCTCTGGGTTATGTCGTCTTATTTCCACCGCCTCCATGATCTTTCTTTCCAACGTATTAGTCAGATTACGGTGAAGAACACTGACTTTGAACGTTGATGCGTATTCATGGGTGTGTTTCAAAGTACGTTGTCTTGAAAAGCTTTCCGATGGATATGTGGATGGATTCATTAGAGCTCCACGATGTTCGTCCAATCGTTTTCGTAAAGGCCTCATCGTCTCTCCTATATACGTGTCTCCACAACCTTCACACCGTAAGAGGTAGACAGTACCTCGCAACTGGCAGATTTTCTCCTCGCTACAGTACTGGCAATCTTGCACAGGACATTTCTTTTCGTATATACGTGTGTAGGTTAAGAGGTCTTCCAGCTTTGGTGGTGGGCGAAACACTAAACGAATTGGTAGCTTTGACTGTTTCACCACTTGATTTACCGCACGTGCTGGGCCCTCCCCCACGTAAGGAAATATCAAAGGTACTCCATCTGGCGTTGAATGGGGGAACCACGTTGTGATCGGTTTTCCGTTGTATCCGTTCTCGTCAAGCATGCGAGCTATTTCTCTTTCTACGCTTGGATCTGTAGCGGAGCATAACTTGTCTTTTGTTCTCAGGAAATTCCGTACAACGTTAGCCTCGATGAAATGATTTTGATCTTCGTGTTAAGGAATGGGAGACAACCGTCATCATCCTGCCTTTCCATCGTAAAACACACCTGTGGGTCACACGCATTCAATCTTTCCAGCATTGCTTCAATGTCCACTTCAGTTTCGCCTATCACAAAAACATCATCTATATATCTTTTATATAGCAGAATTGAAGAAGCCAATGATATCCTTTCCATGTGGTCCAAAAACGTGATAGCCAGCAGAGGAGCAATGCGATTATCCATGGCCAAACCTCGCTTCTGTTCGTAAAAATTGTTCTCGAAGCGGAAAATGTTACAAGAGAGCACAGAATTCAGCATAGTAGTAATGTCGTCGGCGCTGAAACCCATTGTTGATATTTGGCTTTGTTCTTGTAAGAGGGTAATCACTGCTTTGACTGCGTCGTTGTTGTTGACGTTAGTGTATAGTGACACTATATCGAAGCTGGCGTAGGCTGCATCAGTAGGTACTCGGCAATCAGAGAGTGCGGACAAGAACTCTTCCACATTTACGATATGCGCTCCAACGTATTGGAGCAAAGGCGACAGCAGGTTGACAAGGAGTCAACTCAATCTATCGGCTGGTCCACCACAAGATGAAATAATAGGACGCGTTTTGGTTGTCTCGACAGAGATTTGTGTTTGTTCAACTGGTGATGGAAGTTTGTGGGTCTTTACCAAGCAGTAGAAAGTCGAAGCAATTGGATGGAGATCTAAAAGACTTCTTGCAACATTTGCACCGAGTCTCGGCTTCACTACTGTTAGTATAGTCTTTCTTACTTCTTCACGTGCCTTTTGTAATGCAGCGAAAGTAGTCTCAGCATAGGTCGTGGCATGCGATAGCATGTTATTAATGATATTCTTGTCCCACGATTGAGGCATTACCACAAAAGATCCACATTTATCTCCGACCGTATACCGCAAAGTGTCTCTCAAGCGAATGAGCTTTCTGAGCCCTCTTTGCTCGCTTAGGGTTAAGTTGCAACGGTGGTTTTGTGCTGCTTGGTTCTGGTAGAACTTCTGTATTCCAAGTTCAAGGCTTGCAAGTTTTGTTTCGACAGAGGGAATTGAAGAGGGAAGCCGTATTCCTCGAGATGGAAATGGCATTGACCGAAGAAGTGTTGATGCCCGGTGGGGTACTGTTGGTCCTCTTTCAAGTTTCGAACGTAAGCGATGTGCAATGTGGTGGATGCCACAAAGCGCCTCATCAATTGTCGCGTTAGTTACTTTCCGAAAAACCGCGAAAGAAGGGCCAAGGTTCAACAGGGCTTCCATATCAGTGTCGATTATATCTGTACCAATAACACAGTGACGTTTGGGAGGTACCGCATTCACTTTCATTCCTATTGCTTGGAGAGACATGTCATCTCTGAACCAACGTACCTGTGCACGCTTGCGTAGTCGAGAAAGATGTCGTTTGGAAAGGAAGATGGAAAGGTTGCGCAGACAGTCTCAACCATATAAGCGACCAACCTTTATGAAAGTGAATGCGGTACCTCCCAAACGTCACTGTGTTATTGGTACAGATATAATCGACACTAGTTCTGATATTTGATGCTTTGCCACACAGGTTGTTAACGAAGCACTTTATTTTGGCCGACGTTTCGACTTCACGTCGTTTTCAGAGGCCTGAAAGTGGCTCGAGGTATTCTTAATTTACGAGCTATTCCACCAAACGTCTCCTTTCCCAGTGCGTTCAATTCGTATTGATCACATCACTGCGAGATTCCAAGCCAAAGGTATAACGCTCACCAAGTGCTCCACGATGTCAGCGGTGGTGTTACTCCGCTCAGACGAAAACAGACCGCTAATAGTCAGCGAGTGGGATATACTCAGCTCTACTGGTGTTGCTAGCCAAGCTTGAGTAATCTCAGCTGATCTTATTACTCGCATAAGGACAGAAAAGGCATGAGATCACTGGTAGTGGCCAAATGCTCATTTCTGCTATTCATTCTAGGATTTCGGGCCGAGATCCAACACGCTTCGAGGGCTTTTCTGGAA
>JARK01001339.1:1379280-1393762 GCA_000688135.1 Ancylostoma ceylanicum | reverse complement strand
GGGGAAAATTGGGGGGGGGGGGGGTGTCCTATAATTATGAAACGCGCTGTATATTAGTATGGCAACTAAGCTCTTGAGCTTGCTTTCGCAAATTTTGCGAATTTTTTGGCAGATAGCTTTTCGCCATATCTCTACATCACTTGATAGAAGACGGCCCTCTGCAAAGTTTTCTACATGAGGAATCTCCTACGCGAGCATCCATATTGTTAGAATTATTTCTTCATTGCGATTAGTATGAGCACTAAGTTCAGGAGCTCGCCAGAGTAAACTCTCCATTTTCTATTGAAGCAATCCCATTTTGCAGCGAAAAGCAATGTATTAAAATCAGTAGCCTATAAACTCCTATTAAAGAAAAATCAGTGTTAGTCAGAAGGAGCGCTGTGATAGAGAAATTGATTCAGAGGCAAAGTCTGTGCCTTGGAAGGCAAACGGCAACATTATGAGTTCATATGCTTGATCATTTGAATAGTCAAATTCATGATTGCCATATTTTTGCAAAGCCTGGCATCCCCAATTTTATGAAGATATTCCTATAAGGAACACCTGCATATGAAGCGAGAGAAAAGTAACCTAAGTAAAGTGTTGATGCGTTAGGCGATACTGAAGAAATAACTCAAACGCTCGTAAAATACTGAAGAAGTGTGGAGTTTTTTTTTCCCAGATTTTCTACTTAAGCAGACATCACCCCAACTAAATATTTGCTGATTTGACCGCTCAATCATCAGCTGGAAAAGGAACGACTTGTATAAGTTGCTAATTTCTAAACGCGACTCATGCACTTCTCTAAGCTGAACCAGTCAAAAACCTGATCACAGCCAACAGAGAAGCTTCCAGAAAACCAAGGAGGCACTGCACATTAAAACCATGTGTAGCTTGGGTGATCATCCATCTTCACGATTTTCAAATAATTCTTTTTATTATTGCATATCGTCAATCCCAAGAAGAACGTGGGAGGCGCCACCCCCCCCCCCGAGAATGGGTCGCCAAATTTTTGAAATTACTTTACAATACATGATAAATATACATACACATATACATATAGACATGATAAAAATCTTGTATTAGTTTATTTTTATTATTATTTTCAAAATATCGTTTATTATTTACTATTGAAATTAATATTTTTGTTAATTTTATTTTTTATAATTATAATTTTTCCCACGCCCTCCCCCCCCCTCCCGCTCACTTTCTGATATACAGGGGGTGGCATAAGTTATTGTACGACGTTTGATCTTTTATTTCTCAGGAATATTTCTTCAGGAACCCATGCATTGCTCCGCTCTTTTCTCTGCGAAATAGAGAAATGTTCAAAGTATCTTTAAGTTAAGATCCGCTTTTTCGGAAAGATTTTTTTGTCGAGCAGTTGGCCTCGGAACAAATTTCAAGGAAAGTGGCTTGTTGTGACAATTTTCCCTGGAGAATCCACAAAATTTTTGAATTGGATTTCACTGCTCAGATGATTCTCAAAGAGCAAGCAGTGCTCTTTCTAGCTATATTCTGCGTTTCCCAAGGAATACAAGTCTAAGAAATATGCGGGCAAAGAATGGCGGCTACTCCATGCCACCGGTAATGCACAATTTCCACCAATTTGAGTTCCAGGAGTTTGATCTGAAAATCAGAGTAAAAATGCTGCAGAATGGCTACGCAGCCTCATCAGTAAGCCCAGATATAGATCAGCTGTGCTCGAAACCTAAGGCTTGGTTTTCTCATCCCTTATAAACCCCGACCTGCAGTGGATTTTCCACATACATATCAAAATAGGCTTGAAGAGTACGAGGCTATTTTCTATCCCACATGAATCCGTTGTCAAAGACTGTTTTTGTGGCTGCTTTGTTCAGGAATTGCGGGGGGCTCAATTTGGCGGCATCAAAAATCTGAGTTTGAAGTTTCCGCTAAAATTCCTCCGCCATATCTCGAGTATCCAGGGCATATTTGTAATCAGAAAATAGAGGAAATTCAGCTCTATCAAGGAAGACGAAGCTTGTTCAAAAACATTGCACTACCGCAGAGTAATAGGCCAGCAAACGAAGTACAATAACTTCTGCCCCCCCCCCTGCAGTGGCGGCCACATATTTAGCACGCTGCCGATTTTCGGCGATCATTTGATGAAATTGTAAAATCTGTATCTTAGCATTGGAAGGAGCTATCAGGACAATATTTGAGGTATCGATAAGGCATAGTGTTCTCCTTCTTTCCTCAAGTTTGTTGCTCCGGAAAATGCTTCTGAATGGAATTGAACGCATTCTACGCATTTAGAGCTCAAAACGCAGTACTTTTGGAAATATTTCCATTTTTTCTCTCTTAGATCACTTTGATGAATCTGACTAAGATGTGGTTTTACTTTCGATACAATTGCGTTTTTTGCTATGGTATTTTCGATGAGCAGTTCCTCACCTAAGGAAGGAGCGAAAATTGTCGACAGGAGTGAGAAAAATGGTGAACAAAGGATTCACGGTGATTGCAAGGCTAAACCATGCATTTCCAGCCGCCAATTTTTTTCAAAATTGTGTTGCTAACAGGCAATCAGATACTTACAGGAAAATTTCAAGGCTTGCTTTCTGAGCAGAATTCATTAAAATGAAATTTTCGACGAAATTTACGGCTTGTTTCTGTCTCTGGCTCCAGCCGGTGCGTAGAGTCCAGTAAAAGCTTCTAAAGGGAAATGTTGAAGGAAAACATGCTCAATCTGAATCATCACTCGTCTTCCTTCATAGCGAGATACGAAAATTCTACACACAATTTCGGAAAACCGACGAAATAGAACTTTTATTTTTTACTCCAGTTTGAACTGACTCTGTGCCCGTGGTAAGCAACAGGAAGGAAGCCCCCATAGTGCCTCAACACACACTCGAACCTTTGATTGCAGGGCTGAGAAATGCATAAAATTCTGTCGGTCAAAATCGTGGGCGTGCTAAATATGTGGCCGCCACTGTACATAACTTTCATTTTTATATATGCAGAAAATAATCACCTTCAACCTTCACAATTTTCAGTGAACCGAATGGCAAATGGAAGGTGTCTCGATTTCGTCCGACGCCCATTCTTGCTTCGTACCTAGTTGCTTTGTTTGTGTCTGAGTTTGATTATGACGAGACGTATACAAATAGAGGTGTTAGGGTGAGATTTGTTACCGGCTGGAATAGCAGATGCACAATAACGTTGCTGGCTTGTTATCATTGTCGATCTTCAGTTTCGGTTGTGGTCAACTCCTGCCACTAGACACAAAAGAGAGTTCGGATTAAAAGTGGCGATAACTTTTATGGAGTTGTTTGAAGAATATTTCGGTATTCA
The DNA here is from genome assembly GCA_000688135.1 of Ancylostoma ceylanicum. Classification (NCBI taxonomy): domain Eukaryota; kingdom Metazoa; phylum Nematoda; class Chromadorea; order Rhabditida; family Ancylostomatidae; genus Ancylostoma; species Ancylostoma ceylanicum. Next base: position 1,390,471 of record JARK01001339.1, on the reverse strand, counting down.
GGATGTTACAATGAAGCAGGGTCAGTTGCAACAGGTGTTTTACTGCATCCTAACACAACCTGAGCTGAGTACAACAGGTGTCAAAATTCATCAACAGACTTATTCACTTTACAATAGGTAGCCGTAATACGAGTTCCTCTAAGCCCCTGCCCCCACCCCTCCCGAAACGACTCCGTGGTATTATTGGCATACACTGCTGTGCTTCAAATTGGCGTGACGTTCCAACTTTACGACGAACTCCGCCGAAGTGGAAGATTTTCTGCGATGACTATGTGACGGTAGTTTGTCACTGATCCCCAATGGATTATTCTATCTACCGGGCTCCCTTCACCAGCTGTTTAGAGGCAGCACTCACGCCCAAAATAGTTTTCCTGCGTTTCTGCTAATTTTGAACCTGCAATCAAATAGAGTGTAACTGCGAAAGGAATCCCTCCAAATCCTCCACTTACTCGAGTAATTTAGCTCGAACGCATCTACAAAACCGCTCACCATGCTCAACCCCGCCCCATTCCCTCTGATCGCGCTCGGCGGGGCTGGCTACGTTTATCTGATCGTTTATCTATGGCATCAATTAGGATTTTCCATGACGGAGATCCGCCGCACCGCCGCGTCAAGATAACTCTGCGGCGATAGATCTCGTCCGCGTGGACTCATCCTATGTACAACTTAGCATTTTTGGAAAACTTGGCCCTTCTCGTCTCTGTTATGGGCACAAGTATACCCACCAGAGTAAAATTCCATGAAAAAATAGATGTCGTTTTTGAACGTGATTGCCGTCTTTAAATGAGAGACATGCTGCTGACGGTTCTGTAATTTTAGTTGAAGGTATTTGGTTCTAATGCATTTTATTGGTTTCCCGGAGTTTTAAAATATTCCGGCTGGTTGCAATGCAACCATTTGTGCACATCAAGGAAAACAAGTTACGGAAGTTTTTCTGTCTTGGAGAGGAAGATACCTTAGCGACCTACCCCGCCGAGCGGAGTTAGGTCTTACTAGGGGCAACGAATTCTACGAGACACCGCCGAAGGCGGGTGCTGTAACCTGTCACTATAAAAACCGGCTAATTCAGATTGATTTCGATGAAGCAAATCAAATGAGACTTCCTAGTGTGTGGAGGAAGGCAGCACTCGCCGCATTCTAGTGAGCTGCACTTCTCACTTCGAGTAGCCCTGCTTCGCAATCAATCTCCAATCAATCCAACGCTGAATGAATTGTCATGTACATGGCAATATTTTAGTAATCCTGGAGAATTTTTACCATTCATGATATCGTTGAGGTATCTCCTTCAGCGCATATGGGACCGTGAAGGTATCTTCCTTTAAACAGCTGATAGAAGAAGCCAGGAGGAGAGAATTATCCTTAGAGCATCATTGCTGAACAGACCTCACATAGTCTTCGCAGATGTCAACTAATGGTGAACGCATTTCCAAGCATATGCGGGTTTATTTTACTATGGTGAACGGATGCACATTTCCAAGCATACGCGGGTTGATTCTACTAAGGAGAACCTATTCCTGATCAAATTTCAACGACTTATGTCATTTTGTGAGACATGCGGATTGTGGCAAATTGTGGCAAATTAACAAAGCGAAACAAGTGGAATGATGCAAGTTTAACTTATTTCCATCTCACATGAGCCTCTACAATTTACCTAAAATTTGAATCCCCATCCTCTACGTACTTTGAAAGAAGTTATGAACAAAGAGCCAAAAGTTGCAATCTTTTCGCTCGCTACTGTCTGATGAATATAATCCTCCAACCATATTTCGCGCACAACAATACACTACGTGGAACTTAATCAACTGTTGTTGTTCATTATCAACTACACTGTTAATTACAAAATTTCTGGGGTAGAAGATCGGTTGTCTTGTGTAGAGGTTTGAGGGTTATTGTTACAAGACAATCATCAAAAGAATTGCAATGAAGGATACTTTTATTATATGTCAGGCATACATTAATCAGAATATTTCTTTCACAAAATCTTTGGTCCTGGAGGTATTCATACTGAATTTATATATGATGTAATTATTTTTGAACAAACAACGTAGGTATGAACTTTCAATTATGAATCTATTGTAGCTCATGTTCAATAGAATGTTCTTAGTTTGTGTCAGTCGGTTTACAAAGTCCTACCTAGTAGAACAAGTGCAAGCGATTCGTGAAACTCAGTATAAATAGTAGCCTTTTCAACTCCAATTGATAAATTAATGGAAAAGTGCGGAAATCTTTTTATAGGGAATCCAAAGTAGTCAGTTTTGTTGTACATTTTTATGACCACGATGTTGTCACGTATGTTGATTTCCAAAGCCGATTGATTGCATTTGTACCACAGTTCGATTCATCTGCTGTTTCCAACGAAAATTCACCACGGTAGACCTCATTCAAAATTGTCAGATTGGTATTGTCTAGACTGTTATACATTATCAGTAGATCGTACATGTATCTGTGGCGAAATATGTGGTTGCTGCTAAACAACTTGTGGTTTACACCGTCCACGTTCGTGAGTATGGACATGCCTGGTTGAAATCCTACTCTCATCCTCCTTTCAGTAATGATGACTTGCTCGGACAAACTCACTCTCACCAACTATGCTCTCCGGAACGATCGAGCAGAAGCTGATTTTTCTTCTATTTGTACCTAACGCGTGCCAGAATTGTCCATTAGATTCTGTTCGCCCGTGGGCACAAAGAGCATTGCTCATTTGAACCATGGATACCGTGAAGAAATTTCACTGATATGAAGTCGTCGGTTTTACAGATGACGTTTTACTGGGCCCATTATTTGACAGCTTTCATTCACTGGCATGTCTCAAGATGCAAACGTGCCCTGCTCAACTAAACTACTCGATTGAACCTGAGCGACATAAAATAACGGTTGGAGGATACTCAGAGCTCATCGTACCATCATAACGCCGACAACAACTGACAAACATAATTGACATTTCTAAGTTATAATGCCATCCTTCAACTGCAAAAAAAGTTCGCTAAGATGAACTATTTTGTATATTTCACGTTCTTGCAGCAAGCATTCTGAAATCAACATTTAGACATGGTTGCATTACCTGACTTCTGTGCTGGCGCGATGGAGAATTGGGGCCTGATAACTTTCAGGTGGTTCTAGTTCAAAAATAGTCCTAATAATATTGTAAAAATCATTTTAGGGAAAATTTTCTGCTAGTATATGGCAGGCCTAACATAGTACATACATCACAAATAACAGTCGCTCATGAGTTGGCTCATCAGGTACTTCCATCGCACACATAACAGTTAAGAAAATTTTCATACCAGAATATTTCCCACTCTTACTCCGTTGTGGTGGTTTCCAATGCAACGAATTAATTTGAAAAACGCATAAGTGTTTAGTGGTTTGGTAATATGGTGACGCTGAAAGACTGGAATGAAGTATGGTTGAAAGAAGGTTTTGCAAAGTACTTCGAGAACACAATGCTTGATAATAAGATCGACAATGGCTTGAATCTGGTAGGTCAGAAATGGTAGGCTCACTCATTGCTTCTCTAGTGGGATGATTACAGTATGGTGATCTCGCTACAATGGATTTCGAGAAGGCTCTCGAAAAAGATTCTTTTGCAACAAGCCATCCTCTTTGTTCATCCATAGAAACCGCCTCAGAAGTATACGAATCTTTCGATGACATAAGCTACAGCAAAGGGAGTGCGATTATTGCAATGACACTCAAGATCGTTGGAGAGAAAAAATTCAAGGAGGGACTAAACGTGAGTTGGTGCCCACTTCTTTCTTCGAACCTCTGCTATTTTTTATTGACTACTAGACGGCATACTCGGCTTCGCTCGGGAGTTTTACTACTTCGGGCTTTTCACGCTTATGCGAATAATCAGGATACAAATATCTACTATCTATTAATTGGCAATTCATGTGTGTGAGTCTGTACACAAGAACCAGCCATTAAAAACGGAAAATACCTACATCATCGTGTCCAGCGCGTCGAGTTATGTACGAAAGGGTTGCAAATTTTGATTTTTACCTTGATTTACAGGTGTTTTGGGCAACTTTTCTGTCATGTTTAGACATGTTAAGGACCGACTGTTGTGTTTACCACAGTTGGAATGAATGAGATGAGCCCAGCCACTATAAAAGGGAAGAGATGGGTGGGTTCTCTTTATGTCGATGAGGAAGAGTCAGGAAGGCGAAGAAGGGCATAGATGAGGGGTGGCGCTGTAGGGCTGTGCCGGGGCCCGAAGGGGGTGATAATGCTACGGAAAGGCTAGGCTTCTGCGGCAACGGTGCACCGGCGTCTAAAAGTGGGGGAAAACCTAGAAACGGGTCCAACTGTGGGACGAAAGGGTGCCAACGTCCGAAAGTGGTGAAACGCTTGGAGTCGGGTCCAACGGTGTGATAAGGGTGCGCCGGCGTCCAAAAACGGGGAAATGCCTGGAGACGGGTCCAACGGTGTGATAAGGGTGCGCCAGCGTCCAAAAACAGGGAAATGCCTGGAGACGGGTATAACGGTGTGATAAGGGTGCGCCGGCGTCCAAAAACGGGGAGATGCCTGGAGGTGGGTCGACAGATGGAGAAGAGGTGAGCCGGTGCTGATTAGCGAGAAAGTGCATTTGATCAGGTCTATCTTTGTACTAATTGTCCTCTGGCGCCTGAATACAGTGAGAAACTACCAAATACCCGCCCTTAGCAGTGACTATTATACCATCCGTGTCATCCTGCCCACATCACGTCCCCTCCTGCGTGTTCTACTCTCATTTGTGTCTGAGAACACCGCGTCGTCCTCTTTTATATTCAAGTTCAAGCTGATTGTTATCAATGGATCACCCACAAGAAAATGATAAACCATTCCCCGTGTTCATTCCAGGTTGAAGCGGTTACATATATGTAGCTACAATTGTCTCTCTCACTCGAGAGAATGATAAAATTGCTCTGAGAGACGCAAGCAGTCCTCTTTGATCAATCCATTTTTATGGGGGAACTCATTTAGGGGAAACGGAGCGAAAATTGGCATGACCATCCCCTAAAATGGATGCGAGGTGAAGTCATGCGAGCGAAGCGAGCATAAGGAAAAGTCTGGAAGTCCGGCGTCAGCCGGACGGCCAGACTGGTGTACTTTGATTTGAAGTAACCATCATTTCGGTGATCACTTCCTCGAAAGTGAGAAAAATCGATAAAACAAATAAATTGAAAACTTCGTGAAGAGATTCGTCATATTCGTGCTTAGCACATTGGAGAACCCTAGTAGGCATGTCCTCGCCATTCCCTGAGCAAAAGTGGGGAAAAATCGGTAAAATCAATAAATCGATAATCTAGCGCAAAACGGTTGTCATATTCGTGTTTAGCATACTAAAGAACCCTAGTAGACATGTCCGCATCGATCCCTTGGCAAAAGTAGCGAAAAATCAATAAAGTCGATATAGTCGATAAGTTAATCAATAGTTCCCGGCGAAAGGTAGCCTATAACCTCCGCCGGCCCGTCCTGGACCAGCATTCAAAATCTGGTCAGGATCGGTTCACTCTCCTCGATTTCTATTCGGAACATACACACATACAAACACACACAAACACACACACAAACAAACTTTCACTTTATATATATATATATATTTATATAGCAAAGATATGGTCGTATAAAAATAAACACGAATAGGCGCTGGAGCTACCACCAAGAAAGAGCGGACCGGCTGCGTAGGATTAATAGTTCTTCAAACACTTTCATGTGCTACCAACCCCCCCCCCCCATTGGTGGACCCGCCGCATGATCCTTTCTCCGCAATTGTATACCCCATTCTCCACAATCAAAACCGTAACACGGTGTTCTTCTCTCTATTCGACCACCACGGACCTATCACTCATTGGGAATCAGTATACTTACTTACTTACTTAAGATACTTAGGCGACCCGTTCCTCAGCACGGCGGTGCTGAGGAATTTCTCTTCCACATTGTCGGGTCTTGAGCCTTAGTTGACCAATGAACCTTAAGAAACCGGAAGCACAGCTGTCGTTTCTGTGAGACAACGAATTAGACCTTAGAGGAGGTCGGCCGTGTGCTCGTTTTTTGTCGCGAGGATACCATCGCAAAGCCTCTGAACTCCATCGTCCGTCTTTGCAACTAATAAGATGTCCTGCGTACCGGTGTTTCGATTCGCCAGCGTGAAGGACAGCATCATGGACCTTCGACATTGCTCTAACATCTGAGTTGTACAGATGGCTATTTTTCTGTTGTCACAGGGACAGCCCAAGCGTGCGGCGTTCAATTGAGATCTGAGTTGAACGAAACTGGGTTTCGGCGATTTTTGTCAATGCCAACGTTTTACTCGCATAGCACAGAGCAGACAGCACGGTCGAGTTGAAGAGATCTGCAAATCCTGGCCTTTAATTCTTTCTACATCGCTGGACCAGTATGCTGATGCCATCCTCACTGTTGGATCACCATGGACCCATCCTCCATCTGTGGACTCGTGTTCTGGCGCTTTCCTCTCTCCTCCATCGGCGGACCCGTGTCCTAGCGTATTCCCCACTGCCTTGCCAAGGCGGATCCGCACACTGGCGTTTTTATCACTACTGCAACAAGGCGGACCCGTATTCCATTGCCGGATTCGTATCGTGGCGTTGTCACGGGGAACTGCGTCACCGTCGGGGGGCCACTTTGGCGGAAGGGAACGAACGCGCCGCTGCGTTGAGTCTTGATGGCGGACGCGAAGGAACGCACCGCTGCTGCCGAGCCACGCTGGCGGCCGTGAATGAATGAGTTGCTGAGGTGTTATATTGCTTATTGTTAGCGCGAAAACTGTAAACACTGTCTCACCCATAGTCTGCTATACCACCAGGGGAGATATGAGTTATCCGATGTGCGAGGATGGCAAGAGTGCGGGTCCTGGATCTGGATACACCTGACTCCCTAAATCGCTGAGCCATCTGACGTCTGCGCTTCTTTCTACAACATTGTCTATGCGCTGCTGTAGTACTCAGAGGATACACACAATTTTGCAAGACTTTTGCGGTCTGACTCTCGGGAAATCTGGACCCTTACTAGTCTTTATACAGGAGGATTCCCTGTATTTAGTTATTGTTTTGCTCGTTTAATCACCTTTTTATGATACAAAAGGCGGGAGCGGATTTTTTCTTTCTTGTGGTTTAGTGTTGCTGATCCTTGTATCTGCCCATTTTTATGCAAAAAGAGTACAAGAGGCTACTCTGATGTTAAATGGCAATACATTTGGCAAGACAATGTGTTTGGCAAGACAGTTTACGGGATAAAATTTTGTTTGGCAATACATTTTACGGGAGAATGAGTGAAGAGCCTGTTTAGCGATACAAATGGCAAGACAGTGTGTTTGGTAAGACAGTTTACGGGTGTTTGGCGGTACAAAAGGCAAGGTTTGTGTGGCGATACATTTTACGGGTGTTTGGCGATACAATTGGCAAGAGAATGTGTTTGGCGACACATTTTACGGGACTTCCTGTTTGACGATACATTTTACGGGTTAATATGTTCATTTCATTCTTAGCGGGTGATTCAATCATCATCGGTGTCGACTCGGATGGCGCAGTTAGTAAAGCAGCGGACTCCCAATATCAGAACCACGGTACGGTTCCCGGTGTTATCAGAATTTTAGCGCATTCAAGCTTGTTTTGCGATACAAAACGCGAGGTTTGTTTGGCGATACATTTTACGGGACTCCTTGATTGGCGATACATTTTACGGGGTTTGTTTGGCGATACATTTTACGGGACTTCGTGTTTGGCAACACATTTGACGGGATTCGTTTGCCTGGCTAGTTTGCAAGCTCGTCTGCAATGTTGCCAAACAAACCTTGCCAAATGTATTGCCATTCAACATCAGAGTAGTGGCAACAGTGGAACAACTATAAAAAGGATAGAATGAAGGCACTCTTTGAAGATGCATTTTTAAAGGCGTGAAAACACAAAAACGAGCAAACCTGCAACAAGATACGAGAATTACAGAAAGCAAGCACTTATGGTCGAAACATTTTGAGAAAGGGAACTGAGAAAATGGAAAAAAGAGCGACAAAAATCGAAGAGAAATCCGTCAGCGTCATTGAATGGACCGCTTCACCTGATCGGCTGGAAGGAACGCTGCCTAAAGAACGCGAGAACGGGCAACAATTCACCCTAATAAACTGTGCCATTTCAACAAGAGGATGAGAGCAATGGTTAAGCGAGGTACAAGATCATTAATCCCTGGGCTTCTTGCAGCGACGACGATTTAATCGCCCCGCGATTCTACTAACAAACATCAAAATAACTGCAGTGTTTATTCCACGCACATTCATTTTCGAAAGCAGTACGTAGTCGCGTGACCGATTTCTACCACATCTCAGGAGGAATCGCGTGGCGACTAAATCGCTTGCCAGTCACGCCTTGGGCATACTTCGTTTTGTGGATCACCAGCGATTTTCCTCATTTCTCATGCAGTCGTCACGTGGCGACGCGACTAAATCGCCCGATTTCTCGCTTCTTTTTCTTGGAGGTTGCTTCATTTCTGTAGTTTTCAGACTCGAACAAGCTCCGAAGTTCGAATTTGTTAAGAATATGGATAAATCTTCTTTTTTTGAGCAGTATCCTTTCAATTTTTTTTTACAAAACTCCAGTGTTTTGTGATAATTCCCAGTTCTTCCTTCATAATCACATTTGGTATAATTCTGCGTTGTGAGCACTTTACCAAAATCCCGACAAATTACGGAACAAACGTGCTTACCAGAGCAAATATAAAAGTAGAACCAGTTTGAAACGACAAAGCAATCTTCCAACACTATGTAAGCGTAAAGCATAATTTCAACGAAGAAATAGTTTCATCAACGCTTACTACCGCTAAGCACAGAAAACAACTGTGAATGAAGTTCAAGGCCAGTAGTAAAGTGTCCGGTGCGATCATCGCACATCACCCTTGGGGCGATGATCGCACTTCGCGTGGGAGAGGGGTGCGGCGATCAGCGCCATGACGAATCGAACAGACATGAAATTCACTGAGAAATGAATATCGCAATAAGCTAGAATGTGCACGACTTGTCAGAAGCACCTCTGAGCTTCTGAGAGGTTGTACACATTCTAGCTGATTCTATGCTGTGAAGCAAGAACCAACATGCGTGCCTCCGTCGGGTCAGATGCATTCTGTGCAATTCGCACACCGGACCTCACGTAGCTCCGCACCATCACCATAGTCCGAGTGATATGCTCCTAGCACTTCACTCGGCGTCTCTCCACACCGTACACTATTATAGATCCCAAGTCCTAGCGTCATTGCACTCCATGGCGAGGAGATCAGCGCCTCTCGCATGCTCCCAGCACTGCCGCAGATGATGACGATTTCCCACTCACTCATTCGCTTGGGAGTCCCGCCTGATAGAACGCTTTCTTATCACTTTCAGGACAAAATCAGGAGCACCAGCGGGAGACATCATTTTGGTTTTGTTGCGGGATTAACCGGACAATGTTGCGGGTTTGTCATTGCCACGTGGTAACCCTTATCAAATGAGGGCCTCACTTTGCAGGTAGACCTTACAAGGGAAGGATACTTGGTGGCCGTGGCCAATCGTGATGAGATGTGTACTATTATATGCAGTTTTTGACGCTAATCTCGAATCCGTAGCCCAAATTTCCTGCGGGCTCCTATGTAGCGAGTTACACCTATTTCTTTTCGCTCTGATGTAATATTCCATACTCTTTTATGGGCCAGGCTAGGCCTGGCAGCTGCATTATCGTCCTAAGAATATTACGGACTTCTAGAGGAAACAAGGGCCTTGATAGTGTGCCGCAGATGCAGCCGCCTTCCTTTAATTTGAGTTCGTATATGGGAAAGGTACTCAAAATCAGTGACTGACTCACTCATGGCCTTGCGTGGGAGTTTAAGTTGGGGTAAGGCAGCTGTATCGGCAACTCACTAGCAAGAACCATGTTTCCTTCGAAACTATTCAACATTTTGAAGACACTGAATCAACTACCAAGCATAGGCTGGGGCCAATACAAGAGCAAACTGCATTACATGTGCGCGGAAAGAAATGGGTGTAACTCACTGCACAGGAGCCCGCAGGAAATTTGGGGTACGGATTCGAGATCAGCGTCAAAAACTGCATATGATAGTACACATCCCATCACGAATGGCCACGGCCACCAAGTATCCTTCCCTTGTTAGTTTACTCTCCGCTTCGGCGGGGAGTGGAGTCCTACGTGACTCGTCTGGCCTACTGAGGCCCGGTTAAGACCGTGGTCCAGTGTGAAGACCAGTCGAGATACGTGGGAGGCGGTCGCGCTCGGCCGTGACGCGGATGCGAAATCCGCTAGTAGCGGCCGGCGTTGGCCCACGCCAGCGAAAGAAAACAAAAATGCACGGACCGCAATCGCGTTGCGGTCACTGTGCATTTCTGTTTTCTTTTGCTTTTCAGTTTCGGGACAAAATCCGGTCTCCCGCCATAGCTTGCGGGACAAAATCGGGATGTTGCGGGACAAAAACTAGCTGTTTTCGATGACTCCCGCTCACCTCCGAGCGGGAGTCATTATTTTGTCAGGCGGGACTCCCGAGCGGATGTCTGAGCATCCCACTGTTGGGAGGTTGTGGCGTGTGCGATCATCGCCCCACATGTGGCAACGAGATGTGCAGGCACATGATCTCACCGCCATGGCACTACGGGCCCTAGTTTCAAGTTTTAGTGGGTTAAGAACAATGGATAATTCAATGCGGTCGCCACTCGTCACATGAAGTATGCCCAAACACGCGATCCAGTCGCGACGACTGGAACGCTCGTTCAAAACTCAGTAGCGGCGACCGAATCGCGTCACGTAAAGTATACCCAGAGCTTCAGAAGCACTAGTCAGACGCCTTGATTTGATGAAAAAAAAAATCATTTTGCGCGAATCGACGAGGATTATTCTAATAAGTTATGCTATCAATGGAAGATCAGGCAAGGTGTTGCCGAAAGGTTAGTGAAGGTCAAAACAGAAGTGAAGGAAAAGATGAAAAACCGAGTAGTAAATTGCTCCCCGAGAATAGGTCGCCAAATTTTTGAAATTACTTTACAATACAAATAAAAATCTTGTATTAGTTTATTTTCATTTGTTTATTTTTATTATTATTTTTTAAATATTGACTATTTATTATTCATTATTAAAATTAATATTTTTATTAATTTTATTTGCCGTCTGGGTCCCCAAGACGGCGGAGACCCCAATTTTTTCCCACTCCCCCTCCCCCC
>JARK01001339.1:1349512-1360833 GCA_000688135.1 Ancylostoma ceylanicum | reverse complement strand
CCCCCCCCCCCCGATTGTGAACCTACCGCATGACCCTTTCCCCACAACAGAATACCCCATTCTCCACAACCCGTAGCCTAGCGTTTCTCTCACTATCCGACCATAACGGACCTATCCTTCATCGGGGGACCAGTATCTGGCGTTTCCTCACTCCTCCATCGGCAGACCTGTATCTTGGCTCACTGCTTTTCCAAGGTGGACCCGTATCCTTAAATTTTCCTCACTGATTGGCCCACGCGGACCGTTATCATGCCTTTTCACCACTACTTGGCCAAGGCGGACCGGCATCCTTGAGTTATCATCACGTCTTGGCCAACAAGGCGGACTCGTACCCTGTTGATTTCGCGTCTGCTTAGCCAAGGCGGAGCAGTATCCTGGAATTTTGCTCACTGCTCGGCCAAGGCGGACCTGTACCCTGACGTCTACGCCACTCGATGGGCAAGGAGGACCAGTATCGCCAGGCTAAGAGTTTGATTGTGGAGAATGGGGGATACAATTGTGAGGAAAGGGTCATGCGGTGGGTCTACCAATGGGAGGTGGGTCCGCTAGCACATGGCAGTGTTTGAGGACGTATTAGTCCCGCGCACCCAGTCCGCTGTTTCTTGAAAATGGCTCCAGCACTCACTTGTGCTCATTTTCAAATGACCTATTTTTGCTGCCAGCTCTCGTATGCATTATGACTTTGTGTTTCAATCAACACCCTCTACTTGCCCTGATGCAAATTTGAACCAGCTTGAGCATCCCTCCAGCATCCCTCCTATCAGCTTGAGCATCCCTCCAGCAATTTCAAAGTGAGTCAATCGTGTCATTATTCGCACTGTGTCGATTAAATGAAATAGCTCACAGTAGACTCATTTGAAGGACTTTCCCGCGCGAAGCTGGAAGTGACTGGCCATGGCGGGTTTGTATGCATGTATAGTGTGTTTCACCGATGAGCATAGTTGTGAGCATATTAGAGAAAGAGAGAGCGCCAGAAATAGTGCCGTATTTGGAGAGACAGGCTATAAATGCAGATTATAGGCACAAATACTCAACTATCGTCACTCTTTGGAACGGACTATAACAAGTGCGCCGACAAAAAAAACAGGAGGGAATATTAATGCATCGGGAAGTAACTTTACATGTTGATGTGTGATGGAAACTTTTCAAGCAGGTCTAATACCAGAAGAAGAATGGAAGTCCGACGTTAGCAGGACGGCAAGATTGGTAAAAAATCATAAGGAGTATTTGAGCCTAGTTAGAAATTAGTTTTTATCTTGTGTAATTTTCTGAGGACTTATTCGGTTAAAGGTTCTGCTCGAACCTCAAGTGGCTGCCCCACCCCACTTCCTAGCGTCGCGAAAGGGCGCTAGTCAAAATTAACAAATAGAAGCTGAGAAGAATTGAAAAGTACGTGCCTCCCAACTAATAAAACATATCTGCAGATCTACAGTGCACGGACGAGATTTGGTGTGATCAGTGATGCATTTGCGGCAGCACAAGTAGACCGCTTAGATTACAAAACAGTATTTCAACTTCTGGAATATCTTCCTAAAGAACAGGTATTTCGAGTTTTATGAGTACGAGTTAAAGTAGTCTTCTACATCATGAACTTAAACTTCTGCATCATATATCATATAGGGCGGTGGAACACACAAATGCGCGCGTATCTAATCTTAGAGCATCCTCGGAGATTGTGACAACCGAACTTATTGAGCTTCAAAATATCTAACATTGTTCCTGCTAATGATAGTCATAATTGTTACACAACAAAACACCACAGTAGTGACTGTGACATTTTGTGAGTTCACAGATGTGAGTTACGTTACATTGTCATGGATCGCTGCCAAACCTAGCTCATCGCCCATACTTTCGAGGATGTGTGCAAAATGAGCTCGGTGATAGGCTCATGGAGTACTATGCAGCGACACCGTTGCTGTGAAGAAAATGAATGAAAATGATGGTAACAAAGTGTTACAAGTTCTCATCTCTTATCATACTATTTGCGTTGGATTACGTGTTGGCGTAGTAACAGTTGCATGAGGAGTTTTGGTGGTGAACGGTCGCAGCGACAGCGTCGCTGTGAAGCATGCCATATCCCATAGCGGTAGTGGAAACGATATCTGTGGACAGCCACTCCACATCAGTTATCATCCCTCTCACGTCTGGAGTCTCCTCATTCACGTTATCCATGTGGCGATCGTGGCAATCGAGAAAGAGGCGAGAAAATGCATAGATGCGAGTGCACCGTTGCGAGTTCAATGAGGATGGTGCGAATCGGTTACATTGCTGTATGAGGTGCGTCTGCGCTCAGTAGTGAAAGTGATATTTTGCGAGTCCACGCGATCGCGACGACAGCCGGCTACCGTGGCGATCGCCACGATCGCCGGCGAAGTCTGGGGTTACCCTAACAACGAGAATGGAACAAGTCCTACATTTGCGTGCCTGCGCACCCGTCACATAGCGGCGGAGTGGACCGGTAGCATATTCCTACCCCTATTGGCGCCCTTGCTCTCTAATCAAACCGTCTCCCCGCGTTCTCCCTTTTTTGGGAGCCGGTGCACTTGTATCACACCAGTGGGCCCGTCTGCCCCATTTCTGAGATGCAGAGAGTGAACGGGGAGCGGACCCGGATGGAAAACAAAACCAAATGTGGTTTGAGTACCCTGACACCAAGAATGAGAAGTAGATTTCCTACTCTAACGTTTACCATCGTGCCTGCTGGATTGACAGAGGTGCGGATGCAGGAGGCATCCTCAAATCCAACGTACACACCGGAAAGGTCATGCTCTGCATCTGGTGGAGCGTCGAATGTTGGGAGCTGCTTGCCGAGGGATCTACAGTGACCGCAGACGTCTACTTTGAGCGATTGTGGAATTTGAAGGTAAATCTCGAAAATGCGCGCCCGCAGCAGCACAAGGTCTACTTCTCTCACGACAGCGACCGACCACACATTGTAAGAACAGCCAATGCCGAACTAATGGAGTTTGTATGTACCATTTTACCACTCCCTCCGTATTCCTCGAACCTGGCTTACTCGGAATACCACCTTTTTCCCTATCTCCAACATCATCGCTTTGGTCAAAAATTTCAAATCCGCGACGACATCAAAATGGCACTGGAGCACTTCTTCAAGAAGCGGTCTACAGCGTTCTGGAGCAGGGGCACCTAGGATCTGCTTAAACCTTGGCAGAAGACCAGCGATGCCTTTGGGCCATGCCTCAAATGATTCACACCCATCGTTTAAAAATTGCAAGAGAAATAAAAATATGGTCAATATGTCCGAGAACTTCTGACTCACTATATATATATATATTTATTTATTTATTTACTTATTTCAATACACGCATAGGTGTGCCACAAATTCTGGAAAGAGTACATAAGATTTCGCTCTCAATTAACTAAGAAATGGTTATGTGTTGACAGAATATGACGGGATAGCAGATCGTTCTTCTACTACAGAAGGTGAAAGAGGTCCCTACCGAAATCCTGTTCCCAAAGCCCGAACGCGTCTTGCTATGCATAGAGCAACCAGGGCTAGGCTGACCCACATAACCCACGACGAACGAATTCGCCCGGGACCCTGGGCGGACGGGGTGGGGGGATCTCAAGGGAGGGGTTCACCAACTTTCGTGATCCTCAAACGATTAACCGCCACCTATTGAAAACACTATCAGACGTGTTTGAAAATGTTGGCAGCGAAATCACATGTGGAAACAAATAACAGTCAAATGTGAAAGCATCGGGAACGAAAACAAAGGTAAAAATTGAGCTAAATTATAAGGAGAACATGAAGTTATACCAAGTTATAAAAAATCAAGTAAAAAACATGAAACAGAAAATATGGTTATCACTAGGTGCGGATGTAATGTGCACGTCTCGTAGCTGTAGTGGCTCGTCCAAACCTAAACATCGCAAATTTTTAACGTATTCAAAAGGTCCAGTCTAGCCAGGTGTCTTTTGAAAATCCTGGAGTTTGAGCTCGTCATGACATCAGTTGGTAGTAGGCTAACCCAACGCGCTGTTCTGCAGGAAAAGGAGTTGAAAAGTGCGGAGGACTGTTTCTGTCCGTGTTTTGAATAATGTAAGCTAAAACTACATCTTCGAGTCGATGTAGGTCGAAAAATCCAGTACTTGCTTGCTCTCAACTTAACTTCTCTTTTCAGAATGCGAAAGCATAAAACGAGATCGTTAAACACACGCCTGTATTTCAAGCTTTTCATTTTCAAAATATCCAGCCTGAATTGACAGGAAGGAAGAGTTCTAGGATAGCCGGGGTCAGGAAAACATCTATAAAAGACAAGTCTCGTAAAAAAATTGTTGTACCTTCATGATATCTATTTTTGAGAAGGGATTCCAAATAGGTGAGGCGTATTCCAAGTGTGGGAGTATGTACATTATATATACAGTGGCGGTCAAAAGTATTGCAACAAGTGGTTTTTCGGAAACACTTCTTTGAGAATAACGCTCGAAATCGAAAGGACTGCGGAGTGTGCTAGAACCAAACACACTCAGCTTGGGTTAGAGTAGCTTGAGGAACAGGGCTGTCCTTCAAACTGCTGACAGAGTGGGGTAAGAAACAGAAAGATCCTCAGAGGGCCCCCGCCAGACTTACCTCAAATAAAATGGTGAATGCCAATCAGTGATCGGTGCACATACCTTTCCTAGTGAACAAGAGCTGAATACGTTGCGAGGAACCCAATTCGTGGTGATACAACGACTGTGAGCGTAACTCTGTGAGATATTGTGGACAGCGGCAAATGAAAGATCCCGACCACTGTGAACAAATTATTTTCTTTGAAAAAGTATTTGGTGGAATGGTGTTGAAATTTTTATGTCAGCACTAGATACTCATGCGGAACAGAAGAAAGCTAAAACCTCACCATTTCACCAAATACTTTTTCAAAGAAAAGAATTTATTCACAGAGGTCAGGATCTGTCATTTGCCGCTGTCCACAATATCTCACAGAATTACACTCATAACTGTTGTATCACCACGAATTGGGTTCCTCGCAACGTATTTAGCTCTTATCCACTAGGAAAGGTATGTGCGCCGATCATTGACTGGCATTCACCATCTTATTTGAGGTAAGTCTGGCAGGGGCCCTCTGAGGATCTTTCTGTCTCTTACCCCACTCTGTCAGCAGTTTGAAGGACAGCCCTGTTCCTCAACCTACTCTAACCCAAGCTGAGTGTGTTTGGTTCCAGCACACTTCACAGTCCTTTCGATATCGAGCGTTATCCTCAAAGAAGTTTTTCCGAAAAACCACTTGTTGCAATACTTTTGACCGCCACTGTATATACCAGTCTGGCCGTCCGGCTGACGCCGGACTTCCAGACTTCTCCTTATGCTCGCTTCGCTCGCATGGGTTTACCTCGCATCCATCCTAGTAGAATTGTGGTCTTGCCAATTTTTGCTCCGTTTCCCCTGAATGCCCTCCCCATAAAAATGGACTCATCAAAGAGGACTGCTTGCGTCTCTTATGGTTAGAGCCATTTTACCATTCTCTCGAGCGAAATAGCTAATTGTAGGCCAAAATAGCCATATGTAACTGATTTAACCTGGAGTGAACACGGGAAATGGTTTATCACTCCTTGTTTATTGTAAGTGATCCATTCATAACATTCAGCTTGAACATATAAGAAGACGGTGCGGTGTGCTCAGATACAAATTAGGGTAGAACACGCATGAGGGGACGTGATGTGGGCGGAATATCGTATCTATAATATATAGGAATACCGGCGTATCCTTATCACAACGGTGGACCCCTCTCCCCCACTTTGGGCGCCGGCGCATCATTATCACAACGGTGGACCCGTCTCCCCCCACTTTGGACGCCGGCGTACCCTTATCACAGCGGCGGACCCGGCTCCCCCACTTTGGGCGCTGGCGTATCCTCATCACAACGGTGGACCCGTCTCCCCCCACTTTGGACGCCGGCGTATCCTTATCACAACGGTGGACCCGTCTCCCCCCACTTTGGACGCCGGCGTATCCTTATCACAACGGTGAACCCGTCTCCCCCCACCTTGGACGCCGGCGTATCCTTATCACAACGGTGGACCCGTCTCCCCCCACTTTGGGCGCCGGCGTGCCCTTATCCAGCGGTGGACCCGTCTCCCCCCCACTTTGGGCGCCGGCGTACCTTTATCACAACGGCGGATCCGTCTCCCCTCACCTTGGACGCCGGCGTATCCTTATTACAACGGTGGACCCGTCTCCCCCCACTTTCGGCGCCGGTGTACCCTTATCACAACGGTGGACCCGTCTCTCCCCACTTTGGACGCCGGCGTATCCTTATCACAACGGTGAACCCGTCTCCCCCCACCTTGGACGCCGGCGTATCCTTATCACAACGGTGGACCCGTCTCCCCCCACTTTGGACGCCGGCGTATCCTTATCACAACGGTGGACCCGTCTCCCCCCACTTTGGACGCCGGCGTATCCTTATCACAACGGTGGACCCGTCTCCCCCCACTTTGGACGCCGGCGTATCCTTATCACAACGGTGGACCCGTCTCCCCCCACTTTGGACGCCGGCGTATCCTTATCACAACGGTGGACCCGTCTCCCCCCACTTTGGACGCCGGCGTATCCTTATCACAACGGTGGACCCGTCTCCCCCCACTTTGGACGCCGGCGTATCCTTATCACAACGGTGGACCCGTCTCCCCCCACTTTGGACGCCGGCGTATCCTTATCACAACGGTGGACCCGTCTCCCCCCACTTTGGACGCCGGCGTATCCTTATCACAACGGTGGACCCGTCTCCCCCCACTTTGGACGCCGGCGTATCCTTATCACAACGGTGGACCCGTCTCCCCCCACTTTGGACGCCGGCGTATCCTTATCACAACGGTGGACCCGTCTCCCCCCACTTTCGGCGCCGGTGTACCCTTATCACAACGGTGGACCCGTCTCTCCCCACTTTGGACGCCGGCGTATCCTTATCACAACGGTGAACCCGTCTCCCCCCACCTTGGACGCCGGCGTATCCTTATCACAACGGTGAACCCTTCTCCCTACACTCTGTGCGCCGGCGTACCCTCATCACAACGTTGGACCCGTCTCCCCCCACTTTCGGCGCCGGTGTACCCTTATCACAACGGTGGACCCGTCTCTCCCCACTTCGGGCACCGGCGTACCCTTACCACAACTGGGGACCCATCGCTCAACGCTATCACCGCTTCTGGGCGCCGGTACACCCCTCCCGCAATGCTGGACCCGTAGTGTAGCGCTGTCACCGCTTCCGGCCGCCGGCGAACCCCTCCCGCAACAGTGGACCCCCTGTAGAGCTCTAGGCCACGCCCCCTGAATTTCGTTTCACACACAAACACACACACACAGAGTAAGCCCGTTATTAAAAGTCATGATACCAGTTCCGAGAGCGATAGTGGTAGAGAATGATACAACATGGTAGGTCATGGTATCCACCAAGAATCGAAAGTTTTGGCATTTTCAAAGAAATCGGCTCAAGGCTTTCTCACCGCCCTAATATAGGTATATGCAGACTAACCACTTTGTTATAAGCAGTGACCGGCCTGATCGTCCGGATAACGCCGGACTCTCAGGCTTCTTTTAGGCTCGCTTCGCTCGTCCTGCATTTGTGTATACAGTGCCGGCCAAAATTGTATAGCCTTTTCAACTTTCCTCCATAACCTCTGTTAGCGCAAAGCTCGGCTTAAAGTAAGGCCCTAAACCTGAAATTATTACCTTCAACGAATTTTGAGTCTGTGAAACTATCATAAAAATTTGAACTTCAAGGCTTCACGTTAAGTGAAGATTTACGTTAACAAAAGTTATGGCGGAGAGCTGAAAAGGCTATATAATTTTGGCTCGCACTGTATATTCCCATCTGCTGAGCGTCGTCGTACCGCACATTCAGCAGTGGACTCGTACAGAGACGTTTCCCTACTACTGGGCTCCAGCACATCCATAGCAGTAGTCTGTCCCCTATCATTTCCCCAAAGCCCATGCCGGCGCAACCCTCCTCCATCCCATTCTTCTCCGTCCAGCAACGTTCCCCTACTTCTGAACGCCAGCGCATCGCTTCCGTAACAGTAACACGTCTCCTATCATCCCCCCAACGCCCGTGCCGACACGACCCGAACCCTTACCATTCTTCGTCCGCCAGGCTCAACCTCTTCCTTCTAAAGACATCGTACCCAAGTCTTCCCTTTTATACGGTCTGGCAATCACAGGGCAATATCACACATTCAAACTGGGGTGTGAACAAATTTCGGTTATTCAAAGAACTTAACATGTCTGAACATGACAAAAATAGCCCGAAACATCTATTAATCAAGGTAAAAGTCGAAACTTGCAATTTTTTCGTGAACAACTCGATGCGCTGAACACGATGGTGTAGTTATTTTCCGTTTTTGATGGTTGCTTCTTGTGCACTGACTCACACACACACACACACATGAACTGCCAATTAATAAGAAGTAAGATATTCCAAAATTAAGTTCACGAATTACAGAGCAGCATGGTGTGGGATATCGTAAAAAGTGGATTGGTTGCTATAGTGGATTTTTTTGGCAACGAACCAGAAGCAGAGTTTGCGAAGGTGAATTTAACGAATAAGTACTCTAAGTTTGCATTACGCAACAACTTTGCACCTAAAGTATCCTGCTCATTTAGCGTTACGTGAACAAGATTATGAAGATATGGATAGATATGACAAATCCTTGGCTTCACTCTGATGATCCAGAAGAAGGGGTGTCCAGTACAACCGAGGAGATATCTACCACAAGCGAGGAGGTATCCAGCACGACCTCAGAGAGCAGAACTAGAAGGAAGTATTCGAAGCGGAGCCAAGGAAACATTAACTCGGAGTCCTCGTTTGACAAGTGAGCTCTGCTCTACATCCTCACTTTGAGAACGTTAGACTGGATGTAACCAATCCAGTGCAAATGCCCTCTTGAAATGACTTACGATAAACCAACACTCTTACTGATTAGTGGCTCACATAAACAGGCTCGCCCCTATCACAGCGATGGACCCGTCTCCCCCCACTTCGAGTGCCGGCACACTTTTATCACAGCGATGGACCCGTCTCGCGGCGTTCTTGGACGCCAGACCTACCTTCCGCTGGTTCTATTCGCCGATGATGAAAGCGAGAGAATTAGACAGTGCTCTCAGGATTTCGCGGCGGGACCAGCGCCCTGCGCTGGAAGTCTCGCGGCCTACGAGTGAAACAGTGTTTACGAGTTTCCAGGCTGTATAATGTACCGAGCAGGGTTATTACTATGCGGTGCTATGCGGTTCACGTCGGCACTGTGCGGCCCACAGATATCCGATCGCGGCGGTGCTGAATCAGCTTGAGCATACGAAGAAGGACGATGCGGTGTGCTCAGACACAAATGAGGGTAGAACACGCAGGAGGGGACGTGATGTGTGCAGAAAGGCATACGTGCTGTTGAGGACGGGCTTTTGGTACTCTCTCACTGTATTCAGGCGCCAATGGACAACTAGAATGAAAATAGACCTGATTAAGAGCATTTTCTAGCTACTTTGCACGAGTGCAACTCTCTTCCATCTGTCAACCCGTTTAGTCACTTTTGGGAGCCTACGCATGCTTACCCAACCAGGAACCCGTTTCCAGGCGTTTCCCTACTTTTCGACGCCGGCCCATCCTTGCCACAGCAGTGTATCCGTTTTCCCCCACTTTGGGGGACGGCACACCCTTATTGTAGCAGTGGACCGGCTACCCTGCAATTCCTTATCCATTAGGGCTTCTTTTACTTCTTTGAACCTCACCATACTCGCTATTTGAATGCAGTGTTGTGGTCGAATGGATGTACAGGATGCAATCTGCAGATAAGCAAGCACACTCACGCATGCATGCATGAACATGCCCACGCACTAAGCCTGCCAGCACACCACTCTCCCACGGCGGTACCGTATCTCGACTTTCTTTGCAGTAATGAGCACCGGCGCACCCTCCTCAAAGGGACTGATATCCTGGCCTTTCAACCGTTCTTTCACCATTTGCAAACCTTGAGGACAATTAAAGAGAGTCAGGCAATATTCAGAATGTTTGATTTATTCAATTAGCTGGTCGCCGAATATCGCAAAACCTATTTCACGTCTATCCTGCTTATGCGATTGAGCCAAAGATGAATGAATGCGAGCACGTGTTGGCCCTCTACGTCTGCGCTCTAGAAAAATTCGCTGCCCTACTAGGATTTATATAAGAGCTGGTCTCACATGGGTCGCACTTGCTTGCGACCCATGTATTAATGGATACGAAATCCAAATGTTCGTTCTAGATGCATAAATAAGTTACTTAATCGTGTTTTTTGTTCTGGCACAATAATAATTTTCGGATCACCACTGCCGCGAGCTGCTTCCACGGCAAATAGTTCCCCACGACCGCAGCATCATCCACCAGTTTAATCCTGCTGAGTCGACCCAGCGGCAGGGTAAAGTAAGGGGTGCGAACTGATATCCCCAAATACGTACCCCCCTTCTGCTATCACCTGGGCGCCGACGCATCAATGAGATTTCATAGTGTTTTTTTTTCGAATCAGTGATTGACCACTTCGTAATAGAAATTCTGGATCATCACAGCCAAACCTGTAACCCTTAGGAGAACGTGCCCAACACGTTTGGACATGTTGGAGATGCTAACCATGGCACAGATGAGAGGGATCAGCTTGCTAGAAAACCGAACATGTATGGACAATCTTGGACATGTTCCAATATGTTATCACACAAACACTCATGTTCTCACCCTCTGCTCTCTCCTCGGTTCTTACGCTTGATCCGTATCCCTCTTCTTTCGAATACTGTAGCGTCCACCACAGGACAGGTGCGATAAGGCTGCGATACACGCACCTTCTCCGCACCCCTCCTGTGGTGGGAGCCACAGTAATCTTGTGGGCAATGGAGCGCGGAGTCGCACTGGAGCGCGGAATAGCCCTTTGAGGAGTTTAGCTGGTTAAAGTAGTGAAATTTGAGGCGCTCTCATGCGCTCCGATGCTTCAGTCTATAAAATCCATCGGTGGAGGCGCGGACCTAGGCTTGAGTGTGCACCGAGGCTGTATTCTAAGGCTATAACTCGTCCAAATCTCTGCTGCTATAATTTCGCTGGACCATTGAAATCAATGCGAAGGCTCACAATGAAGTCGGAAGAGCAAAAACATCGTATAATCACAAATCATACAGAAGAGCACCAGTCAAAGTGACGCTGAGCGGTGGTGGCCGAGTTCGACTCCAAACTCATGCAAGGGTAAAAAAGTGTAAGATGACGTCCAAAATTTTACACAAATAACAGTAGTAGTAATCTATCGCCGGGCCTCCGCCTTGGGCGTATACGTACCCCCCCCCCCCCCCC
>JARK01001339.1:1330576-1349388 GCA_000688135.1 Ancylostoma ceylanicum | reverse complement strand
CCATTGCTTTTTCGTTTCTCTCCTCCTAATACGTAGGGGTGGTATGAAACATCGCACCCGTGCTTTACCCTGCCCAGCGGTGATTGCTCCAAAGGTAGCAGGAGGCCCTGAATTTGTATGCTCAAAGAAATTCTCTTTCATAACTATTAGGATGTTAAGTTGGAAATGCGCGTTTTTGCATTGAACAAGTTATTTTTAAAAACAAAGCTACAACACCCCAGTCTGAGTTTAATGTAGAGTTAGTATTGTTGAACCTTCGACATCATCCACACAAAGAGGGGGCGCTCTACTGTGGAATGTCACAGCGCCGTGACCTGGAGTAGCGACACTGCAAATTTTGGTTTCGTCACAGTTTTTGAATTTTTACCTTCCGAGTAAGGCTCAAGAGCCGCAAGTAAGTGGTCATCTGATAGTGCAAAGTCTGGGCTATTAGACGGTCCCAAGTGCGGTTTCCGATTCCTGAAGAACAGCGCAGTCGAGGAATCGATTTACAGTCACAATTTCGGTTCAGTTACCCAATTTCGGGACCATTTTTGAGTAATCCATTGTCGCATGGATTCAGCTCAGTAGTACAGCAAATATTCTCTTAATTCTTTATATGGTTTGTGGTGGTGCTCAGCGGCAGTTTTAAACTCTTCGACAACATAAAACCTGCGAACGGAAATTCTGAAACTTTGGTCGGTCTTCTTATAAATTCCTCTAAAAAATAAACAATGACTAATTGTTCGATGAGCAACATGTTGAAACATTCTCCATGATTTGCTCTTTCAGGTGTCATCAAAAGTTTAACAGAAAATGTTTGGCAACACGTTCATACCAACGTCGAAACTTCAGCGCGCATTCCCAACTTAACACCCTAATAGAAAACTTTGCTTTGTTTTCACTGCTCTCACATGACTCATTCACAGAAATTTCTTTTTTTCTGATAGTGGCTATCGTCTAACAGTCCTCTGACTTTCCTTTGGTGCACATTTACGTGGTTTAGCATACCCCGGGTTGACGGAGGGCATCGAGGGTCTGTCGGAATGTCAGCAGGGTAGAATACTCCGGTCCTCTTCCGGCCCAAGAATGGTAGCAGATCGAATACTCAGGCAACGATGTAATACTCTGGCATGATGTGGCGGGATATTTGAAATAGGTTTATTGGAGGAGTCGCGAATGTCACGACAATGGGGGCCGCCGACAAAGAATCCTTCCGGAGTGGAAGTAGACAGAGAATAGCAGCTGAAGACAGGTGCCGACGTAGAGGAGGTCATAGTCGGAGGCAGTGGTGGTCGTGGTCGAAGAACAGCAGCCTTTGTCGAGGGCCGTCAACCCGGGGTATGCTTACCTACAGTTATCAACAATCAAGTTAAAGAAACCTAAGGGCTAGCTTAAACAAAATGACAACAGAAATTATGTGAGCAGACTGCTGGAACACAACCTCAGGATTTAAGTCTCAATGTCTGATTGTATAATCACTTTAATGTAGAATTGTCCACAGCATATTGGTCGCAGCGGGGATGTCGGGCTCAACGATGTATGATTCGATTCGAGTCTTCGACGTTGGGAGATGTGGACGGACCATTCGGCGACGTTGTGCGAGATGAGATGACTTCGAACGAAACAGCGGAATTTCCTACAAAATGGTCTATGGGCCGAGTTCAGTGGACTTCTAACCTCGGAAGGGAGATGTTTCTTCGAGGAACGTTTAGTCCCTCAATGGCACAAGAAACTCCGACAAATTGACTGTGGTCTCCCTCCACCTTAAAGGCGTCTTGAACAAAGTGGCGGAAAGGAAGATCGTTGGTTACATAGGCGTGGGTAAGGTGACCGTTTGACTGAATGTCCTCAAGTGAGTTTTCGTGCGAGGTTTTATATTCAAATTAACTCTTAGTTCACAGCTGTAGGCGTGATTCACTCCCTTACGTGAGTTGTGTTAGATGAACCAGAACAATAAAACCAACAATGTTCGAGGAACGAGTTTCTTTGTTAGGAAAACGACAGACACGCGAAGTTTCTAGGCGTTACTCCTCGTCATCATGACTAGCTCTTTTGCGAGACTGATACGAACAATAGGCTTCCTCGGCTAGTTCGCTCATTTTTTCATAGTATTCCTCTAGTGGACCGTCGACGTCATTAATGATGACGTCACCATAACTACACACCGCTCGGTGGTGCGTGTAGGAGTGGCAGTTTAGGCACCAGCTGCGCCTCTTACACTGACCTGGTTCATGACGGCTTATGCACTTGATGCATCTACGCCTTTTGCCAGAAAACGTGCTCTAACAGTGAGCCTGCGTGTTTTGGGACACAGCGCCGTGTAATGTAGGCGACTCCCACAGAAAATACAACCACGATAGTTGGGAGGAGGACTAGTTGGAACAACTAGTCCACCGGACGTTGAATGTCCAGCTTGGGGCCCGCGAGATTCGAGAGCGGTGTTATTCTCTAACGCAGAAGGCGTGCACTTGTTCAGGTTTGATGCGGCATGTGGATTGTATTGTGTTTGGGTCTGATTGGCGAGGAGCGACTGAAGTGAGGAAGTTACTTTGGAAATGATTTCATAGGCGTAGTTTAGGGTTGCGTCTGAATCAGTGAATAGTGAATCGATCTTGAAGGCAGCACCCGCCGAAATCCTTGCGTTGGAGATTTCTCCGAATTTCGGGGCTTTTCGGGACTGTGAACTGGTAGGCAGGGATGAAACTGCGTGAAAGATGCGAGAAATGCAAGAAATGAAGGCGCTCTTCACCATGTGTCGAAGGCGCGGACGAAGGCCCCACCGTGAGGTGTGCGTGCGTCCCGCCACGAAACCCTGTGAATTGTTCGAATTGCATCCCCTGCGCCAGACCACCCACCGCGATAGCGTTAGCTGGCGCGTCGGGCCGTTGAAAGGCCGGCGTGGTCGCGACAGCGATACTTGTTTCTCTACAGGTAGGTCGTCATTCCTTGTGTTCTCCTCACATATGTGATGTGCTCACTCTCTATTTTACCTTCCACACCTCAGCTCCGAGTTGAGGATTTCGGCTGGTGCTGCCTTTAAGGGTTGATACACCAAGTTGGCTAAGGCGGAAGCAAGTTTGGACAAGTCCTATGCATGGTCGAAGATGCGCGGAATCAGTTTGCGTTCTATGATGCTGCGTTGACAATTGATGTTCGCTATGAGAGTTGTACTGTTGTTTATCCAGCCCAGCATCATTTCTACAGAGTCCCAGTTTGAGGCTTGCGTGACAGTGAAAACAGTGAAGTTGCCATTGAGCCCGTCTTCGATCTGATTCGGAGTAGGCGTAATGATTTGTTTGGTCACAAGTTCGCGGAAAGTAATGAAAAGATCGTACTTTAGATAGGCGCCTATGTACGCGAAGTCAGGATTCGAAAGCTGCGGGATGGTGAATACGTGATCAATGTTGAGCGCTGGTGTAAGGTTTTGAGCTAGATTTGCAGCGAAACGGTACCTGTATGGTACTGAGCCAGCATTCGAGGCGTCGTCCTCACTTTGCGGGATTTCGGAGTTGCTGCCTTTGCCTTCGCAGAGGGCTTGGAATTGTTCGAGTATTGTTGGTGGGCAGAATACTTGTGCGTAAAAAATGGATCCTGAGAGAAGCGTGTTCACACTGGGCGTATTCCCTTCAATCGGATTTAGATTGGATACTTGTTTGGCATAATCAGGCAAACAATCAACAGTAAGCTCGAACAGAACTTCATCAACATTTTTGGGAAGCTGTTGAGATAGACTGATGGTATGCGAAGGAACAATACAGTTTGCAGAGTCAATTCCCATACTTCTGGAATCAAGTTGGTTTTTCAACGGTTCCTCCGGGGTAGGCTTTCTAGTTGATTGCAGAGTTGTCGTTGTGTTTTCAGCATTTGCTATTTCGTCGGCGTTAGAGTTGCACATGTTGGCGAATACAATGCGCTGGAGTTGGTCAGACCACGGTGAAAAATTACCTGAAACATTCGCTAATAATTCAATTGTTTTTGGGGGTTCAATGTGCGCATGATGATGCGAACTGATGAGAAGTATATGCATTGTGATATACAGGGTGCGTCAAAATTATTGACGCACTAAAATAAGCCTGTAGAAGAGGCAAGCAGCGAAATTGGTTTAAATGTGCACATGCATCATAAAGCCTATGTCTTCGCGATCAGAATGAATGCCCACTTGTTCGCAACAGGATCCTTCCTCGCGATCCTAATCGCGAAGACGACGAGGGAGAACATAGCCATCGCGCCGCAACTAACTCTGGTGATTTTGTTCTAGATCTTGAACTGAAGAGAATCTGGGAGTTTGGTTTTTCTGTGGATGATAGCACAGCTCTTGCTCTCTAACAGCCCATATGAGTTCCTTCAGTAGACTGAAATTCGGTTGACAAGTAATCCAGTTCTGTGCTAATTTGAATAGGTAAGGCGTTAAAGGATGTTCTTGTCAATGCTAATATGCACAATGTATAATATGGAGTGATTAAGATGGGTCAAATGAAAAGTAGGCGGATATCAAGGGCAACGACTTGAGTAGGAGATAGGTATGGAACATAATGTTGAATCGTTGTTTGTGAGGCGTAAGGTTGAATCATTGAAGAATGCAACAAATGCTAAATGTGGTAATATGAAGACGGTACGATTAGGCGTGGAGCGCGAATGTGATGTATAAGTGGAGTAGTGAAGGATTATGTTTGAACAATCGAATATCGATGCAATAACGGTTTGGTCTAAGAGTAGGAAAGGTCCTGGGCCGATTGTAGATAAACACGTGAGCAGATGGACGATTGCACCGATAGTGCGAGAGTGGCGCACTTATAGTGGTAGAGAGGCGATTAGAAATGAGATGACCTGAAATGTATGTTGGAACTGCACGGCATGAGCACAGATAAATACGAAGCATAAAGAAGAGTCTTCCCGTAGAATGAGATTGTTGATATCAGGCGAGGAAAACTTCAGGATTAGGCACAAAACTGCGTCGATTTAGTGGTAAATGCGAATTTACCATTTAACCGTAATCGCAGCATTGGGGCGAATTTCCCATTTGACCGTAATCGCAGAATTGGGGCGCTCTGCGTTCTTTAAATTATGATGACAATCGTGGGCAAGTGGCTGGTGAGGCGTGCGTAGTCGATGGAATGATGTAGCTGAATGACCGAAGGAATTGTGTTGTGTTGTTTTCTATTGAATAGGCGTATGAATAGTGCTCAATCAAGGATTTGAAGAAGACTTGGTTTTGCATGCTCGTGCTGGTTGTATGCGTTTTTCTACAACAATGTTCTTGGCGTTTTCTTTGCTGTGGTTTTCGACACTATTTAATTCTAGAGGATATAGGTGATTTATTGATCGTCTTACTTCCTTCACTCTAGGCGTGCGGATGGAGACTGACCTTGTGCATCCATCAGCGTCTTGATGGGTTTTTGTTGTGATGCCCGAAGGCCATTGGCCTCTAGGTATCGCTTCGTCCGCCACTTTCACCACGTCATTGTTTTTTGGTTGAAGTGGCGCTTTTGGCGGATTCGGTTAGTCTTTCTGTCCGCCAAAGCTGCTAAATAGTCGGGGTGCCGTAGTTTCCAGAAGTAGTTTAAGGTAGATACTGTTTGGTTGTGCCATTCTATTAGGTTGGTGCAAAAATAATGCGCGTTTTTCGATGCATCTTCTTCGGTGCATTAGATTTCCTGTTGTCATTATAAACAAAATGAGAAGTTGTATACATCCTTGTAGCAAATTTCATGGGCTTTCCAATGGCTTTGTCCATTTTCAGCGAAATCCACATCTATACGTAACTTTTATTTTCGGAATGAAAGGTGCCAAAACTAAATTTTTGCCGATTTAATTTCTACGAGCCAAAACTTTGCGGCATCGCAGCAGGAGCTGCTCGGAATACCACTGTAGTTTTGGCTAAGGTAGTGTAAGCGAATATCAACCGCGAGGCTGCTCTCGATCTTTTCGAAGTGATGAGTCCTGCTTCGAAAGTAGGGAAGGTCGAGTGAAGTTTTCTTGGGTTGCTGACCATCAAGTGGTGGCAATAATTAAAGAGAACCCATTCAATACAACATGTTCGGTTTCTCAGAACCTCATCGGTAATTGTCGTCAGACCGCCCCTTCTTTCAATATAAATGGGAGGACGAAAAACTCGACGAAGGTGCGAGGCTATCTGAACGAGTACCAGATTGATCTTCGTTGAGAGGTCTGCTTCGCGCCCTTGTAGTGAAGAAATTTCGACCAAATCCTGGAACGCTTAGTGATGCATGGTAAAGAAAAGATCCTCTGCGACAACATAAAGCTCCTTACTGAACAACTGGGAGAGGAAGGCGAACTGGAACACTGTAAGAAACCAAAACAACACTAAATTAAGGTCACGACGAATTTTTGGTGGTATTATGCAGAAATCATTTGTAACAGCTCGCTGAATCCGTCACAGCTAAAAAGCACTGCTAGAAAATCAACGAAATGCGCCGGGGATCTCACTATGTGAGCCCAGCATCTTTTAATAAAATGGATTCTGTACTCCTGCGCAGTACCGTCCAGCCACATGTCGCACACCAGAAGCTCCACAGGTTGGAGCAATTGGGCCAAGAAGCTCTGCTTGATATATTATAATCAGCAATCCTCGCGCTCACTGATTACCACTTCCTGGGGCACCTGGACAACTTCATCCAGGAGAATTTTTTCGAAGACTGAAGTGACACCAAAATTAACTTCCGCTCGTCCATCGATCCTAGAAGGCCCCGTTTGAAGAGTGCGGTGGTCCTTGAACCGCTATTTTATTGGTAAAGGTTTGCGGATTCCAATGGTTTTAGGCCTGGTTAAAAACAATAATTGAACCAAGATATGGGCTCAGAAATGTAGGGGTCGAAAACGCGCATTATTTTTGCACCAACCTAATAAAAGGCGTTGGTTTTGCAGTGAAAAATTATTGAGGGCGTAAAGGTCGTTCATGTTGTCTACAGAATCGGTTAAACCGAGATCAACGTCAGGCGATACAAAATCGATAGGTCGGATGGTTCGAAGCTCTGAATCAGTTGAATGAGTTGCAGTCAGGGGTCTGCAATTCATTGTTGATTCGATCTCTGCAATAAGTGTTATTGATTGGTTGAGAGGAAGGATGGAGCGTCCGATTGTTTTGTGGAATGCGTTTTTGAATAGACGTACTAGGCGTTCACAAAAGCCTCCTTTCCATGGGGAAAGGGGGTGATGAACTTCCAAACGATCTTTTGGTTCACGCTGAAATCAGTGACTGGCTTTTCTGTGCAGAACTCTGCAAAGTGTTCGCTTGCTGATGTGAATGTTGTAGAAGCGTCGCTTAGCATCTAGTCCTTCTAGCAGTTTGTCTAGCGTCCACGTATTCCCCGAGGCGTGTTCTCTTCTCGCGATTTTGTGACGAGTTTATTTGGAAACTTCTCGAGTACGATACGTAACATTGCTGTAGCGGTAGAAACATTTTCATACATAGATAGTTGCGTGAGCCATGATTGTAATTGGCACAATGTGTTGCGCTGAAATAATGATGAGGACGGAGCTTCTGCTGAATCTTTCAAATGCTGGAAGATTGCGTTTCTCGCGTATTGCGGCCGGATGAACCTTTTATGCAGCATTTCAACAGCTGAGGCGTAATTTTCATTAGTGTTGTGGATTCCAAGTTGTACATGGGATGCGTTACGTTTGAGTGCTAACTTCAAGTAAATGAATTTGGCAGAAACAGGTATGTTCGGGGTAGAATGAATGACTGTGTCGAATGCACACCAGAACTCACTGAATTTTTCGATATCTCCATAAAATGGTTCGACTTGAAGTTTTTGAATCTGGCCAGGTAGGATGTTTGTCACGTAGTCGACGGCAGGAGTGACCATTGCGTCTTTCACCTAAAATTGCTTCGACACACCTGAAATTACATTAAAGTCGTTGCACGGCGTATTCAGTGATAGGCGTGATGGACGACTGAATTTGCGCTAAACGTGGATATCGCATGCGTCATTCAGTTGATTAAAGGAACTATTCAAGTTTCTAGAAGTTGGAGCATAAGATTGAAGAGATTCACCGTCACGAGTGAGATTTGACATGAGAGTATCGATTCATTTGATTGAGGCGCAAATTTTGATAATTGTTTCGTGTGCTCGTTCCTCGTACTCGTCTCCTTCATGTTGCTCCCAGTGTTCGCCAATTTCTTCGATTGCTGATGCATCGGAAGCTTTTGGAAGCGTATTTTGTGCTAGCTTTACGGTGGCAGCCAGTTTTTCTTTGAGATGCTCTAAAAGAAGTTCAATTCCTGTTTTCGCTCCAAACAAAGATGTATTCTGGTCGATCAAAATATCTAGGCGTTCTGCAGCATTTTTTTTTCTGCGGCAAATCACATTGTTGAAACAACGATGTATCAATACCGTTCACAGCTTCGTTGAGCTTGCTGATGGACTTAGTTATCTGCGTCTTGCAACTGCGAATGGAATCCATGACAATCATTGCGAACAAGATGTGTTCGAACCCAAGGTTCTGAACAAGTACGAATACTAAGCGTGAGATGTTAGTAGTGAATATCGATCAAAACATCGATTTCTTTTTGCGACAGAATTTTAGCAAAATAGCATGGACAATTTGGGTAGCAAGGATTCGAATCATTAGAATGGAGGCCATTCTTCCGCAACACCATGTGAATCGTCATCGCGTGTCTCTGCCACAGTATGATAGCCACTTACGAGCGACGCCTCCGCTTTCTGGGACGACTCCGAACCTTCCCGACTGCATCCGTGCCTCTGGGCCTCCCCGGCCATCGGACCCCAGCCTGACGGTCCGCGCCCATACCTTGACCGGCTACATGCGACGACGAGTTTCTAAGAGAACGAAGCAAACAGTGCGTGCTGGTTCTCAGGGAGATCAGACGGTCCCTGCCACGAACCGTCTTCTCCTTGAGAACCCTGTAAGGCCGCGTCGTCTTGAAGGTGATATTGAAGATGAAATGCCGAGCAACGGAGAGTTGAGAAGGTTGCAAAGAGGAAAAAGGGAAAAACGGGGACTTATATAGTGGATGCATCATGTTGCACCGGTGGCTCTTTTACAAATTTATCAACATGAATAATTGAGAACAAAGAAGTCAAGGCCCACAGGCCGGGTTGACGGAGGGCATCGGGGGTCTGTCGGGATGTCAACAGGGTAGAATACTCCGGTCCTCTTCCGGCCCAAAGACGCTAGCAGATCGAATACCCAGGCATCATATGGCGGGATGTTTGAAATGGGTTTATTGGAGGTCGTGAATGTCACGACACCTCCCATACAAAGGGTTTTCTTAACCCCATGAATGTTTCTAGTCTGTACGTTTCCTTTATCCACATCGCGAATGAATAATTTCAGCTTCCTCAAAGGATCTTTTATTGAATCGTATTGTAAGTTTGGTTCAAACAATTGTTCTTCAACACTCCGAGAAATTTTCAAAAATGAGGTCTATCATCGTTGTGGACATAACGAAAAGGCGAGTCAATGTGTAAGGTAGTTTGTCTCAAAGTTTCATTTGTCTCAATTGATTCCATTCTCCAATGAGATTCGTGGCAGAATCCGCAGACACTTGCGAGGATGTGCTTACTGTTATGGAGTAAAGGAAATAGGAAGAACAGCATTAGAGAAGGTAAGGCTCACATGCTTGAATCCTTCTTCAAAAAAACCTCGTTGTTGAACTTTACTCAAGGAAATATTTGGTAATCCTTATCACTTGTATCGCATAGCCTTGAGATCACCTCTCCTAATGCCACAGCGAAGTAAATGTATTGGATCGACGAAAAGGGTTTATCCAGAATTTCCGCTCCTTGCTTCTCTCATAGCTTTGATCGTTAAAGGCAGCCCCCACGAAATTTTTTTTCATCGAGATTGTGGCGCAATCCTAAGTTTTCCACTACAGTGAGCACGTGTATATCGATCAATTTTGTCGAAGCATCTAGAAAGATGATTTCTGAATGCCCTTATTTCGTTGAGTTATATCAGAATGGCGTGAAACGATCTGACAAAAAAGTAAATTTGGCACAAGTTTATGTCATATCCTCAATGACACACTGCCTGCATCCTTGTGCACTTTTGTGATTTCCAAAACCCGAAGTAACACTCTATTTTCCCCCATTTTTCTTTTCATCGGAACTTTTCATATTAGTGAACGGTACCAACCTGTGGTCAGATCCATGCTCCTACCTCATATCTACTCTATTCCATCGGAAAGCGCGTTTCTGGGCGGGTACCGGCACCAAGCCCTATACAATGGCTTCGGCCGACTTGGCGCCCTTCACTTTCTGCGCACTGTTTCTTTTTTCTCTGACTACAGGCTGCTCTGAAGTTAAATGGCGACCTATTTGGCGAGAGAATGTGTTTGGCAAGACATTTTACGGGTTAAAATCGCGCTTGGCAAGACATTTTCCGGGAGAATGGACCACAGAGAATATGCGAAAATGTTGGCGACACATTATCCCGGCGTTTGGTAAGGCAGATTGCGACAGAATATGTTGGCGGCACATTTTCCGGGTGTTTGGCAAGGCAAGTGCGAGAGATTGTATTGGCGACAAATTTTCCAGGTGTTTGGCAAGACAAATGGCGGGAGAAGATGTTAGCGACCCATTTCTCGGGACAAGCACATACGACGCTTCGGGTCTCGAGTGGATGCGTCGGTTGAGCTACTCAAGTTTGAGGTAAACGTTGCAGGACGGTCAATGAGCCGGAATCCCAGATGCTACCAATCCAAGCCAAGATTTTTGATCCAGGATGTGGTAGTACGTTACCATGCGTACCATGCGCGGACCGCGCATGGTAGTACGTTGTTGGCTGGATCCAACGGGTTCCAACGACATCTAGAACTGCACGACGTTGGCCGATCTCGGTGAGATCCAGGAGCTACGTTCCGTCGTGCACGGCATCGATGGATGTTACCGGTCCAGCTGCCCAGATCTGAGGTACATCCTGGATCTGATCTAGACCTGTTGAAACGTCAAGTGCAGTGCAAAAGTGAAAGGTTTGTATGATGAGGCAGTAGTCAGGGCTTGCACGAAGACGCATTTGGTGAGGTTCGGCGACCCGTTTGGCAAGGTTTGTATGGCGACCCATTTGGCAAGGTTTGTATGGCGACCCATTTGGCAAGGTTTGTATGGCGACCCATTTGGCGGAATATCTTGTTTGGCAAGACATTTGGCGGAGTCCGTTTGCCTGGCTAGTTGGCAAACCCGTTTCCTAGGTCGCAAACAAACCTCGCCAAATAGGTCGCCATTTGACTTCAGAGTAGGGTGAAGCCAATGCTTTGGCTTCTCCACCTGTTCCACGAAGTATTAGGTGCGTGCAAAAGTTCCGGAGCAGCTGGTGGTAGTTCAGTGTTTAACATAGTTTTGCTCCTTATGGTTGCGGCATATATGCTGGTAGCCTGAAACATCTGCTAAGTTTTGCTCCTTATGGTTGCGGCATATATGCTGGTAGCCTAAAACATCTGCTACATATACCACTTTTGATTCGGTACTATGTCAAAGCGTTGCTGTGTTTTAGGTACAAGACTAGTGCTATGTGCAGTTAGCAAATTTGTGAATTTTAGATTCATGAGTTCAAATCCGAATGATCAATGGGGACGCGACTCATAGCATCAATAAGGCATTTGTATAAGGATATTTTCCAAAATGGCAGGAGCATATCAGTTCTTAAGAACTCCAAGTGGAGATGAGACCTCGAAAAAAGCTTTGTAAGAGCAGCGCCAAATCAGTCCTCATAGAGGCGTCCGGAGAGAGCAGGTTGAATCAGACCCAATGCAAAGTGAGCAGGGTGTTACTATGTATTTATCGAACTATGTATTGTCACTTGAAAGGATACGGTAACGAGGGGAAGACCATGGATCTCCCTCATAGAGGGATCACAGCCGGTTAGTCGCGAGGCTACGTGGCACGTCCCCAGGTGGCGGATAGGGGGCTGGTCGCGGACCAAACGCGACCTTGTACTTGCCCTGAGACGCGGATGGATTCAGGGGATGGACTCCCTGTTTCTGCAGTATCGGAACGAAACCGATTCCCCAAACCTCATATTTCGACTCCAAAATCAACACCTTTGGATCACGTGATCTCCACTCTTGAGGTTGATCTGATGCGGGAGTACTGAAGTGCTCTAGGATCTCACTTCACAACGAATCTCACTCCCCAGGAGCTAAGAGGGTTGAGGAAACTCCGAGCAACACGACTAGATTTCCGGATAACTGTTGGTGTCAAAGATGGCGCTTTCGTAGTTATGCCTCGCGATTTCGACAGAACTTTCACAACTTCCGCACTCGCTGATAAGTGTCTATGAACGAAACTCGTACAATTGCTTCAAACAAAAATGCCAGATACTGAAAGCAGCAGTGAAATCTGTTCTTCGCAGACAATGAGAAATGAAAACAGCATCGCGCTTTTGGACGAACTATCCCGAAGTCCCAACATACTACTCACTGGTTAAGACACATAAGCTTGATCAGAGCGTGGACCTTTCGAAGATAGACATATCAGAAGTGAAAACGCGACCCATCATCTTCTCGTGCGGAGGACCATCGGACCGAATCAGCTGGCTTTTAGTGAAGCCCCTTTCACCACTTACGTCGGTTCCCACATTGTGAACTCTAATGAGTTCGTTGAAGCCATCCAACAATGTCAGGTTCCGAACTCCGCATGCTGTATGAGCTTCGATGTAGTATCGCTGTACAAGAATATCAACAACGATGCAGCTATTAAATCCCTGCTCGAGCTCCTCAACTACCATAGCAAAGAAGTGAGTTTGTGTGGCTTCTCCGCCACAGATATCGCGATTCTCCTAACTGGACTAACTCCATTCGCACGGGTCTAGCCATCTTACCCCGTGATGACGTTGGACCCCACCATTGCCAGCATCGCCAAACTGGTCCTACATAACTTCCACTGGTAACGTTATTCCGCGTTTATATTTTGCAGTGCTTCCACGTCCAAACAGTATAGGGTGCTTACTGGTCCCTGTTGGATACAAGGAGGAAATGGTGTTTTTTCACGAATTGGCGTTTTTCCTCTCGAGCCTGAAAATCAAGTAATTCAATGGTTCTGTGAAAACGAATAATGATATTATTGTAGAGGAAGAAAACAGCTTTCAGCAGGTATAAAACATGTTAGAGAAAAATGGCGATAGGGCGGAGAAGATCGCAACCGAAAAAAGCGCAAGGACTTATGTTAACACCTAATACCTTGGTTCAAGAATGGCCTCTACAGGCGATATTCTTCCCGACGCTTTTGGACTTGCCAATGCCGCATGGATGAAGTGGAGAACCACAACGGGCTTATTGTGTGACAAGAAAATGCCAATACGACTCAAGTCCAAAGTCTACCGTACAGTGGTGAGGCCGGTCGCCCTTTGTGGGACTGAGTGCTGGGCAGCCACGAAGGCAAGCACTTGCACACAATGGAGATGCGGAAGCTTAGATGGTCAATGGATGTGACGTTGAAAGACAAAGTTCCAAATGAGGTGGTTCGCTCCACCTTTGGAGTCGCACCGATAACCGATAAAATGAGAGAAGCCCGTTTGCGTTGGTTTGGGCATGTCTGCCGTAGAGAAGAGGAGTCCGTCGCCAGAACGGCCCTAAACCTTAACGTCAAAGGCACTGAGCCACGCGGGAGACCCAAGACTCGCTGGCTTGATTGTGTGAAGGCTGATATGGCCGAAGTGCAACTGACTACGAGGGACGCGGATAATCGGAACAAGTGGAGGATAAGATGCAGTACAGCGGACCCTGCGACTACGTGGGACAAACGCTGGAAAGAAGAAGAAACAAGTCCTGCTCGACAAAATTGCGCTATAGAGCCCTCGAATGCCTGCGGTGATCATTTGAAAGTTGCCATATCTCGCGACCGTGGCGCTTGGAGGCTTGCGTTTTTCGAGATAACCTATCTTTTGAACTTTGATGCATTTTGGTGCTTGAAGTGAAAAAAGAGTTCCTTTAAAAATCATACGAAGGAACAAAATAGGAATACAACAGCACCAGTCCACTATAAGGTTCCTCAGACGCTAGGGAGGATGTAAAGTCACCTATGAATGGTTTGGCCCCGATAAGGATGTGAAATTGATTCACTCGGAGCCAATCGAAACTGTCACTTGCTAGGCGTAGCGGCGCGGCGGATGAAGAAAGTCTGTAGGCCATGGCTTTAACACGTTCGCGACACGCTTTTGCGTACGTGGGACTCGCGCTCGACTGGTCGAGCACGTGTTCCCACGCAGTACCAGTTTTTCATTCCCATATAAAAAGCAAGATTTTTTCCACAACAGTTATTTTTTCGTC
The DNA here is from genome assembly GCA_000688135.1 of Ancylostoma ceylanicum. Classification (NCBI taxonomy): domain Eukaryota; kingdom Metazoa; phylum Nematoda; class Chromadorea; order Rhabditida; family Ancylostomatidae; genus Ancylostoma; species Ancylostoma ceylanicum. The sequence continues at coordinate 1,335,155 of JARK01001339.1, read as the reverse complement.
CGCAGTTCTCGAGGGTTTCTTCCATTTCTGTTTTGTACTGATTTGTCGTTGTTTTTTGAAGTTTATTGTTCTTCTAGCTGTTCTAGTTTGAAAGATGTAATGAAAAATTTGAGAGAAGACCTGCATTGCCCATTGCGTGTGTAATACTCTAACCCTTGACTACGCCACTAAGAACAAATTAGCAATTTGTGGACATTTCACTAAGACATGACACTAAATGGAGAGTGCACCACCAGTCGTACATGAAATACTACATGCCGGCGTAGCTGACATGAACAAACGAAAAAGTCATAAAGTGTCTCACGTCCATTCTAGAACAAAACATTGAGAAAAGCTCTCTATTAGAGTTTTACATTCGAAAATATTTTTCGAATTTTCGAATATTCGCATTTTCGAATTTTTAAAGTAGCCGAATATTCGAACTTTTGAATTTCCTGAACCAACCGGATTTTCGAATATTTAAACTTTCGAATATTCGAATGTTCGAATATTTTTTCGAAAAACAATCCTCCAAACAATCCAACAATCCATCAGAAAATTTCCTAAACGTGTATGTAGGCGAGTAATGGAATATGCTTTCTATCGACAACATCCATGGGCCGTAGTAATTGCGTCATAACCGACCTCAGGCACTCGCACCGGCCGAGAGCTGGGCGAATTCGAGTGACCGGCCGGGCGGCTCGCCAAATCCGGACGAGCGGCGGGCGACTTTGTAATACCGGCTGAGCGACGCGTATAAATTTAAATGCTAGTTCACTTACCGGCCGAGCGGCGCGCGATTTCAGGCACACCGGCTGAGCGGCGCGAGGGTAATTTTTGTGATTAGAGGTACTACTGATAATAGTAGTTGCGGGAAGGGACTACTGAAGAAAGCAATGTACAGTTACGCCAAAGAGTGCTAACCACAGGGCGCAACCAGTCCAGTTGTGCTTGCGGAGCGCTGTGATACCGAAAGTAGCTCTCAAAACGGATCCGCGGATATGTCAGGGGTGCGCTTGTGAACAGAAGTGAGTAAAACATCACCCAGCGGCATTGTAAATATGGGAGAGGAAGCGTGTACCGGCGCCTAGTTGTGTGAAGACGTCGTGCAAAGAGTATATGGGATAAAGCAGCGCTGAGAACCATCCGCCATCCGATGAATACCCCTCCATTCTCACTCGGACGTGTGCAAGATCCATGTTGAGAACGTGGATGGAATAGCAAACTTACACATACTGTGGTGAAATTATAGCATGGGCAAGTATCATCATAGTGTGGGCAAGTTTGAAACATCTGTAGCTCTCCGAGCTCATCTATCGTCGAAAGATACCAGCATCATCTCCATACGGTGTGGACACCCATTAGGTTCAAATCCACAGATCAAGATGTTATTAGCTCTGTACGCGTTAGCATACGAATCTAGACTCAAGGACTCATTGTAAACCCTTCTATGCTCATAGTGAACTGGTCACACTTGCACACCCCAAGGTGAACCCCAAACCAGGCACGCTAGTTTTCCACAAGCTTAGCATGTGCCCAGCATACCGGTAAAATGATGTGCTCATCGAAAATGAAGCTATTACTAGAGTCTCAGACACTAGCGTCGGCCGAGCGGCGCGCGAATACCGGCCGAGCGGCCACCGGAAAATCGGCCCGGCCGGTATTGGATGCACCGCCCGGCCGGAGATCGCCCGCCGCTCGGCCGGAGATCGCGCGCCGTTCGGCCGGAAGGCTTCAATTCACGTTAGCGTTGTTGGGTCTATATTCGGAATTCGTCCTTAGTCATAGTACCTGTATGAGAACCAAAACCACCCATGCAAGAAATTTTTTAAAAATTCCGTCTTCGATATTGCTGGGTTCCGCTTCCTTTCATTTGCCGGGATCCGAACCTACCTCACCATCGTTCTTGATTGATTGATAGTCCACTACGTAAACGACTCGGCCATCCGTGCTGCTAAGCAGGGACTCTACCACTCTGAGGATAGCTTCATCCTCTATGAGCTCTTCATTTTACCGGTATGCTGGGGCACATGCTGAGCTTGTGAAAACCTAGCGTGCCTGGTTTGGGGTTCACCTTGGGGTGTGTAAGTGTGACCAGTTCACTATGAGCATGTAAGAGTTTACAATGAGTGCTTGAGTCCCGATTCGTATGCTAACGCGTACAGAGTTAATAACTTCTTGATCTGTGGATTTGAGCCTAATGGGTGTCTACACCATATGGAGATGATGCTGATATATTTGGACCAGAGATGAACTCGAGGAGGTGCAAATGTTTCAAACTTGCCCACACTATGATGAATACATGCCCATGCCATAATTTCACCACAGTATGGGTAAGTTTATTCCATCCATGTTCTCAACATGGATCTACCGCACGTCCGAGTGAAAATGGAGGGGTATTCATCGGATGGCGGATGGTCCTCTCAGCGCTGCTCTATCCCATACACTTTGTACGACGTCTTCACACAACTAGGCGCCGGTACACACTTCCTCTCCCATATTTACTATGCCGCTGGGTGATGTTTTACTCACTTTCGTCCACCAGCGTACCCCAGACATATCAGAGGATCTGTTTTGAGAGCTGCCCTCACTATCCGGCACCACAAAGCTAGACAAGCACTACTGGACTTGTTACGCCGTGTGGTTCGCACCCTCTGGCGTAACTGTACATTGCAATCTTCAGTAGTCCTTTCCCGCAACTACTATTGTTAATAGTACCTCTAATCACAAAAATTATCCGCGCCCCGCTCGGCCGGTAACTGAGCCGGCATTTAAATTTAGGCGCGCCGCTCAGCCGGTTTCTCAAAGTCGCCCGCCGCTCGGCCGGATTTGACGAGCCGCCCGGCCGGTCACTCGAACTCGCCCGGGGCTCGGCCGGTACGAGTGCTTGAGGTGGTAGAGTCCCTGCATAGCAGGGACTCTACCACTACAGTAATAGCAGGATGGCCGAGTGGGTTACGCAGTGGACTATCAATCAACGAAGACCGATGGTGAGGTAGGTTCGGTTCCCGGCAAATAAAAGGAGGCGGAACCCAACAATATCAAAGGCGGAATCTTTTAAAAATTTCTTGCATGGATGGTTTTGGTTCTCGTACAGGGACTTTGGCGAAGAACGAATTCCGAATATAGACCCAACAACGCTAACGTGAATTGAAGCCTTCCGGCCGAGCGGCGGGCGATCTCCGGGCGAGCGGTGCATCCAAAACTGGCCGGGCCGGTTTTTCGGTGGTCGCTCGGCCGGTATTCGCGTGCAGCCCGGCCGGAGCGAATCTCTGAAGACGGTTATAGAGAAAGTTCTGTCCTCAGACAACTGCCGATTCCCCAAGGTAATCGACTTACAACCAGGACATAACCACACTGCAGCCATCACTTGAACGAAATCCTTGTGAATCCATTTGTCTCTCGATCTCATTTGCAAAATTCGGCACGCGAGAGGAGCCGAACGCGTGAAAAACAGCACATGAGACTGCAGTCATTGCACTGCGCCACAGTGCAACTGAGCACTCACAACTATATAATGATGAAGGCTCCAACCGCGTATACATCGCTGCTGTAAATATATCTTGTACTAGTTGTGAGTTAACTGATTCATAGGAAAAGTATTCATTACTGAGCACTGTATCGAAACTGAGTTAATCTGCATTTAATGTAAATTTTTTCCATGTCTATGGCAGAATCACGCATATTTAATGTGTCCGAACCTTTTTCACTATCTTGAATGAGAACAAAAGAGTGAAGTACAAAAATACAAAACTTTGAGCAACTACGGGATTCGAACCCCGACTTACCATCTCAGTGGCCTATCCCGTCAACCACTCTGTCATATCTCAACTGCGGGCGCAGATCATGAATAGCCTCCACAGCCTCATAACACAAAGTAATACAAACTCAACTGGTCAAAAACTGGTATAGTTAGTGGGAAATCTCGATATGCAGTGCTTCGAACACAGTTGGTTTCATTTCAATCTAATGAATTTATTTTTTCTAATTCAAGATGCGATAGGATCCGTTTCCAGAGCTGGTTCATTGTTTTGTTTCGACGAAAAGAATCATGCGAGGCTTTCAAACAAAAAAAAAAACAACACCTTCACTTTCTTGGTCCTTTGAAGCATTAGATTCACAGCTGTGATGCGCGTTGGACGAGCATTCGGTTGGCGCGCGCAAAAGCATACCAGGACTCTACTCACATGCATGTTTAACCGTAAACTAAAAAGTCCTCTGAAGGACTTTTTAATAAACGGGATCTCCATTTGCCTGCGTCTATGATATCTGCGCGCTCTCTGCGCGCACTCTAGCAATATCGATATGGCGGTGCCGGTGCGGTCTGCTCAACCGATGGTTTCGCAGCGCCCGAGACCAGGATCCAAACCGTGGTATGGTATGCTGGTTATATCACGGTTGTCGAAACTAAGTTGATATTTTGATTCTTCACACCATATTGAACTTACAGCGGTTCCGGGTTATAGAATGTACAACCGCCGGTTTAAGTTTCTCGTTAAGCGGCAGTTATAGTGCAATTACTACGGCCTTGGAAAATTGTGCTGCTGTATGTACATTCGAACATTATATATATATATATATATATATATATATATATATA
>JARK01001339.1:1301188-1322528 GCA_000688135.1 Ancylostoma ceylanicum | reverse complement strand
GTGTCTGAGGTTATTAACTCTGTACGCGTTAGCATACAAATCAAGACTCCAGCACTCATTGTAAACCCTTACATGCTCATAGTGAATTAGTCACATTTACACACCCCAAGGTGAACCCCAAACCAGGCACGCTAGGTTTTCACAAGCTTAGCATGTGGCCCAGCATACCGGTAAAATGAAGAGCTCATAGAGAATGAAGCTATTAATAGAGTGGTAGAGTCCCTGCATATCAGCACGGATGGCCGAGCCGGTTAAGCAGTGGACTATCAATCAATGAAGAACGATGGTGAGGTAGGTTCGGATCCTGGCAAATAAAAGGACGCGCAACCTAACGATATCAAATGCAGAATTTTTTGGAATTCTTGGATTGCTGGTTTTTGTTTTCGTACAGGTACTGTGGCTAAGAACGAATTCCGAATATGGACCCAACAAGGCTAACGTGAATTGAAGCCTTCCGGCCGAGCGGTGCATAAAAAACCGGCCGGACCGGTTTCTCGGTGGCCGCTCGGCCGGTATCCGCGCGCCGTTCGGCCGGCGCGAGTGTCTGAGCTACTCCAAAATTTCCAACCACCCAATTGAACTTCAAAAATGTGTATATTCCAAGAAAATTGTTTATTCTTTATGTTGGAAAGTTTTGCGAGCGGTCATGCTCAAAAACAACACCATTCCTGCTTCAGAGTTATTCCATTTGGGTGGTACGGAGAACTGTAATGGTTCGTTTACGCTCCGAGGCTCTGTCGTACGCTTGGTAGGAACAAATACTTCATAAATAATCTGAACAGGCACTGATCTTTCGAGTTCTCTATTGGACACCTACCTTGTGCATCCATGTTAGTTGAAGCTAAATTTGTAGACTTCATCAACGTAGGCGACCAACTAAATCCAAGCCGATTTTCACAGAGCTTTTCTTCTAGCTCAGCCACGCAAAATTATTGTCTTATGTTCCGATTGTGAAAGCGAATGAGTCGTGTACTTCCAACATTCCACTGCATCGCTACGGTGCTGATCGAATTCTTTGCCCTATTGGTCAGCTTTTTCTTCTCACATGATGACATCCATGAGGTCCACGAAAAGTAGTGCAGTCGGCATACAGGAACCGAACCCATCTGAGCAGATCTACGGTCATCATGGCATTGCAACGCACTCGGGAACACGTCTTGTAGGATGCCAACAAAGTGGAAATCACCTGGCTTTCGTTTACCACTTCAAATCGGTAGTGTACAGCTGCCAGCCCACAGGTACCCTCTTTTCTCCGATGACTTGGTTGGATAGTCCTCAGACAGGAATAGATTAGAAAACACATGGGAAACCAGTTGGTAGCCATGTAGCAGAACTCCGGTTACGCGAATTTCACTTCTCCGCTCACATATCATCGAGAACAATCGCTTTGCTTGGCTTCATTCGCTTTAATCGCGCTGCCATGAATAGCCTGTAGGCAAAGCAAATGCCGTCAAGAGAGCTTGAACATCAAGACAAGCGCGAAGGTACCTAACATCAAACTCGGGCTTTCCAGACAAGGGTTCCGGGCAGCGGCGCGACCCCATTGTGGGTCTGGATCGCTATTAGGGCTTCCGTCGCCGTCCTGTGCTAAACAGTGGGCGACAGCCGCAGCGGCAAAAGTGGGGAATCCCCTTAACTGACGCTGTCCCAATAGCAACTCGCTACGATCTCTAGTTACTAAGGTAATGCAAGATAGCGATTTGAGCGCACGTCAAAATCGTGGGCCTATGGCACCTCTCGATGAGAATATGCTTGATACACACATTGAAAAAGAAGTTTATCTCATCTAGGAGTCTACTAAATGCAATAGACGAAACAAGAAATATTCGCAAGCACGAAATCGAATACATCTTCTACCGAGTCTCCAAAAACCCTGTCGCACACCAATTCCTGCTCGAATTTTTAATTGAAAAATGGGATGCAATCTATGCAAGGTAGCGGTTATTCTATTTCTATCCTTGGCAGAGAAAATTTCTGAATCAATTAAGATACTTATTCAGAGTAGCTGACTTCAAGCTGATCGAGATGATTCTTCAAGATTGCCTTCAAATATTGCGCACGGATGCACAAATAATACTAGTTAGTACATTTTTAAATCCCTGAATATCCATACATATTCTATGCTCGTATTCCATTCAGGTGGTAGTAAGTGCGAGAACATATGTATTTGTTACATGCTTATGTATGTACATACATACATATGTGTGCACAGTGTCCATGAACACCTTTGAAAAAAGTCTTGAATATTCGAGTGGTCCGATAGATTCAAAAATGTTTTTCTATAAAAATTTTATACCTTCACAATGTTCAAAAAATGGGAATTCCAAATGTTTGAAATTCAAATGCAACATTTCCAAAAGTCGATTCTTTACTTTCAAATAGGCATTCAGAAAGGTTATCTGACTGTCACATCACAGCCCTGCAAATGCAAGTCGAGCGAATGCGTTTCCGACGTCCCGCCTATCCGTGTTGGCCGAGCAATATTTCCGTTCACGATGTGCATGCCCCTGGTCTTCATAAATGCTCCTCTTCCCAGAAGCGATGCGTGTTTCTGACACGCTACTGATGCTCGCATCTACAGTAAATCGAGCAGTACATTTTGTGACAATTATGTAGTCCTATTACATTGAGGCGATGTCACTACTCTGAACTTTTTGCCCACGGTGGACCCGCGGTTCACCCGAGGTGGGGAGTCGGTTGGCCACAGCGGGCATGTGTGATTCCACCGCGGGAATAGTGTGGATTTACTGAGGGCATGTGCGGTCACTATTAAGTCTTCAGTCATGCTAACGAAAGCAAACATTACCTGAAAAGGTGTTGCATGCGACAGTTTGGCTAAAAGAGTGAATCTCTGCTGTGCTGAACAAAGAAAGAAAAATGCAAATCTCCTATTGCTTTCCACTTCGTCCTTCCTTCTTTTCCCTACCATGGGATTTGAACCTTACCGACATTTTCGATGCTTGATTGGTAGTCGGCCCTCTTATCCACTAGGCCATACGTGTCCACACATGTGGTGTCGTTTGAGCTCGTGATGTACGTATCTTATCATTTCTACTGTGGATCCACCGTGAGAATGTGCGGGTCCACCATGCGGCATGTGCGGATCCACCGTGGAAAGCAGTGATACCGCGGATCCACCGCGGGAACGTGGAATCCACCGTGGGCATTTGTGTGCATAGCGTGGGAATGACGTCACTCCAGGTATTCCACCGTGGGCATGTGCGGATCTATCGCGAGCAACCGCGGATCCGCCGCGGATCGGCCTCACACCGCGGCTGCACCGTGGGTAGAAAGTTCAGAGTAGTACTGTTTCTCATTTTCTGTGCCGCAAACACGGAAAATGCTGAAACTATTTCTTCAAGCCTCGTAATCACCAGTCGTAAATTTCACCTTGTGATCCGAACTGGTATACCTTTTCTTGTAACGCTTCATTTCGACAGCATGCGCAGAACTAACGCAAAATTGTGAACTGTATTTTGGACGCATTCATAGCCTTCAACCTAGATTATTTTCTCCCAAACTCACGCATGATCTACATTTTATTTCAAGGTAATGGTAAGACTTTCACCTCAGTAGTTGAATGGTAATATGAGTTCGAGTGAGCTCCTTTTTTGGTTTCAGTCTGCCTCCGTTCTTAGTACAGGCTGTAAACCTCAATTTGTCGTCTTGTGGGTAAATTTGCTTTCGATAAGGTGATTAGTTGATAGATCGAAGACGTTACAGCTATACAGGGTGCGCCATGAGTTCTTGCACACCATACTTGATAACGCCGTAGCGGATGAATTCGAAATGATGGCATGGCATCTAAGCTCACACTAATCCAACTCACTAGCAACCCAAACTACATATCAGGTCGAGAATATGTCGTCATTTGTTTTGTAATAGTCCAGAGTTGAGAGACGAGCGAGTACGCTGCGGTGCGGCATGCTGTTTCTTGTACAAATCCTCTCGAAGCTTTTCTTCAGCTTCATGCTACGAATACAATCATAAGCACGATATAGCCCTTTATTTGCTCGTTGCATACAACAATCTATCAGATTCAGAATGGTGTCATAGAAGAGTCCATTCTCAGCACGGAACTTCGTTCGCCACTCCACGAGATCCACTTACGTACTCCTTGGGCAGATTGTGTTCCTTTCTGAAGCGTCATATTGGCGCTTCTGCATTAGAATCGGAGGCAGCAAGGTGACTTGCCCTAGAAAATGCTGTGCGAGTGAAATTCTATGGAACTTGGTGCTCTGAAGCACAAAAACGTCCGAAAATTAGCTTAAAATTATTTATTATTTATTACTGTGAATTATTTGTCCTGAAATTTCCTGAAGTTTTCGCGAAAGGATGGGAGGTGAGATCCCATTTCAGCCAACGCATTTCTTAATGCCTTCTACGTGCACTCCAGAAATTTAGTGAGGAACGATTCGATTTGCTCTGAGAGTTGGCATCAATTCGAAGATGACAGTCTCGTATCGTGCTGTGATGAAAACGCACCCCACCCAACTTTGAGTTATTACAAAAACAAATAGCGACATATTCCTGACCTGATATATGGTTTGGGCTGCTATTGAGTTAGCTTAGTGTGGCCACAGAGTTCATGACATAATGTTGAATTCAACCGCTGCGGCATTATTATATATCCGGACTGGACGAGAATGGCGAAACGGAGTAAGTCCGGGCAAACTTTCTCTCCTGCCAAGCGTTGTAACCGAAGAGTCACGAATACGTTCCATTTGAGTTTTTATTCAGATGAGTTGTGGAGATCCATTCAAAACAGTGGAGCCCGAACATGCTAAAATTTTCCGGCTTTTTCCTTAACAAAAGACTTTTCATGATTTCTTGGAGGTCAGGACTCGGAATCCCAAAAAGCACGGGAACATCAAAGGTTTGGAACTCGAGAATGCGTAGATCGCCTAATCCCTGGTAAGCACAGAAGTTTTCGGTATCTGTAATGGTGTTGGTAACGGCCCTGGCACGAGGTTCAATCCCGCTGACCTCCGTGGTAAGAATAGTGACAACTGTCGCTTGTTCTCATCACGAATCTACATATGTATATCCACTAATTCTTTAGACGCAATCTAAACGGTGAATGCGTTCTCTATTAGTTCCCTGATCTTGCTCTTATGCCTTTGTACGAGAAAATGTCTTGCAAACCTGACAAGTCATCCATTTTCCCCCATCCTGAACAACGTTTTGGATGATTTCAGCAGTGATTTTCCTCGTGAAGCTTCCATATAATACTGGAGGCACCCCAGAAACGATGGTACACTCTAACGCGCTTGAAAATGAAAAACCTATTGGACTTCATCGCTCTGGAAATCGTGGTCATGACTACGAGAATTCTTGCGAAATTTTCTATGAGATTTTTTTCTTAGTACTGTGAATGTTCGACTTTCTTTGAATCTTGGCATGGTGAATATAGTTGTTCTGAATAACTAGAGCAGTGGACCAAGTTTGTTACATATCTTTATTCCGGCTAACGTTTCAGTGTCGTCGCCTTCGTCAGAGCCTGGAAAGTCAAAACCAAATGTAATATATCCTCCCGAACGCCCAATCGTCCAACAAGTTATAATTCAACATGAGAGTAAATACGGAAAAGAAGATCAGAGAAGTAAAACCCGCTAATGCTTACCTATATAGCCGTTTAGCCGCGATGAGAGGGACCGCCGCGTAGAATATGTGTGCCGCTACTAGTAAGTAGGGCGCCCCCCGCGTCTTTTCTTTTCGAGATTTTTCTCTTTTCTTTTCAAGATTTTTTTCTTTGAATAGAAATGGTACAATATGTGTCCCAACCCCTAGATGAGATTAGTAGTATTAGTAGTAGAAGTAATAAGCATGCTCGAGGACGGTGTCCGAGGTACCATAATTCCGTGATGAGAACAAGCGACAGTTGCCACTATTCTTACCACGGAGGTCAGCGAAAATGAACCTCGAGCCAGGGCCGTCACCAACACCATTGCAGATACCGAAAACAGAGCTTCTGTGCTTAGCAGGGATTAGCCGATTCACGCTTTCTCGATTTCCAAACCTTTGATGTCCCAGTGCTTTTTGGGATTCCGAGTCCTGACCTCCAAGAAATCATGAAAAAAGTCATTTGTTAAGGAAACGAAATGGAATTCCCGGTCACTTCAATGAGCCCTCACGGAGGTTGACAAAGCCTTCACACATGGGACTGAGAAAAGGTCAAGGAGGTAAAAACAAACGTCAACCAAGTTCTGTGTCGAAAAACGGTAATTTATACCAGATGCGACTTACCAGACGTATGTGAGCATCATTTTGTGCAAGATTTTCTATGAAGACCGGTGAATGCGGCATGAAATTCTCAATGAAAGGAAATGGAAGCGCGGCCGTCGCGAGCCCGCAAGCGCGTGCGACTGAGCTGCGACTGCGATGCTACTATCCCCTATTCCTCATCATGTAGACGCACGCGCGTCAGTCGCACACATCCAATATAAATTGCCCTAAACATTCTCGCTGTTCATTATTTTGAAGTCCGCACTTTTGAACTTGTAATTTTTTCTATTTCTGTGGCTAGTGTACGCAGCTACTAAATTCTTTTTCTTCTCGGAAGAAATTCCATACAACAATAAGAGCGTAAAGCTTTCTGATTAATTTCTCAGATCTGATGTGTGCTGGGCTATGCAGAGATAAGCAACTGTTGACTTACTACAGCAGATTGAATGGTTTGTGGCAATTTCACCAACTTCGCTGCAAGGTTCTCACGAGAACATCGAAGTGGCCATGAACCGATCCTTGTGCCGAACTGATTGTATCCATCTTTAAGAATCCGATATCAGTGATCTATATGACTCCACCGGCCGAAGAAAAAAAATTCCGGAGAACTAATTTTTTCTCCGATATTTTTTTTGGCTTCTCGAAGGCTCTTTCGGGAGCTTCTTTCTTTTATATCATAATGTCCCTCGTCACATCTCAAATGTCACTGTCGCACTGAAGCTGCTCCTAGCGCTCCGTTTCATAACTATGTTCAAAAATTGTGATTTTCTGCGTTTTCCGCAGAAGCCATTTTCTCGGACCCGGCCACTCTAACCGGGTACCGTATCCGCCGTCGCGGTGGGACCCAAACGGAAACCAAACGTGACAGCGCCTTCTGATTGCACCCACTCCACATACAAAAGCTAGAAGCCAGCCCAGGAATGGCGTGTGATCCATAGTGCGCAGTGTTTTGCGATTCAAACACTTTGAATTGCTCATGCCGAGAGCTAACAAGTCAGTAGTTCTTAGATAATGTGTTGCTGTTCTCGCAACAATTAGGACTTGGTAAGTTCCTCATGAGCATCATAAAAATCTTTGCTGAAAAGATGCCCAACACAGCCCTCGCTTGCGCAACTAGTCCTTGAAATTGATGAAACCTTTTATGTCATTTTTCGATTGGTGGGTAAGCTACGAACTAGCATAAGGAAACGTAGAGTGAGTGAAGATTGAAAAACATTCCGTTGTAAGGATTGAGGAAAGTACAGCTGTGTAAAAGCCCTCTTATTAGATGAAAAAAAGTTAAAAAGTAGGAGCAGTGTTCACCGGCACGTCCATCAATACTAAAGTGGACCTATCACACTTGTATTGTGCATCTATCTGAGTTTATTAGACTGCCTACAGTGGTGTCCAACCTAAATTCAAAGAGGTATCACGTTTTTTGAGGTAATTTACTAGTTCATTCAACTATTCACTTCGGGTACCGTTCGATCACCGTCCTTGATGGGCTGCCTCGAACGTTTCGCATGCAGAAGGTGCTGGCACAGGGCGTGGCGGGCATTGGGTCCCGACGCGCGCGCGGATACGGTCATCGGTTAGAGCGGCCTGGTCCGAGAGACAATGGCTTCTGTTTTCCGCCTGCGTTTGACCCCCAATTATTGAGAGGCATCTAGGCAATTATCAAGTTTACCGAACTATTTGGGGCTGGTTGAATTCAGTTTAAGTTGACGTACAGCCTGTTAGCCCAGAACGTGCACCAGTGTGGACTTTGTCCGCAAATGCGACCGCAGTGGTTTCGGCCGGCCGATCGGCTTTTTCGATCCATTTTTTTCACTTTCTTTTGTAAGTTTTGATATGTTTTTGATATGTAGGTGATGTGATTCCTTCCATTTTGATGTTTCGATAGTGTTTCCGACGGAAAGGGCCGATCTGCCGGCCGATACCACTGTGGTCGCAATTGCGGACAAAGTCCACATTGGTGCACGTTCTGGGCAAACAGATTGTACACGCATGTGAACATATGCGAAGTTGGAGTATACCCATGTTCTGGATCACAAAGTCCCACTCGTTTTTGTATTTGCCAACCATTACAAAAATTATGGGAAGTGGCCGAGAATAAAGCGAATCCCACGAAAGTTCTTCGGATTCTACTGTGGCGACTGTGGATGAACTGCATGTGGGAACAACAAACATTTCAACGCAGATGATTTTCGGCTTCATCAAAATCGTACCTTTTGTAGCGGCACAAAATCCACTCTAGGCTTCTGTTACCCTAACTTTACTGACCACCGTGACTAAGTTTTATGTTCAACCTATTCTACCTGATCTCATCCCGATATTTGGAGCTACTTGGAGAATGCCGTGTCTGATACTAGCCATGGAGCTAGCATCCGAAACGAAATGGAGCAAGAGCAACTTCTACCCCTTGCTGCCGACCATGACTTTAGATAAGAGGCGAGTAAAGGCATGAAACAAAGATGGAGCAGATGAGCAATGAGCAAACCCTTGAACCGCGTGTTTGGAGAGTAAATTTGAAGAGTAAAGTCATGTGTTTTTGAGAGAAGCAGTGAAGTAACGCTGTCATTCTTGACTAAAGACCATCGTCAGGCTACTGACTCCGACGTAGCAACAGGATCACAACGAATGCAAACCTGCAGCTGCCACACATTATTTGTTGATGCGCATCAACCTTAAATGCGCATCTAGTATACATAAAGTGTCCTTCTGGCGATCGTCCACAGAGTTTTGAAAATGAAACAGAATAAAAGTATAAATGGAATAAAACCGAAGTTATTCAAAAATTACTTAAGATTCTGGCTTTCCATAGGTAAACACGCATCTGGTAATAGTGAACGTAGAATTTCCTCGAAGATTTGAAAGAAAAATTGTATGAAAATGAGAAATATGTAGTGGTTGACGACGGAAAATAAAGTTAATGAATAGTTAATGAATTTATATGTATCGTAGAATAATTTCAAAAATTTGGCGACCATTCTCGGGGTGGGGTTGCGCCCCCCTCTCCCCTCCCTTTGCGTCCGCCACTGTTTCCATAGTAATGAATAAAAAATAAATTTTCGATTCATATGGCTATTTTTGAACAGTTTTTGGCCTCAAGAGAGAGGGTCGCTCTGTTCCATCCCTGTCTCCACTGTCACATCTGTACCTGTGTCGCAGGTACACATTAACATGTTTTTTGAATTGAGACTTTTTGTTGCAGGCGGAACACTTCAAAAAGAATGCTGCGAACGCTCGCAATTTCCACGTGATCGATGAGCAGATAGAAGCTGCCAAACATAGGAGGATGTGGTATAGAAAACACTCGCAGGAGCTTGCTGAATTCTTCAAGTCCAACTTGTAATAGAAACTATCTTTCACGTGTGCTTACCTTTCGCCGTTGTCGTTCTTGTTCTGAGAAAAAAAAACATTGGAATTCATGTGCTTTTTGTCAAGACATCTACAAATGAATGGGAATGGCCCCAGCCCAAGGTCTTCCCGTGCGAAAAAAAAAATAAAAAAAAAACCTTTGAATACGAGAGTCGAAGAAACTACCTCGAAAACCTACCCGTGGCTGCAGACAGGCCGAGCGGCTGCTGATCACCGGCCGGAGTCCACCACCGCATACAGGCCGGGCTGCAGCTCTTCACCTGCTGGCGGCTCTGCAGCACCTGTGACCGACTGGGAGAGACCCCATTACCGGCCCGGTAGACCATGACAGCATTCCGGCCGGTCTGGTCCGAATGGTTGGTTGGCGGTAGGGAAGTGATTAAGGATGAAGACACTAGCCTTAGACCATTCCGGGGGCGAAATCACGTCAAATACCGCACGGAACGAGCGAGGGGTGAGGGGTGAGGGTCGGAACAGGCATTCTGTTCTTTCCGACCAAGATCTCAGGCCACTGTAGAGCTGCAGGAATCGGAGCTTCCATTCCTATCGGCCCAGAAAGCACTTACGTTCAAGCAGCAATGAGGGTGCAACTCATAGAGGTTTGAGCCTGTCCAAATCAGGTGATCGCTGATCCCGCTCTGCTTCAACAAAAATGTGTAATTTCTCATCAGAAATGGGAAAAGATCACTTCATGTTTTCGTAGTGTGAACTTCCTTCTACAGTCGAGGGGATTCGCAAACCTGGCCATTATCATGTTCGAATGAGAGTCTGCTCCTTTATCAACTCGGCCATCCGTGCTGGTGATCTCTTTCACTACACTTATGCCTCTATTCTTTATCATCTACTGACACTAACCGACAGTTCCGACTGAGCAAGCCGGAAGGCTACAATGATCGACCGATCCACCGGTGATGGGTCATCACCTACCCCAAGATATTGCGCAAAAAAATATCTGCGTTTCTGCTTTAAGGATCCAGACCGTAGCCATGACATCGGTCTATTTCAAACTCCACACTTTTACTCTTGTGAGACGGCACGTTATGTGAGCTAAAAGGAATTCGGTACGGACAAGTAGTGATGAAATAGTTCACTGCAGTCTGTGAAACGCATCGGATTCACCACCTATCCGAAACGACGGGGCCGCGGACGCGGACGGGGATCCAGAGGCAGCGCGGCTGTGACGTACATATGCTGCTTGCTGCTATAGTGCCCAGGTCCCAACCGCGCCGCCTCCGGATCACTGACCACGTCGGCGGCCCCGTTGTTTCGGAAAGGCGGTACTAGTTCAGGAAAAAAAAAACCACGGAATGGCCTCCACTTATCCGCCCAACCCAAGAGGTGGGGTGTACTGAAGTAGTTGTCGGTCAGTACTGTAATTAGAGGCCTAGACAAGAGCGGTTTTCTGGTTTTCTTATCCCCTGCTCATTCCACCCTCGTTAAGCTAAAACATAATGAAGTTTAAGCCCCTTCTTGGGAATGCCATTGGGCGGTCAGTGACTGTGAAAAGTGGGCCGATGCCCGACACTCTTCAAGTTTCGAGCCGAACCCCGACGGTCGTGGATCAGTCCGAATGGTGGTGGATTCATCCCGCTATTCGCGCGATCGTCCGCTTGGTCCGCATCACGTGCAGTAAGTTCGCTATGCTCACTCGTTCAAACGGCAGTTTGCCCTCGTCTAATATTTGCTGGCGGTTGGAACGGGATCTGGCTCTGCGATCGTCTGAGAGCCGGGCGAAGTAGATCAGAAGCGCACATGGCAGAGGGACTGGAGCAGCGGACTCTCAACCCCTCACATATACATGGTATCGGCCATGTGCGGTGATGGTTACTAGTCCGTCTAGTCGGTCGGTGCAGTATTATTGTTCAGCATCTATACTCGCATCTGTACTGATCTATATATCCTATTATGGCAATCTTGGATGAGAAGAGACTTCTCTGGCTTTTAATTAACGACTATTGTACATAATAACTCCTTGTGGCGGGAGTTGTAATCGATATGAACATCCATAGCCCCTTGATCAGGTGTATTTAATCATTTTTACGTGAATAACTTCCCCCTTCATCCGTATGTCTTTTCCACGCATCCAAGCTGACTTTCATGCAGAACAAGATGATCATTCTTTGCTCATGGTTTAATCGTCTGACGAAAATGTACCGCCATATGTTAAGCTCATTTTGGGAACTCTCGTTGAAACTAGAGAACAGATGGAGGTCATCAGATCTCCCATACCTCCGAAAGCCTTAGTGACTCGTTCACACTTTTGCATGAAATTGAAAGACGAAGATCAATTATCGCTTCGGTTGTACCAGAATCCACACCTTCACCTGTAGTGCGATCGAATCGTAACTTCTAATAGGTAGGCTCCATAAATAATCATTCGGAAATAGAATATTCACCATGTAGCATTTATCGCATGGGAAAACCAAATCCAAGTCGAACACGCATTGTCACAGTAGTAATGCCTGATCACTGGCTTCAAGAACTTGCTGCAAAGCGTGCCTCACGCCTGCGAAGTCACTCACATGATGGAATCTATCCTTCATTAACAGAAGAAGAGAGAGATCGCCAACGTGAGAAACCTCGTTCTAAGCTCCAACTTACTTGTTCCTCCATCCATGTTTACTTGTTTCTCAGAATATTCTACCAAAACCACGTTCCCTCTCACCTGTAAAACAGCACAACAATACAATACGACAATAGCCTCGGGAATCCGTTAGATGTTCCTCGGTTTTCGTCAATGTGTGGTTCACTTACAGACATTCGCTCACTTGTAAAAAATGTTTATCCACTCATTGCAATGATTTGTAAAGAAAATTACGAATCGATCATACTGTGTGAAACGTTGTTAAAGACAAAGCATGAATTAGCCCCTCTGTTAGGGATGGCGAATCTAATCACAATTGTATACGAATATATAGAGCACAGAAAAAAGAAGGAGAAGTAGCAATTTTTATTTTAAAAAAACCGCTCCCCTCAACAACTGTGTTCAGCGAGTTTCTTGTTGACTCATATGAAGGAATTGCTTGCGACATACTGCTAAGCTCAACGGATTTGCGTTTTAAAGGAGTCTACAAAAGGTTCGAGTTTCTCTTCCAGATACTTTGACGAACTTTTAAAGACCATTAGTGATTTGCTTTCATGTCAGAGTTCGTGCATCATAACTGGTGACTTCAACCTTCCTTCCATGGACTGGACACGGATTGACAATTGCATCAATGCAATTTCATTAGAGATTTTTAAAGAAACAAATGCTATACGTTTCTAGGCAGCCATACATGCAGCCTATCAGTAAGCTGTTGGCTGTAAATGGTGCTAGGGAGAACACCACTTTCTACGAGCATTAGAGCATGCATAGAAAATCTTGCCCAAGTTTTTTAGTCCTCCGCAATTCCCGGTTCCCTCCTCCACATGTCCTGAAATGGGGGTTTTCAAGCAAAAATTATCACTCCCTCCATTGCTTGGAAATTTCGAACTCATTTACCATTGCTCCTTGATTGCTTACCAGTCCGCAGCTCTGCCTCTGCTCCATCAGTGCCCACAACGGAGGGACCAATTGAGGCATCGACTAATGTTCCTATCCCAGTGCATTCGGTAGTGGAGGGAGTGTTGCAGACTGAGATCTACCCCCATCAGAACGAAAAGTTGAATACGTAATCATTGTAGGCCTATGGAGGTTCTGGCACCTTGTTCGCTAAGAAACTATCGATTTGTTTATCGATCTCTGTGATTTTATCATATTTTGCCCATGGAGCACTGCAATGCTTCTTGGGATATATAATATACTGAACACAATATGACAACAGTTTGACGTGAATTTATCCATTTTTTGAGCTAATCATTTTTTCCCTTTTGATGAGGAGATAGTGAGTGCATGCCCACTGAGGTTCTATAATGCGCTAAACATAAATATGAGAAGCATTTTACACTGAAGTATGTACCAGCTCATTAATCTTTTATCGTTTTTTTTTTTTACTTACTAGCGCCCCTACGGGAGGCTAGAAAGTGGGGTGGGGCAGCCACTTGAAGAACGTGCAAAGTATTCACACTATTGAAGACCTCAGAAAATTAGGAAACAAGCGAAAATCATTAACTGTGCCCAAACACAGAACCCCACCTATGAAATGCGTGTATTCTGCTATTCTGGCAGCTTAGCTAACGTCGAGCCTCTACCTTGATTATAGCCCTGATCGAAAATTTTTCATCACATATCGTCATAGAAATTACTCTCCGGTGTAATGTCCTCCTGTTCTAACAGCATTTCTTTACCGTATCTGGACGTTTCCCACACTGTTGAGATGAAGCGCACTGTACTCCTTTGACAAACCCGTGGCATGGTCTTTTATACGCTACCGAACTGCGGCGCACCCTCATTACCTAAGGGTTCCCCATAATGCTGAACGCTGACTCACTTTTCTCCATCGGTGGACCCACATCCTTGGGGTTTCAACAATAATGGGACCAAGACATCACTATAGAGTGAAACTCATCTGTTTGTGTGTTTGTTGGTTATCGCATATATCTCACGATCCAACCGACAAACACACATGTAACCTATACCGTTCGGACTCAGAATTGTGCCCCGCAGTGCAACGTCAGGGTCTTTTGCCGTTTTTCCAGAAATTGGTTTTATCGATTTTTGGCCCCCTATCCCTATCACTATCTCAGACATTCACCGGATTGGAGCCGATCCCGAGAGAAATTGGAGCCGCATGACACCTCGGCTCCAATCCTTAAAGTGGGCGGGGCTGGGGCTCCTTACGCTGCCCATTCGGGCTCCCATGGAGACCAATTGGTAGCCTTTTGGTTGCCCATCTGTTGTAACACGTTCGCTACCGTAGCGAACACTCGGTAGCCTTTCGGTTGCTCATTTGTTGTGACACGTTCGTTACCATGGGGGTCACTCGGTAGCTATTCAGTCGTTTACCTGTCTTGACCCGTTCGCTATCCCCTATCACTGCCTACCATTATCGGGTAGTAACACGTTCGCTATTCGCAGGTAACGGGCTCTCGAGCCTGAGGACGACGAATACGGCCGCACGAGTTCCTGTAGTAGTTATACCGCGGCGCCAGAGTTTGTTTTGTTCCGCACATGCTGTCATCCGAAAAGGCTGCAATTCAAGCGCAACCTCATATTTTGGGCCTCGCCTGAAAGTTATAAACCCGATAGCTCAATCTGAACGCAGAACAAGGGTAGTCCTGTATCTACTTCAAATTTAATAATCGCATGCTCATCCGAGTTTACCTCAAAACGTCTGAAGGTGCATTCGCTTCCTGCTGTAACGCCTAGTAAGTCCGGTGGTATCACGACGGACTTCATTTGCGCAAAATTCGCATTCTACGCATCTCGTCTTCACTGTACAACGGTTCTAGCCGACTAGAGCTAGCCAAGCGACTCACGCAGTGCTGACCTAGTCTGCGCCGAAACGAAGCTAGACAGAAGTCTGATATCTAACCGCCTGACAATGAACACGTCGAGGGAAGCTGGTTGCTGATTCTACCAACACTGATCGTGTTATACAGTTTTTCTTACCGCGAAAGATTCGCCGAATGNTTCACCCCTAGGGGTTATTCGACATGCTGATCACGAATATGATATCCATTTCGTAGCATGGTGCAGTTCTGTAGGGTTACTGTAAGCATACAGCAGGTACCGTAAGTGCATTTTTCCGCAAAATCCAGCGAAACTTTGCATTCTGAGGTTATTTAAGATGCGGTGCACGAAAATGATATCAACTTCATACCGCAAGGCCTTTTTGTATGGTTACTGTAGGCTCTTTTGTATGATTACAGTAAGTACAGTTTTTCTTCTAGAATCTACCAAAACTTCACAGAGAGGGGTTATTTCAAATGCTGATCACTAATATGGCATCCAATTTACATCACAAAATTTTTCTGGAAAGTTATGAAGTAAAGTCTGCTTAATGTGTGGCAGTACCCCATGTTTTGGCTTTTTCCCACGCCCCCCCCCTCTCCCGCCCACTTTCTGCCACTGGTACATACATATGTCTGCTAAGTCAGTAATTATCGTCAATATTATTCGATTACCTTGCATAGGTTGTTCTGGCACCGCTGCTTCAGCTTGTGTCGGTCAAGCAGGTCTCGCCATGCCTTGTTGATATCCTCGCTGAAGCCGACAAGCGGAGGGCTTCCTTCCACTGAACAAAAAAGCTACATTTTGGACCCTCCAGAAGTTCTTAAGCTGCGATTTGGAATGCATTTCTTCTAAAATGTTATCTATAGCAGAGGCGGCTGTAGGGATTTGAGTTGAGGGTGGGCGACCAACCCCTCCTTGACCCCGAATAATTTAATTTAAGATTGTCTATCGACAAATTTAACAAAACTGTAGACTGGGTCGGAATTCCACGACAACTCATTTGAACTAGTAGTTTTTGCTTTTCGATTGTTTGCTCTAAACACCTAAATCGGAAATCATTTTTCGAAGCACTCATTTTTTTAAGAACGATTAGTTTTGTCACTCTGGATAACGAATAAAAGGAAGGAAGAGGCAAAAAAAGAGTGCTCACCTGAGGCGACTGTGCAGGAGAGAGTGACGGTATGACTGGGCTTGCGCCATTTCCGAATTATCATGGCGTAATCTGAATCATCGCAACGAGGAGGCATTGGAGCGAGGAACTCAGGTGAGTGGCGAGGGATTCGAGAAGCCGTTCGTACAGCGAGCGATCTACCCCTGCGCGACAATTGTAATATCCCGTAAACATTACGGCCTTCGGCGCTGGTCTAGTGCGCAAGGTGGTGGCAGTTTCTTTGCAGTGGTGGAGCCCCGTGAATTGTTCCCGAGTATGGCTTTTTGTGATACAGCGTGCAGTGTGATGTACTAATGCGAAGAGAATGAGAGATAAACTTCACTCAAGATATTAAGGCTCTCCAGAAAGCCAGGACTAGCGAAGATGAGGAAAAAATGCTCTAAGACTAGAAAAAAGAAAAAGGAAGAAAAGAAAGAATGCTGATAGAAAATCCAACCAATCAGATAATCTGAATCTAAAGTATGGCGGTGAACGAGGATTTGAGTAAGAATTAAATTGTACTAATTTAGATGTTAACACCCTAAGAAGCAGCAGAAAACATTTTCGGCAACGAATACGTGTGAAAACGAATACGGTGTTTTCCTTGTAGAACTTAGTAGTAGAAAAAACTTCCAGAATTACGATACAGTCAACTCCTTTCAGAGAGTAGCGTACAGAAGGGTCATTTTCCTTTTTTCAAACAACTTCAGAAGGAGCTATGATTCTCTGGTGGGCATTTTCTTTCAAAAAGAGAAATACTTCATTCCCTTGCTTCCCAGCAAACACAATAAGCAGTGGGGTGGGCCATAAATACGGTAACAAAACGTGTTTTTCTTTTGAAGAAGCGTGTTTTGTCTTAAAATCAAACTCAACTGGGAGGGTGTCTCGGAAGGTTTTACCAGCACACTGCTCCAGCGCCTAGGTTACGTTTGGTTCAAGATTGGGAGAACGATACATTTTAGGACCTGCTTGACTTGCCGTGTAGATATTCAACTGCCCAGAATAGGATCAATTGGGTTAGTGGGTATTCAAAGCACTCAAAACCTAGGCTTCTTCTACCACTCATAGAAATCCGAAGTTTTCAAAAAAGCACTCCAAAAAACGAACGATCAATATGACCCCAACCACTTGCGCGCCGCGGTTCGCGACTTCGCTGACCGTCTAAGGGCCTGACTCCTGGCCAATGGAGGATATTTCTGGAGGTTGTTTGGGTTTTCAGTAAGTAGGAGGCAATGAACATAAATCATTCGGCAATGCTCCAAGTTACATCGAAATTCATTTTCTAGCTGCCATCTTCTCTGTTACCGTATTTATGGCCCACCCTGTATGAAGAGCTGTAGGTCGAAAAAATTGCAAAAAAGCAGCAAATGTTTACTTTTCATTTAATCCAAAAAAAAGCCGCGAAGGAAAATATTGCCTCAGAATCTTCTGTTCAAAGACTATCAGAACAATGACCAATTCATTTTATGCAGTTTGCCGGCTTTGTTTCGTTGAGAGCACACCAAGCAGTGAGATTTGTCAATTTGAAAATATCCCTGGGAAATAGTTCGAGCTACGAACTCATATCCAACAGTGTTGAGTCTAATTAACAATGTCACGTACGCGACCTTTGTCACAACTGGAAACAGAAGCAGAAATTATACGACGAAACGTTCTCGAACTGTATTTGAGAACGCTGTAATGAGCAGAAAATTAGCAAGAAGCAGACTACTTCTATCAGGTCTGGGAGTCATCCGCCGATGACCTCTACACACCATTACCAGCAACAGGGAAAAGTTTTAGCAGTAGGAGACAATGTCGCATTTTGTAGCACAAAACGATGGCGTACACATACTCAGCAGCCGCAAGAACAGTGCTCAGGAAGAGTTTGCGCGGCACTTCCGCTGAGCAAATACCACGACGGATGATAATAGTATACTCACGAGTGAGCCGCTCATTTTGACAGCTCATCCAATCTCACTGGTACCTGCTAATTTCATGGCAGCAATCACGACGTGCAGCGAGGAACTCCTCATTTGGAAGAACCAACAGGGCTAGGATTCATGAACGCATAACCAAGCAAAACCCAGGCTAGCAAACCAACTTTCGCGTCGCGCGTCTCCTCTCGCTGCGTAGTCTGTGCAGGACCATCTCCGCTAACCATCGTTGGTTTGCGTGGTTAACGTTTCATGAATCCCAGCCCAGATCTTTTACGACTGGGTCAGTGGTGACTTGTGTTGTATTGCGTGCTGCCCCTGTGTTAGATTTGCTCAATGGGTAAAAAAATAGGAAGGAATCTCGTGATAAAGGGACAGTGAACAGTGAAGAAGCTGTCAGCTCTACAAGTGCCGGTGTCTGATGATCTGGGTTGGGATTCATGGAACGATAAACACGTAAACCACCGATTGCTATTTGTTAAATTATGGACTACATAATGTTAGGGGACGCCGGTTGTGAAAGTTGGTTAGTTAGCCTGGTTCCGCTTGGTTGTGTGTTCATGAAGAGTATCTTTTCTGGAACTGTGATGCAGAAACGAAACCTCAACAGCACAAAACGCCGCCTTGAGCATTCCTGTTGTTGGAGTCGCACGTCATTTCGAGTCCAGGGCCCGTATCCAGTATGCTTTATCCGGTCGGATAAACACGCTCTAGCGGATATGTTACAGTGGATTTGAGAATCCAATAAAAACATATCCGTGGATTTGCAAATGCACTCGTTTCACTGATGGTTATCTTTATCCGGTCGATTTCCGCTTGATAACAGTTCGTGATCTTCTCCATCTCCAATTCGCGTTGTTTCTCGTCAAGACACCGTATTTGCATCAAGAAATGAACACGTAGATGGATAAGTTATATTGGATAGCAAATTGGATAAAGACCAGTGGGAACGGATATATACCCGTTGTGTTTTCCCTCCCACGGTCAAATGTATTGGAGACGGCTCCAGTTCGTAAAGAGGAAACGGGGTTGGAATGCCATCTGAGTGCTGTTCAATTGCCATTGGGTCGCTGTTGAGTTGCTATTCATTTTTCAAAGAGGGTCCAAACAGCAGTCAAGTAGCGATCGAGTAGCAACACAACAGCAACCTAACACCACCCGAATAGCACCTCAACCCCGCCCAATTTAGCAACTGACTGAAGTGAAGTAACCTCACAATTTTCAGTGGATGCTTCACACCTGAGCGTTTTACTGATTCTCACATTTGAGCACCTNTTTTCCGCACTCCTAGACCAAGGAAGACCTGTACCGTGACGTTTACACCACTGCTTCGCCAAGGCGGACCCGTACCCTGACGTTTACGCCACTGCCTGCCCAAGGCGGACCCGAATCCTGGCGTTTGCTTCCCTGCTCGGTTAAGGCGGACCCGTACCCTATCGATTACGCCACTACTTCGCCAAGGCGCACCCGTACGCTGACGTTCACGCCACTGCTTGGCCAAGGCGAGCCCGTATCCTGGCGTTTTCCTCACTCCTTGGCCAAANACCGTAGCGAACACTCGGTAGCCTTTCGGTTGCTCATTTGTTGTGACACGTTCGTTACCATGGGGGTCACTCGGTAGCTATTCAGTCGTTTACCTGTCTTGACCCGTTCGCTATCCCCTATCACTGCCTACCATTATCGGGTAGTAACACGTTCGCTATTCGCAGGTAACGGGCTCTCGAGCCTGAGGACGACGAATACGGCCGCACGAGTTCCTGTAGTAGTTATACCGCGGCGCCAGAGTTTGTTTTGTTCCGCACATGCTGTCATCCTTCCGAAAAGGCTGCAATTCAAGCGCAACCTCATATTTTGGGCCTCGCCTGAAAGTTATAAACCCGATAGCTCAATCTGAACGCAGAACAAGGGTAGTCCTGTATCTACTTCAAATTTAATAATCGCATGCTCATCCGAGTTTACCTCAAAACGTCTGAAGGTGCATTTGCTTCCTGCTGTAACGCCTAGTAAGTCCGGTGGTATCACGACGGACTTCATTTGCGCAAAATTCGCATCCTACGCATCTCGTCTTCACTGTACAACGGTTCTAGCCGACTAGAGCTAGCCAAGCGACTCACGCAGTGCTGACCTAGTCTGCGCCGAAACGAAGCTAGACAGAAGTCTGATATCTAACCGCCTGACAATGAACACGTCGAGGGAAGCTGGTTGCTGATTCTACCGACACTGATCGTGTTATACAGTTTTTCTTACCGCGAAAGATTCGCCGAATAAAGAGCAATCTATACTAGATGCGACTTGCGTGCAAATTTCAGACGCACGTATCCATTTGCGGAAGGTTTTTTACGAAGACCGGTCAACGCGGCATCAAATTCTCAATGAAAAGAACGCGCGGCCGTCGCGATGCCGTAAACGCGTGCGACTGAGCTGCGACTGCAATACGACTGGCCCCTATTCTTCATCATATAGTCGCACGCGCGTCAGTCGCACGCATCCAGTATAAATTTCCCTTAAGACGACGTTAAGCATCATTTCTTAGCGAGAAAGCCACTTTTCGTCTTGAGTTTTTCTTTACTAGATAGCGGGATGTCTGTAGCATTTCCTCTTTTTAGGTAGATTGTTGCAAGATGTTTTTGTTAACGTGCAAATGGCATCGAAACATATATTCAAAAGAAAAAAAATTAAAAAAGCGCGTCACAATGAAAACTTCATCTACTGCAGTTATCTTATTGTAAGAAAAAGGGAGAAAAATTTTGCTACCCCTAGCTTCTGTGATAGCCAATTTTGCTTCTCAAAATTTTTGTCTTTCTTCAGAATTACTGAACAACCCTGTTCAGCGAAACGCTTCCGTTTAAAGCAGAGGAATACGCCAACAAACGTTGCACGATAACAAATGGCCCACCCTGTACACTTCTGAATCGAAAACTTTTGAGAGCTGGCAGAACCTTTGAAGAATCTTGAAAAATTGTGCCTTTGGGTTATATGATTTTATTATTACTAGCGCCCCGTCGGGACGCTAGGAAGTGGGGTGGGGCAGCCACATGAGGTTCGAGCAGAGGTTTTAACTGAAGAAGTCCTCAAAAAATTAACAAAAGAGCAAAACAAATCGTTAACTGGGCCCAAATACAAAATCCTTCTTATGATTTTTTTACCACTCTTGCCGCCCTGCTAACCTTGACCTTCTAGTCTTTTTCAGGTAAAAGCCTTGCTTGAAAAATCTCCATCACTTATTAACATGTACATGAAGTTACTTCCTGATGCATTAGTATTTCCGGCCGTTTGTTTTTTGTCGGTGCACTTCTTACGTGCATACGAACCTGC
>JARK01001339.1:1278019-1294294 GCA_000688135.1 Ancylostoma ceylanicum | reverse complement strand
CCCCCCCGGGGGGGGGGGGGGGGGGGGCGGCTGATCGCGCTACGTTTGATTCATTGAGTCTACGAGTAGAACTGGCGAGTTGCCAGTTCACAAATACGTAACTAGTAGAGCTGGTGCTTGTTAGTAGTTGTGTGTGGATGACCGTCCTCTGTGGGTTCCCATATGGCACACGATGATGTGAGTGACAAATAAACTCAGATGGCACTGCGAGTAAATCGTGCAAAGTGTTCCAGAGCGTGGCGCGAGGTTTTTGTGATGCTTTTTCGAGTGGTGAGTATGTTATCCTTGGATTTTTCCATGTACTTCTTGTGCTTCTGGGAGACATAGCTGCTATTATTATGGCCTAGTAGAGCATTCCTTGCACCAAAAGGACGACTTGTCTGCACTGCGTATCCTCCGAATCTCCAGTGAAATCGCCGGAAATCGGCCAAAACGTTCTCCATAACCAGTTATTTCGAAGATCACTATTATTTTTGTGGATTTGCTACATACATACATATTAGGTTGTCTCAAAAATAATGGCCGCAAGCAAGAATATTTGAAACTTCATAACCCCACCAATTCAGGACCTAGGTAGACAATTCCTGAACAATCAGAAAGCACAAGGCGTGAGCCATCTACATTCTATTATAGAACCACCCTGTCATTCCTTCGTTTCGTGACTTTCACAGTTATGCACCTTGCAAAGCTCAGCTTCAAAGCGGCCATTATTTATGGGACAACCTAACACATATTTGGGTTGCCTTAAACCAAACTTGTCTGTTTTCCATATAGTGGATCTGGTAATATTGCACAGCCTGCTGTAAAGCAAATTCTGGACAATCCTTCACGAATCCTTCGTTTCTTAAACAAATGGTAGTGAGCGCTCAAATTCCGGGTGTACCATGGGTAAATTCGTTAGTTTTTGTTTATCGTCCGGGTAAATTCCATATGTTTACCTTCCGGGTAAGCCCATATGCTTTCCTTGTACATTCTTCTCATTCTTTCCTGGGTTTTGAATTCAAACTTTATCCCTAAAATCACCACAAAAACTTAATACAGTGATCCTTGAACCATTTCCTAGCCCTGCATCGTTTGCCCCATAGGAATAGGAAGACCACCATTTGTCCCTCGTAACCCTCTTATGTCCTCTTCCACACTTGGAAATGAGGAAGTGCCAGCAAATGCACCACCACCACCCACGCAGAAAATGGCGGACATCAAATAACGGGTCTTTTTCTCTACATCCGCCTCCACTTCATAAGACTCGATGGCAAAAATGACTTCCTCACGTCGGTCGCTGTGTCCTGCAAAAAGTGAGAGGCTGATTTTTTTCTTAGTCTTTCCATTCCCTACTTGCATCCATTTTCTGGATACTATCCACACAGGATGATTGAGTCAAAATATTGAGCACTTATCAAAGCTGTGCTTATTCTCTGTTTTGAAATACGCAGCTATATTTATTCATGGGCTGGGATACCCGTATTTTCCTTTTTTATTCCTTTCCAAGGGTGTGTATCATCGTGAGGGAAAACGAGGCGGAGTCTTCTCGCCCTTCATGATCAACTCGTCCCGGTCGCATTCAAATTTTGTATAGTCATCTATAGTGGAATCGCGCGCGAAGGGAACGAGTCAACCGTGATGGGCGGGAAGGGGATTTGAACGAACCAATAGCAAAACAGCACCATGCCCCGTTTTCCCTCACGATGATACACACCCCCTTTCCAATGGTTTTGGAAAAAAAATGTTTGTGAGATAAAAAGCAAGCAGAACATCTCATTTCCTGCTGTGCTGGTTCCTTGTGTACGATGTTCAAGCTCTCACCAGTGCAACAGATAAGTGTACCAATGAATATATAATTTTTAAACATCCTTAAAGGCTACTGTTTTCTATGTCCATGACAATTCTTCCACATAAGATTATCCTGGATATTCATAAACACAGCGTTCGAAACCATATATAAGCAATGGGACAGGAACTCGTCTAGCCTAAGTAAACCCTCTAAATAACTCCGAGTCGCCACAGTCCCGCGCTGACGAGCCGTTCGGAGCCGGTCAGTGGTGAGTCAGGATGGGTGTTGCCTCGGAATGACGCCTAGACGGGGGTGTCGACACCGGCTCCACCCACCGCTGCTCTGGTCAACGATTCCATCCCTCAGCTGTGTGTACTTGCCGAACTCAAACCCCCCTAAGAATCCGTCCATGATGTTATTCACATAACCTCACCCCTCTCCCCCTTCCTCCCAAATATGTCTCTCATCCTTTCGGTTCCGGATCCCTCCCTAACGACAAATCTTCTCGCGGCTGACACCGATGAACCCAGCACAGAATCCGAGTCCTGCAGTCGTTTCGTCGCTGAACCATCTCATTCACGGTCACCTACCGGTAGTCCTCTATCATATCAAAAGCCGATCCATGTGGTGAGCACTGAGCCGCTTGATCCGTGCTACCATGAGATCCTCACGCCCCAGTCGGAACCCAGTCCCTATCTACTCAAGCCTGACTATCCAGAGATTGAACGAAAGAGATCTTATCTACATGATGTGAGCAGAAAAATTAGCCGGTTACCGAAGGTGTGCCCTTCAGGAAAATATCTTTGAATAGATTTACTATCAGCTTGATATTCAGGATTTGGGTCGAGCGGTGTTCTCCAACCGGCACAACGAATTAAAAAGCACTATGATCGATTTCGGAGAGACCACAACTGCTCATGGAATCCCAATGGTAAGCTCTTGGACTACTATATAACGGGTTATGTCCCATGGTCCTATCGGACCTCATAAATCCAGTGAAAACACCATTTGTTCGCGCTCCATAAATTTTTGCCCCATAAACAGCTCTCCTAACATTCGGTCAACGGTTACAGATTATAATTTCTGGATGAGTAGTAGTCATTGTCCATTTCCCAGACATTCCTTAGCGTTTTTCCCCTGCACATGCCTCTTTTTTACATCTATACAATCACTTTCTGAATGCTCCTCCACGAATTCAATCGCCATGTTGCGGAATTCGATACCAAGTGGTTGAGGACAATCATGGATTTCATTTTCATCTTCTCTATGCTCTCCTCTTTCAATATGTCCTCCAATTGCTTTTTATTAGGGCATTTAGTAGTTTAATCATTGACGATTGATCTAATTGTTCGTAGTAAAATGATAGTTTCAAATAGTATCGTGGAAATTCATCTCATTTGTGGATGTCGAGGCCCGCTTTCACATTGAAACATTATGACTTTTTGATGGTTTAGCAGAGGCAAATGAGACGAAGCATAGATGAGGAAGAACTTACTTGGAAAGCTTGACTTTTTTGAAATAAAAACTAGTAGAACTGGTTAGAAATTGTTTGTCCATAAAATATCTTGCAAAGCTTGTGATGATGTCCAGGAATTATGTATTGGAAGAAGTTGCAATGATGGTCCCCAGCTTGACGATGTTCTAATAGCTTAGGGTCCCAAAAAAAGCAATTATTATATATGCTTCTTTCTGGATAAAAAAATAAAAGTGACGTTCTGGAAAAACTATCCAAGGATGTACTTGCACTTTCTGGAATATCTATTCATTTTTCGACAACTCCACATATTTTCAGATACTCAACACCGATAGAGTTTCACTTCGAGTCTTCTGGATTATATTTAGCACGATCTCATTGATTTGTTTTTGTTTTCAATGTTATCTAGTCGTCGATAAATTTCAGAAAAAGGAGAAAATTGTTAATGTTGAGGTGAGTTAATGTGGTTTCTTTTCCATTTTTCTTGAATAAGAGTGAAAATCCTGAAAACAGATACATATTTGCGCCCTATCCTTACGGCGCTTTGCTCCTTTTTCTATTTGTTCTCACGAATTTGCTCTCTTGGAGCCTAACTCTATAGTGAGCTAAGAAGTAATTACATCTACAAAACTAAACAGTAGGGATTTAGTTTGCTTTCAAAACCGAATTTTTCGTAAGAGTGGATCTATTCCAGAATTAGCGGCTTTGGTGCAATTGAAATCTGCCGTAAAGGTCTTCGGTTGAATTTATGTGCAACCCGCCCTTCCTAATTAGCCGAAGTGCAACCGGAATAAAATCGACGAAATGAAATCATCGCTCTACTTCTTTCCAAAATCTACTGTAGTACGCTTGGGAAGATATCCACGAATCCACAAATACGGAAAGTGGGACTGTGCTTTTTCTCCTTTTCTGCTTAAGGCTCTGGAAACTATCCGGAAAGCAGATGCCACCACTTCTCCAGGATCAGTTGTCATACAATAAATACAAAATATGCATACATTCATAATGACAGCACCATCGTACAGTTTCTGAAGAATCAGTTGTGTTCAAACTTGACAGATCTCTTAATTACCAACATGATAATTACTAGTACTGACCTTGTCATGACATGCCAATGAGGTCGCCAGTCAGTTCGAGACTGTGCCCAACTCCTGATATACCATGGCCCCTTGTTGACGTGCATTCCTTATTACGACTCGTAGAAAGTCTCAAAATTTTTGCAAAAATGCGAAGTTCACCTCTTGTGAAGCAAATTAATCCTGAAATTTTCAGCTAGAATTTGAGTCGGCTCCGTTTCCTGCCATTACTATATGCAATTTGAATCCATTCAAAAAACATTTAGCCAGAAGTGTTCCGGAGATCAGTGAGACGGTAAGAGTTCAGGATTTCTCATTTATTCCTGCAAACTTTTTATCACCTCTAATTCTCTCAATCTTCAGCTAGATGCCTTTCATCAAGCGGTCACGTATAGCAACGACGCAAATAATGAGGAGATACGCGAGAGGAAAAAGCGGAATAGCAAACTTGGTCAGTTTCCTTGCCCATCGCTTTTATTCTTCCTCCTAATTCATCGTCTTTCCGTCGCTATCCACTTTCTAGAGAAAATAGCTTTGCAGAGGCTCAGATGACGAGAGTGTAACAAAAGATTTGCTTTCTAAGCAAATAAAATTCACTGTTTGCAATCTGAGGAGAAGACAAAATAAAAAGGCGTTTAGACAATTGTCTTCAGTTGTGCCTAGCAAAGGAAGTAGAACGAGTTGGGGGAGAGGCTGGGAGCTGCGGGTAGTAGAGCATCAAACTTGGGGAGGGTAGTGAGACCAAGCTCCAGGATTGGTCAATTCACGTGACCAGCCAATCACAGGGCTTGGTCGCATCGCCCTTCCCACTTGCAACGCTCCACATCTGGAACCGGGCCAAGACTGGGCGCTTATCAGTGGATCTTTCCTCATACTGATTGCCTAGCAGAAGACATTGAAATAATTGTTCTGGAGCAAAAGCAATAACCAATCCGGAGTGGCAAATTATTCCGGAAAGAATATAACGTGTACTAGTTCCTCCAGATTTGTCCCGCACTGCTGAATGGGACTGTGCGCAGGAACAAAGCGTGGGTATTATGTACCTCCTTAGAGGGCGCACTCATTTTGAACGAGTCACAGTTTGTGAACCTTTCTTAATTTCTTATAAATTCATTCACTGGAGTCCCTTTATCCCCTGTAGTTGCGGATTTCGCGTTTGACCCATGCCATACTTTACAGCGATGCTCGGGTCTCAACAATTCAATCTCATTCATTTTCGTTTAACTGCTACTATACTAGTACGCCATTGAATGCAAATTCTGTGCCAGGATTTGGGAGCTTGTAATATTTTGTTGCAATCAACGACGACGTCGCTGTGGAGCATGCTATAAGCTCTTCGGAATCTGAGGATTAGCAGTGATAATTCTACGACATTGGTACCATCGAAATTATCCACCTACAGGTCAAAACTTTGAGATCCTGGATCAATGCGATCAACACCACGGACGTTCGATCGAACCGTGGCAGGAACGTTGTTTCTGCCTCTTGATGTAGTGTGCTGTCATGTTTTTGTCGTTATAGAGTTGCTTCTGACCTCTTAATCTTCATTTATTTTGCATTGATCACATATTGGCTTTTTCTCTTCAAAATTTTAGAATGTATTAATTTGGTCGCTCATAGTGCTGACTTCTTCTTAATATTCAAACACTGCGTTTTTTAAAAATTATTCTGAGAAAGTCCTAGAATCTACTTGCCCTCCAGTGACATTTTCTATACCTCCTCTGCCTTTCTCAATGTTCGTTCCTCATCATCAGCTGCAAAAAGCTCGAAACAAAGCGAATTGCCGATTCTGTCCTACTTTCGTAAAAAACCAGCGTTGTCTTTCAATCCTGATTCTCCTTGAAGATAAACGGAACTTCCTCCCGAACTATAAGATTGGGACTCGAAAAAATAGTTTGGCATGGCTTTTATCAAATCTCTACATCATACTTTTATTCAGCGAACTTGATTGCGTTAGGTGACCTCTACAAAAATCTCGATGCAGGAGACTTGCATCCTGTATTCTGGATCCTCCATCCTGGATGCTGCATTTAATCGCGATTATTTTATAAAGTAGCAGTGGACCGCTGTGTTTGTTATGTGAATTCTCATAGTAAAACGTTTTTCGAATAGGACACCTCACAAATTTCATAATACCTTTTGCTATATTTAAACATTTTTGTTCAGCAGTCATTTATAATTTATAAATTTAGTGTTCTACCATTTTCTTTCTGAAACTCTCGAATTGCTAATCTGAACTTGCCCTTTGAGATGGTGTCTTTGCTTGCTGTGCATGAACTATTGTAGACGACTATCCTGTACGCTTATAACGCAATTTTCGCGCTTTTTTTATTTATGTGACTTTATCCTGAAAAAAAAATTTTGCTAGCACTTCTTTGTGACTTTGTGCTCTACTGCCTAGCACACCTGGCATAAGCTTCGTGATTGGCCAGATCATGATATCGTCCAGTCGTAGAACTCAGCCACGCCTCCCGAACGCCGAAGGGACCTTTCTGGGAAGTTATAACTGGAACACGCTCATACCTCCCACTTGGAGAGCTGCGATTCTCCGCGGGTTCCACGGAAATCCACCCGTAAGGCATAGCTGAGCATCTGTTCGTTCCGTAATATCCTTACTGGCAAAATTCTAGCAATGCGCAGAAAATTGGAAATTTCTTCACTATAACAAGGCACTGCATGGTAACTAGCTCGTGACACCCTGTGAAAGGTTCCAGGAACGTCTGCAGAAGATTTTTTGCAATGGAAAACTTGCCAAACTTCATTATTGGCCAGGATAATTTGCTTTTGTGGTCAGCTTACTGGAACACTTTGGTCCGAATCTGCCAATTTTCTTGGGGAAGCATCAAACCTACAGACGTTACAATTGTACCGAGCCTGTTATCGTTGAACAAAGTGCCAGTTTGAGGAGTGATCCTAAAGAATGAGTATGTCTGGCTTATGTTTCCTTTAAGGGGGTTCTTGGAGAGGTCACTGTTCCCTTGAGTTAGCAGACGTGGTCCTCTCGAAAGGGAGGATTTGTGTAGCAAATTCTCAGCCCGATTGTCACGAAAATTTTCCGTGTTTCAGCCGATTTCCGCTTCGTTCAGTATGAGCCGGTATATTCCGCTTGTGATTGCATACGAGGCGAACAAGAGGAGTGCATTGGCAATGAATCCATTCCTCCAGACATCCAGAATGCTTGTATTTGTAACTACGATCGGCAAGATAGCAGTGTATGGCCGTGCTATCGTACAAGGTATATTTTTGGTTTTTTGGCAATTTTTTGAATTCATAACCCTTGTTGAACGTGTTCATTGGTACGAAAACACAAGAGATCAAACAGCATTACGAAACAAGGAAGATCACTACATTCGAGGCTCCAGAGTTCTCAGGATAGTGTCCAGCCTAAATTTTGCATAGTCGGGTTAGTACTGTAACAATTTTGTACAGCAAGCATGTAGCGCCACATGGGCAGGTACGGTAATATACAGAATCCCTTCAAATTTTGCACACGAAGGTAATTTGAAGCACAGATCACGATTATCATCATAACGTCCTCAAATTGCCATTTCCTTCCCGAAATCGACAATTTTTCTATTTTTCAATATTCAAATAATTTCTAGGATAATTCTACCGTAGCCCAACGAGGATAAGATTACGACGCTGAAGGGATGCGTACATTATCCCTGTTCAACATCTCAAAGGAATTATCCGTGCAAATACTGAGCGGATACTGTGAAGTCCCGCTTCTACCGTATTACTATGGTAATCCTACAAAAATGGGCTTTATGCACGAAAACGATACGATATTTGTGTTCAGCATCTCGAATAACTTTTCGGCGCAAAATTTCAGCGTGAAATTCTCGAAAATTCTGGAATTCCCGGTGCATCATAGAGCCCAAGGTAGCGCTTTAAACGTTCATACTTGTGGAATGTGGAACAGGAAGGAAGTGGTCCAGGAAATATTTTCACACAGAAATTACTGAGGATTTCTTTCAATGTTGTAGATTGCGTTGTCCTATTTTTTTCTCAACTTCTTACTTGTTTTTATTACTACGTCGAATAAGATGGTTCGCCCCGAATAATTTTAAAGAGCTTCATTAATTTTGCGTGGACATTTTTTTCTGACAACACTTCTGAATAATTTCCTATAAATTGATTATAACAAAAATAATAAAAAGATGTGAAAAAAACTTGGTCTTGTAGTCGCATCACGTGGTTCTAAATTCTGTTTTCCTTCTTGATCTCTCTATTATAATTTTTGTGCGCACTCGAAGTGCAATGAAGTTAAAGTTGAAGCTTTAGAAATCCAAAGATTTTCCGGATTTTCCTTCGAATTTTCTATCACCATTAGGCACGAGGAAGATCTGTCATGCTGAGACCTTAGGAAATGTCACAGCGCACTTTTTTCGAACGTGGGAGAAACAACAGACGAGATGACGCAGTGCCGTCCCATGCATCTTCTTTTTGCCACTGTTTTCTTCTGTGAAATTAGAGCACATAATCTTGCTTTGTAGCATCGTGTTTCGCTTTGTATCCAGGCAAAATCTGGATACATCCTCGAACACCAGGAAGAATGGGACACTACACAGTTTTAGTTAGCCAGTAATGCCTTGCTTATGGTCAGCTAGTGAGGCAGCTAGCAGCGCAAGAAAGCGTTGAATTCATGCCATAGAATCCTAGGAATTCGACGTTTTCCATCCTGCAGAGCAAGTCGTGCTAAGTAATTTTCTGCTGGGAATTTCCACTTACCCAACAAAAACTGGTTTCAGCACGTGGGAAGAGTCGATTTGTCCGGAATGCAACGACATAGGATATTGCAATGTACCGAACACCACTGGGACGGACTCCATCCCTTGTGTGTGCCAATTGGTGAGCATGTCCATTTTCTGTTCCTGAAATCCATGGAATACTACTAACAGTCATGACATTATGAGATCATTAGAAAGCATGTTCTGCAAAAAGCTGCATTGCAGCTGGAGGGTGGTGGAAAATCATTACCCTTGGGACATGTGGGGGTTCATAAATTCATGTCTTCCCTATTCCAGAACATGGGTTATTGTGTACTACGGAGTGAGGCACGGCTCAGACGAGTGTGGGAGTTCCGAGGAAAGAAAGTGCCAGATGCGCATAGCCCATTCCGTAAGGATTTTCTCGAGCACCTAAAGAAGCTCGGCTACGGCAATATGACCGATCAAGTAGCAATTACTACACGTGCTAGGGAGAAGTAATGTCGCTTTTTCAAAAATTTCCATGGTAAATCCTCTGGAATGCATGAATTTTTTAGATTAATCCTGAGGATGTCCGCCTTACCGCCACAGCGACGTGCTGCATTAGGATACGGGAAATCTGAGCTCATTAAACAATGTTCTTTCAACAGTATGCAGTGCGATATTGAGAAGGAATTTAAGTAAGCACTATCATCTTACTGCAAAGTTTTTTTCTTTGTTCTTATGCAGAAAGTGACGCATTATTTCAGGCTGCATATTGATCCGTCATTTGGAAATTGTTACACCTTTAACGCTGACCCAAACAAAGTACAAGCAAGCAGTAGAGCAGGACCTAGTCATGGTGAGCAACAAATACCTTTGTTCCGGTACTGTTCATGGATTGGCGTTCCTTACGCTGGGTCTTTAAAATTACGTAAACGTACTAGCACCCCTAGGATCTACCCATCGTCATCACGAGCGTCAACAGGCTATCCTGGATAATTTCAGTCATGCATCCAGGTCCTGATGGGCGAGATCACAGATCCTGGACAAGCCATATTTTATCCTTCGCAACAATTAGGAACGTGTGATTCGAATTCTAAGCGACATTCCCCTGGGAACGCGGTGAGCACGCAATGAATTGAAGGAAACAACTGAACGGTGAATATCGGGAGGTGGTGGAGGCGCCTCCGTGAAACCAAGAACTTCTGCACTGTCCTTTCCTTGGATCCCAGTGCGGTGCAGTGGTAAAGTGCCACTGGTCACGTGGAGGCTTCGAACGGGGAACCAAGGCATCATTCAAATTTTTGGACGAATGAATTCTCTCTGGAATTGAATCGGTGACTGTTCTGATAAAAAGAGGGAACAATTCTGAAAAAGAGGAAGAGAAGTACGCCATCATCAGGGGGAAAAGAAAACGAGAAATAATTTATTTTCAGTGTTTATTTTAAGAAGCAGGTGTCTTGGTACACAGGTAAATACGTAAGTCTTGGCCCTCTCATACCTGGAACTTTTTATTCTGGCGGATTTGTCCATCATGGCAGACATGCCCTGTAAGTGAGATGGAATTAAATGCAAATTCGATGGTACGCTTCCAATTGTCTATGTGGATATCCTGTCCAAAAGTCGTTGACTTTACTCTGTAATGAATTTCCCCACCACTATGTTTCGTGTACAGTTTACGTTTGCTGGAAGCTACAAAATATACAGTGCCGGCCAAAATTATATAGCCTTTTGAACTTTCCTTTATAACTGCTGTTGACGTGAAGAATAGAAGTCCAAATTTTTATGACAGTTTTAGAGGCTCAAGAGTGATGGAAAATTATTGGAACCCAGACATTCCGCGAGTGAATTGCTTTAAGAAAAAAATTCACTCATGAATGTCTAAATTTGTGACTTGGTGGTATCCACTAGCGGGCACACAGCAACTTTTGCAGATGAAATGTTACCACGAAATAAATGTTTTAACGTACATAGATTGATCTCCTGCCTACTTGAATATGTGCACTCCGGGCTCAGTGAGTGTGAGATGCTAGGCCTACTTGAGGTCAAGTTAGCAGTAAACTCTGTAAATGTTTTGGTCAAGTTGGCTAGTTCTTTCTTCGCCAATCCGAGCTCAGTGCTGATTCCTGCGATTTTTGGTACTAATCCAGACATGTTTAGCGGTTTGGAGATCCGAGCCTATTTCGAACTCTAAAAATTTTACAGATGTTCACGGTGCACACGATGGTGGATATCAGGAGAAAAGGTTTTTGAATATTTCTCTTGTCCGAGAAATATGAAACTCCCAAAATTACATGGAGGATGTGGGTGTGCTAGTATTTCTAGAAACACGTGAATTGAACTAGGATACAAGCTCAAATCCTACATCACATGAGACATCGGATATAATGGAACCGAAATTCAGAATAAAGAAGGCGAAGATAGGCTGATTCAAAGGAGCACTAACTCGGCAATAAATATTCAGTTTAAGCCGAGTTATGACAATTCCAAATCAACTGTCAAAATTCGACATTGATTTTGCAACAACATAATATCTACTAGCAGCTCTACCAACTTATGCACCCTTACTTACACATACTTTCCACCTACTTGCAACTAACACTAGCCTCTATCGCCAATGGCTTGCTGTTAATTTGAGGATTGCTGGCTGCCCAACGTAATGGTTCCGCAGGGGGTGTCAGTCAGTATACCTGCGTGCCGAAGTTCCATCATGTTCGGAAAGCAAATTGCTGGATGGTACGTGGCTGGCTGGTACGAGTATATCTGGCTAACCTCTTTTAGTTCCTTACAGCATCTGCCAAGAAGTAGTGCTAGTTTGGTCATCTCACGCTGGTTTGTGTACACTGGGGTGTCTTGTTTTTTGTATGAAACTTGCCGTTCTTTAGTGTCATTAGGTGGAGTAAGAATGCCCATATTTCAAATGTTATCCAGTTAGGTTTAATTTTTACCCACACACATATAGCGTACACTTACTGTATACCTATTTGCGAGTAAGCGCTACCTGTTGTATTGTGGTGTACCTTTTTTTGGTATATTTGATAAATAAATATATAAATAAATAATACGTTTTACTATGGAGTTGGGTGAAGTATCCTATGTTAGGGTCTCTTCTGTACCTCCTTCGCCGAGGAGGAGATGAGGGAGACATGCTTTTGCTCCGAAAATTTTCCATTGGGTACATTCGCCAATACCCCTAGTCTCACATCATGTAGTAAGCTAATGCTGATCTTCTTCTCTGCATCTTTGAAGCACTTTTCCTTCCTAATACGCTCGATCGCTCCGCATAGTCTCTACAGAATTTTCTTGTTTTTCCATGTGCTATGTTTTCAGCGCACACCAAGTGCATCACTAAATAAAATCATGTCAAAGAAATGTCATTCAAATGCGATTCCAAAACGAATTGAAGCGAACAAAACAATTTTCCGGCTCAAGGCTTGTTTTGCTTCTGCAACTGCATTTAACTCCAATCGCATTATGTAGCTCTAATTTTCCATTAACTAAGTTTGCTTTGATTCACAAAAACGAGCGGATTCTTCCGAAGAAACGAGACATCCTGAAACAAATAGAGCAATGTTTCATGTGATGCTTTTGAACTAGATTCTATTCTTTTGTGAGGCCCTTGAAACAAAATGTATAACCAGTAGTCTGGGATGAAAGTGGTTTTTCGGTAGCTACAGGTCTCAGTGAAGAGCAGAGAATACCAGCAAAAAAAAAAAACTTGAACTCCCATGTCTATTCTTAGTAGCTTGTTCTCCTCAGGAGAGGGCATTCACATTATGTCCATGTGACGGCTCAAGGCAATTTATAACACTGAAAGGACTCTTGGCACCATGACTGACGCTTCACTGAAAAACTGAAAATTTGAGTTTTTAAAGTAAGGATTTGTCCAGGAATGGAAGTGGCTACTTACACGTCTGAATAGAACTTTGCTAGTGGCAACAAATCCTCGTAAAGAAGAATAATGATGGTATTGTACGGCTGGCTGTTTGACATCCTGGAAAGGGTAAAGAAACTGGTCTGTAGGAGTAGTCTGAAGGTTGCAAAGGCCAAAAGAGGGATCCTCGCCATTACGTTGAGCGCCTATTGTCCTATGCAAGCAGTGAATCATCTCCTTTTCAGGATTACGTTTGATGGTCTTCGTGAACACATCAGATTACCTCCCCACTACTGAAGCTACTGGAGTTCGGATTGCAATCCACGGTCAGAGGGAGTGCCCGTTTCCAGACACTTTTGGTTACTCAGCACCAACAGGGGCGGTGTCATCTTTCGGAATTTCACTTGTGAGAAGAGTTACATTGAAGAGAATTTTCGGTATTTCGTCTGGATTACTGTCAACTTTGCAGAGAAAGGTTAATCGTCTGGAAAACGGGGACTGTTTCAAGCCGGATGCGCCTCTCCCGCCAGGCTACATCTATCGAGAGTACAACTACGAGCCTGAGGTGGAGAGAGAACCTGATTTTCTCAAAAACGTTTTGTCATCCGAGCATTTTCAGGGATGCTATCGTAACTGCTATCAAAAACGCATCATAAACAGATGTGGATGCGCTGATCCACGATTTCCACAGCCGTCTAGTTCCATACGAATATGTGACATTCGAAATGAGCACACTAGTAAGTTACTGCATAGAGATTTTTAAAGAATTTTACGTCCATTTTTTCATAGGAGACTGCCTATTAGCTGAAAGCGTTCGAATGACAAAAAAGAAATCCTGTCGATGTACGCATGCATGTAGACAAGATGTTTATACTACCACATATTCGGCTGCAAAGTGGCCTTCAGGAAGTACACGGATGGAGTGTACAGAAAAAGACTGCAACACTTATTACAGGTGGGGTCTATATTCAGGATCACTACGCTGATTCATTGACCACATCGCCTTTTTCTTTATTTTCCCAGATCTATTTCTTTTCTTATCTATCTATTTTTTGTCTTATATACACTCGAAAAGGCACCAAAATGTCTTGCAGTGGTAGGGAGGCGGTCAAGACGTGCGCCGCGACGCGACCGCGCCGCACGCGTATGCTCCCTAGGTCCAGGTTCTTCCTTCAAAGTCGACGCATTGAATGACATCGGTGGACACCTCCTTACACTTTTAAGCTCCGATGGCATTGATGTCCTACCTTAGCTCAGAAAACTTATCCATTTCTCCCCAGAGCTACTCGTACGTTTGAAGGCTGCAGCCGCGACGCGCACATGAATCGACCAATCACAGCTCAGCAGCGTACGTCTTGTAATGCAGCCGCAGTGGTTGGGATATTGCCGTTCATAGTGAGGCTTGTAAATTGGAAGGAAGATGAAGAGTGTTGTAGGGCTTTTTCAGACTGGCTTCATCATTATTACTGAGTTTAATTGAATAACTCGGTTTTTATTTGGACAGAGGCCTTGCAAAATTCCAGTGAATCATCCTTGCACCACAGAACACCGCCCATCTGCTTTGCCGCGCCCGCACCACCTATGCGGCGCGGCGGAGCAGCAGGGCCCTCTGGTGGCCAGTATCGACGTTTTGCTAATCTTTTCCACCATTCTCGGATAGTAAACAAACACACAAGGAAAAACGTTGGAAAACATAAGAAAAACGTCAATACCGGCTATGGGCGCCAACCACAAGACCCATCTGCTCTGCTGCGCCGCATAGGTGGTGCGACGCGGCAGAGCGGATAGTGGTACACTGTGATGCAAGAATGTTAGACTGGCACTATATACCGTATATGGTACTGCCCTCCTTTGAACAAGCAAATCCAACAGACACTAAACATTTCTTCAGAAAGTTACTGCATAGATACAGTGGATGTCGATGGCGGTGACCCGTCTGCGGCCTAGAAAGGTACGCGGCGCGACCGCGCCGCTCGAGCAGAAATCCTCTCCTGGACGTCTAATTATGGGGTTTTCTAGATAGTCAATTAGTTTTCTTATTAGTTACCATCAAATGTGATGAACAACTGTCAAGAAAACCCACCGCGGCGATGATCCTATCGTGAACGGCGCGGTCGCGCCGCGTGCTTTTCGAGGCCGCAGACGGGTCACCGCCATAGACGCCCACTGTATGTATATGTAGATTTTTACCATACAGAGGAAAAATTTTGCCGTGATTATCTATGTATATATTTCTATGAGGTTTGCATATATGTATGTGGAAATTGAGTTCTTGTTTTCAAACATGCAATCTTCGATCATCTTCAAGGCGCTTCCCACTCATGGCAATACAGGTATCCAGACGTTTTCCACGGGGCTCAAGACAGCTTCTAAGCTACTCGATTTTGATGGCTATTAGTACTTCTGCCGTTTTTCGCTTTCCATATCTTCGACGGCAGCAAGCCGTATCTCTTCGAGGAAACCTCGAATCCGCGGAAGCAGCAGAAGAAGTTGCCCGAAGCGAGATTTGGTGAATACATAGGGTGGGCTACGGCTTTCTTGCTTCGCTAGATCACAGACTGAGGGTAATTTGAATGTTCGAAGAGCATTGAAGCATTACAAAGCGTGTCATTGGCTTAGAGATAAGACCATTCTGCGCTTTTCTGGAGGTCTGGTCTTTTTTCTTGTGAATCATGCTGCAATTTTCTTGAAGCGTCTGAATTGAAACTTCAGTTGACCTTTGGATCGAAGTGAAGACGTCCAAGAGAAAAAGTTTCATCAAGAAATGGACCAGTTCGCTTTATGAGTTCCCAAAAAAAAGCTCACTTAAATCAAGAGCAGCATCTCACAGAAACGTGGAGCAGCTTTAGTACAACAGTCGCAAACGTTCGTAATCACGAGAAATCCTGGAAAGGTTGTGGATTTCTCAACAGGTACACGAGTCTGAAGCAAAGGTGGCTATGTGGCAAATACTGCTGGCATATCACTATTTTGAGAAAAAAAAAAAGAAATCGCTGGCAATTTCTGAAGATTTTCCTGCGGGAGGCTTGGACCACCTAAGATGGGCCTAAATTAATGACCACGTTCCATATTCTCAGGATGAACGGGAACAAGGGTTCTAGCAGTAAAACGTGGTCTCCATGGATTCACCTACCTGACAGGATCCCATCCCGCTTTCGTGTGTACATGAGGATGGGTCCAAAGCTGTCATTCTAGTGTTCCTTTCTGTGGGATTATTACACATACAGTGGGCGTCGATAGCAGCGGCCTTTCCGCGGCTTCGAAAAGCACGCGGCGCGACCGCACCGCTCACGATGGAATCCCTGCGCAGCGGCGAATTTGACTTTTCTTGGGAGTTGTTCATCACATTTGATCTCAGCTAATAGGAAAACTGAAAAACAGTTGCGGAC
>JARK01001339.1:1264324-1276083 GCA_000688135.1 Ancylostoma ceylanicum | reverse complement strand
CGGTCAAGATGTACGCCGCGACGCGACCGCTCCGCACGTGTTTGCTTCTTAAATCCAAACTGTGCTTCAAATTTGATGCATTGGATGTCATCGGTAGTCATCTCCTTAGAATTGGTCGACTCCGATAGCATTCATCTGCCCCACTCGAGCTTAGAAAACTTGTCTATTTCTCCCCAGAGCCGCTCGTACCTCTAAAGGCTCCTGCCGCGACGCGCACACGAATCGGCCAATCACAGCCCAGCAACGAATCTCTTGTCACACAGCTGAGCGGGGCGTAGACGAGGTAGTGAGATCTTTGTTAAATAGGTGCTCGACCGGCCGAGATGCCAAAAAGAAAAAGCTCTTCCAATGCAGCCTGTAATATTTAATATGTCGAAGTGATTAACTCGAAATTATAGTGGAATCATGTGGTTAGGATCAGGCTGGCACAAAATTTTTACCAGTTTTGTAAGTATAACTGTAATAGCTAAGTGATTCCCACCCAACTCTTCGTCGTGCTACCATTGCGCTCTCATGTGCGTCATCCTCGAATCATTGTAGGGATTTATAGGACATTCTTACTCTGTAAAGTGAGCAGTGCACATTTATATTCCAGATTTTTTAAGCCTCTGAAACCTCACACTTTGATTTCATGAGTGTAGGGGCCATACCTGGAATGGGCGGCGCGGGCGTGCTCTGTGATTGGCTAATTAAGTGGATTGATCATTCGCAGAGCTCATTCGCACTGACTTTCCCAGGTGTAACGCTGCACACCCTAATTTATCCTTTAGCAGTTGTGAAAGATTAGCTGAAAATGCGGATGTCATCACAGACTCTCTCGCGCTATCTTAAAAATGTAGATAAGAAAGAGTCAATACCAGAGATGAGCAGATTACCCGTATCCGTCAACCGTTCGTCCCTTTTCCGTAGGTTTTGGCCTATCCGACATCCGGTCTTCCAGCACCGAATAACGGCCGGGATAAGGCTGGAATCAGTTGCTTTCACTTTGAACTTTCTTAAAAGATAGTCGCTATTTATAAAAAAAACATTTCTGCTGCGTATTCTAGCGTTTTTTCCCCTTTCCGTCAAGTTTCATAAATGGGTTATCCTCCGGGCAAGGTAGGAAAAGGTGATTCAGACCGTTCGCGATTAAACAGAAAGGGAAATTCTTGTTGAGGTTTTCTAGCCTTTTTTGAAGGGCGGTGTCCTACACCGGAAACCCTTAGCATTTATCCGGTATTCATTACACGGTTATCTTCCACCGTTCCGTTATTTGGACCATTATCCGAGTCATGGAAAATGTCCTGCCCGCTCATTCCTCGTTTGTATGTACGTTTACAGGGGCGTCGATAGCAGATAGAAAACTATCAAGAAAACCCAGATTCGCCGCTGCGGCGACGGTTCCATCATGAGCGGTGCGGTCACGCCGCGTGCTTTTCGAGGAGGCGGAGAGGCCATCACCATCGACGCCTACTATAGAACTGACTTGCTGAGTTGCACAACTGTCGAGTTAAAATTTAAAAAAAGGGCTCACGAATGAAGGACATCTGAGGGGGGGAGCGCATTTGTAACAAGGTGTACATTGTCGAATTCACTTTGATACGCTGATCTCCACTTCTTTTTTCCGTAGATTCGGGCTGGATATTAAAGAATGGAGTGGAGTTCTTCACGACCTGGCAGATCCAGACCAGGTGGTTCACGACCGCTGGATCGTAAGAGTTAACCGCTGGATCGTAAGAGTTAAAGTCAAGCTATCATCATTGTAGGATGAGGAAACAGTCTGGCATGAGCACGGAAAGAGTCGGTAATACGGTTAAGCTCCAAAATTTGTAGATATCTGTCAAATCAGTGAAGCAGAATGGAACTTCTTAGAGGGCTAAATTTTCACCCTTTCATGCCATCGCTCCGGAATCTCTCCGGAAAGCTCCTGAATCGGTAAACGGGGGCTGAGGA
The DNA here is from genome assembly GCA_000688135.1 of Ancylostoma ceylanicum. Classification (NCBI taxonomy): domain Eukaryota; kingdom Metazoa; phylum Nematoda; class Chromadorea; order Rhabditida; family Ancylostomatidae; genus Ancylostoma; species Ancylostoma ceylanicum. The sequence goes on along the minus strand of JARK01001339.1, from coordinate 1,274,151 downwards.
AGCGAATAAAATTATAGTGCTCCACAGGGTAAGTACTATATGCTTGTTGTTAAAGAAAGAATACTTCAAGAGAAATACTGGAATACTTCAAGAGAAATACTGCTCGAAATTGATTCCTCACGGAATCCATACGGGGATGTTCGGAGGTGGAAGTCCGGAAGCACAATTCGCATATTAGACTGTTTTTTTTACCTCAAAATGGTACAAAAAAACTTCCTTGATTTCCGAGCAGGCGTGAGTAAGTGGCTTTTCTTCCAACTTTCGTAAGATTTCGAAATACGATTCCATTGCCTGTATCTTCACACATATCTTAACATTTGCATCAGTCCGTTCCTTTTGTGCTCGCCTCCAAAATTTCTTTCTGGCACTGTCTTTCCCTGTACCGTCGTGGTTGAACTTGGAATGAAGGTTCACTGGTTCGTACACGTCTCTCATGCAGTCATTAGTGAATAAACACATTTGTTCGTTATTTTGAACCATGCTAATTTTGAAAGGTTAATGTTGTTCAACGCACAGTCGTCCACGTCATCTCATAGTAGTGCCCCAATTTACAGGTGAAAACAGTCCATTTTTCCTATCACAAGTTTTCACGCAATCCACTTGTCATCGATTTAATGGACACGTACTGTGAAATTAACAGGTCTTATGAAATAGTCTGGACCACTTCCAAGTTTTCAGGGTTGGCCAGCACTAGTTCTCACCAGTGGGGTAGATCATTCCGCCACCTACTCCAATACCCCCTTCCAGCACAATTCGCGTTAGATTGATTGATTTTCTGGAGCTGTATACTTTCCTTATATCAAGTGCGTTCGGATTCTCCTGATCTCGTTCTCCATTTTTCCCTTTGTTGGTGGTGATAATAAATAAATGATCTTCAATTAGACGGAACAGTGTAGTTTCATCACTATTACTAGAGGTTAACTGGAATTATTTTCGTTCTGTTGAGTCTCGCAACGTCTCCAGTTCTTCCCCGATTTAATACAGATCGTGTCCTTGTCTTTTGCAGGAATGGGAAATGTAGCCAATCCCACCCTTTTCATATTGACAAATCCCTTGTAAGATTTATTTAAAACAAATGATTTTTGATTTCCAGGCAAAGTAGGTGCTTTGTCCTGCATTTTTGCGTCAAATCTGTTTCTATAAAAGACTATTTAACTTAAAATTAATGTCTTGAACGTTCGTTGAAATTTCGCGTGCATCGCGTTTAAAGGACGCACATTGCTCCAATGCGATGCCATGGACCGTATTCGCCGTGACACGTTGATTATGCGATAACGGCAGCGCGCAGTTCATTTTGAACATTATGCTTCTGGTTTTATAAGCTGTTGTGGATTTTAAGGATTTCTAGTTTTATTTCATGCAAATGAAGTGGTTTTTTGCTGAAATCAATTCTTTTTTGGTCCTTAATTGTTTCTTTTTATCTGGCTGAAGGAGCGAACTGCTGTACCCGCTGTTCTCGTTTTACCTTCCTTGAATGTTTTCGTGGATAGTTGCTCTTCCGACTTGTTTTTCTACTCACAGTCAATTATTTTCGAGTTTCTCGACTCGAATCGTGTTCTTGAAGTATGGCATAGGATGATCCATGCCCTTCAATATGCTTTTCAGGTAAAATGAGACCGGTCATTTTTCTAGTCGTAGCATTTTCTTCTGTATTGGCTGTCTCCCTCAATGGTCATTGGGAAGAGAAGGATACCAAGTGGCTCTCGGGTGTTCTTGAGGTATAAATTGCTTAAGTTTCAAAATTTCTAGTATTTCTTTCGACACTTCTAGTACTTCTACTTATTCCTACTGATTCAAAATTCAGGATGTGCTCAAAAAGAAGACCGACAACATAGCTTCGTTACATTACGCTGCTAGCACATTGAAACTTCTCAAGGTTACACCGTCAGATGCTGCGGCCAAGGTATTTGATGGTGGTCTGGCTCCGGATTACTTAATCTACTTGTTATTTTCTATAGGGTGCATGCGAAGTTGCCAAGAAAGCTGACTTATCCAAGCTTGATGTCCTTTACAATGCTGCTGCTCTATCGGCTGACCTTCCAAACTGTGCTTTAGCCAGCGTTGCAGGTGCACAGGTGAGTATTTGTTTCTGTTCTTTTTGTTGTCGGTAAAAAACTGCTGCTAGTGTCCGTATTAGGGGCTGCCTATTGCTGAGACATGGACTTACATTTTATAAGCACATTTGTAAGCGCCACTTACGTAGATAACGAGAAAAACCGATGACAGCAGTGTTTCGGGATCAATTTGGCGCTACATAGACGTAAAATTCACACAAGTTCTGTGCGAACTTCGTGCAGCTTGGCCCGAAGTTGACATGAGGCGGGCATATGTTCAAGTGCAGTGGCGGTCAATTATCCTTGCATCACAGAACACCGCCTTTCTGCTTCGCCGCGACGCACCACCTATGCGTAGATGTAGGTGGTACGGCGCGGCAGAGCAGACGAGCGGTCTTCTATGATGCAAGGATGATTGACCGCCACTGTATGTTTTGAGGTAACACACTTCTGCTAATTTCTAAAGTGCATGGATGGCGTGCATGACCTTGATCACGTTTTTGGTGAAAAGCAGATTGATGTATGATTTTAACAACATCATACAAGCTTTATTTTTATCGGATTGATTTTCCGAACGTCATACGTGCAGTTTCGACGTTAACAATGGGTTGCGTATGCAATTATTGGTTACCACACTAGCATCGGATATTCCGTGCACTATGCGATTTTAGGCTTTCCTAATTACGATAGGATTTGATGAGATTAATAGGTACCTATGCCCTAAGAGGGTATTTATGGTTGACGCGCGTCAAATTTGACGCGTCGGCCTTTAATTTCTCGAAGTTTTCGCGTTGTCTCGATGCGGTGGAAATGGAAACGCGTTTTGTTCGCGCGGCTGTCGCGACGACAAAACCAGGAGCATTCGCCCCCCACTAGGAATTCTCTTCTCCTCCCTCTTTTGCATTGTGTATCGTCGCGTCAAATTTGACGCGCGTCAACCATAAATACCCTCTAAAAGCTTAGCTCTGGTAGTGTTCGGATGTGGGAGCCTGGTAATTAGAACCTTGTGAAGTTATTTTTTTAAATTCTAAGTTCAATATTTTACGCTGAAATGTTCATCGTAATCCATGTCAGTTGTTGAATGTCTCTCAAATCGTAAGTAACTGCGTGTAAATACTGCGTTTTTACGAGCACGATATGTTCACAACGCTGTTATTCAGCTGTGTCCAATAAAAGCTGTGCTAATATCTCGTGAATATGAATTGTACTCGTTCGTATTTTGATTGCTTCAGAAGACAATCGAGGGTGTGCTAACGGAGTCTAGCCCGAATGGCGAAAGGATCACTCAAGCTCTCCGCGCAGCTGATCGTTTGAACATCAAGGTGGGAAAATTCACTGCTGTCTCGTCGGCGTTTGAACCAATCCTATTACTTCCAGATAAATCAGGCAGCTTTTGACAAGATTCTGACAGCGGCTATGAAAGATGATTCTCCTGCGAAGTGAGTTGCATGCAAGTTTTGTTGATTTTGGGTAGTTTGTGACTTGTCTGTTTTAGCCTCGCTTGGGTTTTCAACGCAGCTGCTCTTTTCGACAAGGGGACTGGAGCGAAATATTTTGACAAGATCAAGAACTTGGTCTCTCATGCTGATGAGGTTGACAAGAAATTCCTGCAGGTGAGCCTCCCTAGTGGTCTCTGTCTTTTTTTCCCGTTTTTTTTTCTGTTTTCTTGCACAAGACCGTGTCAGTAGACTGCCTCTTTGCTTCCAGTTCGATGGCGGTCTGACCACTACTGCTAATGCTATTCACGGCATCATGTCACTCGCTGAAAAGCAAGGAAAGGTCCCAGCAGTATCTCAGGTAAGATAGTACATAACAATGTTGATCCTTCTAAAATCTTTTTTTTTACATGATTCCATGGTTTATTTCAACTTTTGGTGCTTGGTTTTCGCCATAAATACGTCTATTAGCATGTTAGTCTTACAGGATCAGATGCTCTTGTTCGCCAACTATCTTCTATCACGCAAACACGTGTCCACTGAGAAAGCCGCCTTCCATCTACTGAGTGCACTCGGTGTCCTAGTGAATAATCATCAGCTCGTGCCCATAACAGTATCTCTCGTTGGACCTGTTATGATTGACCGCATGCAGGTGACGCTTGAATTACAGTGATGTTCTCAACCACATGTCTGTCGATGTCTACATAGTCCATTTTGCAGCCCATCAGGGTCTCCATTACGAACGTCTTCGGCTTGCCTATTGAGGCTACAGGTGTACGTGTTGACATCATCCCTCGTGGAAGCAAGGATCCCGTTATGGGCCACCTGCCTCTCGCCAAAATGCAAGCGTATGTTTTCGTTGATATTTTACTCACGATTATCATTCGTCGCATACAATTTCAGAGATCCGAGAATCTGGGGATTCGGTCCCGAGAAACTACCTGACGAGGCCGGATTCTTCGACTTGGCTGTAAAGATCGAGTCCAGTGTACGTTTTTTTTTTCGTTGTATCCCTTCATGCACATTCAGGATCATTTATTAACTCTCTTTCTTTCTTCAGGATAAGCGACTTGTTGGAAAAACTGGGTCCAGCGTTCTGATTAAGAAGTGCGATGACATTATCGTTGATGACCTCAAACTGGGAGTGCTTGAGAAGGATGAGACGGTTACTGGAGCGTCTCTTAGCAGGTTTGTGATTATGCGCTCATTTTATTTTGCCTTTTTGTGTTGAATATCAATTTTGCGGGATATGTATGGTAAAGCTTCATTTTTTTCTCGCTTCTACTCTTTTTTTCGCTCTGCGTTTATCTGTACAAAGCTATGTCGATGTGATGGCGAGAGCGATGGAGCTTATTTTTTAGTCCTCAGAAATTTATCCCAGAATTGCGTTTTTTCCAAAGTAGGCTTTGTGGTGTTGATATTTTCCCAGTTTTTTTTTTCAAGTCCAGTTGATTAGAATGAATAAGTATTTTGTAAAAAAAAATGAAGAGGTAATGAAAATTCTTTGATTATCTGGAAGAATTGGGGAAACACGCTTTGTTTCCGTCAGCCTGCAGTTTTGCTAACTATTCTGGTAATTAAACAATAACTAGTTGGGCTTTCCATCAGCATTTTTTTAAAATGTGGAGTCCTGAGCATATCTGTTGCTAATCGATGTTTTGACCGATCTGAATTATTCTGGTTTAGACTACTGTGTGGGAATGAACTTGTAAGAACTCATACATAAACAATCACAATCTTATCTTGCTCTATGGTGACAAAATTGGATCTTTGGTTTTCTCTGTCATAAACGAGTTTTTTTTTTCAGTGTTTCTCAGTTCTCCAAATTCGGAAAGGTCCTGCAAGCAGACAACTCCAAGCGGCTGTACATTTCTTTCTCTGTGAAGGCCAAGACTGGTTTGGGCACTTTGATGCAGCCGCATCAGGTTGGTTGCGGCCTTTGACTACATATCTGTACTCCATTTCGCCTTGATATCTGTGTTCTATGCATCCGAAATGTCCCATATTCTTCAGACATTCATTCTGTTCAAACACAGCACTGGTGCTGAAGTGTTCTACACAGCTGATGTTCAAACCGGTGGCAAGTACCTGGTTGACATCGTGAGTTATCTTTCTTTTGATAGTCTTTACTTTCTTTCTTCTTTCTTATCGAAATTCTTTCTTTCATGTTTGTTGGAATTTTTCAAGTTCTGCTGTAACATCTTGTGAATACCTTTCAGAACCTCGCTAAAGCTCACAAAGATTTCGAAGGTTTGTCCGGAAAATACACAGCACATCTGATCATTGGTGATGCCCGCATCCGAACCCCAATGGACTGGCCATTTGTGGGTGTTTCCCCATCACTATTACTTCCGATATCTTCTAAATATTTTTTTTTAAATTCAAGGCCGATTTCACGCTCACGATTCCACCTGCTGTAAAGACGGTTGAGCCAAAGTCGCACCGTATTGAGTATGATCCTAAGCCCGAGATCAAGCATCTTTTCCGTCAGCCTGAGAAGAGGCCTCCTACTATTGTTTCGGATGCCTTCACTCTGATATGCCTCGCTCCGCTCTTGCTCCTTCTTGTCTTGGTGAGTATTCCTCATTATTCTGAGTACGTTGAAATTGGTAATAGCAGTGTTGCAGTGGTTCCGCATTGGTTTCAATTTTGGAAACATGCCAGCCAGTGCTTGGACGCTACTTTTCCACCTGGGATTGGCTGGTGAGTTACTTTTTTGAATATGCACAATAATTAATGTTTCTTTAAATCTAATAACTTCACATTTCAGCCCTATTCGCGCTATACTTTGTGTTCTGGCTACAACTGAACATGTTCGAGACCCTGAAGTATCTTGCTGGAATCGCTGCATTCACCTACCTCGCTGGAAATCGCGTTCTCAGGGCGATCGCAGAGAAGAGAAAGTAGGTTTTTGACAGGTTTCATAGCTAGAAATGTGTTGCTTGTATGCTTCTCTCTCAGTACTTTGGATATCCTCTTGATTTAACGTGATACAACTGTTTGGAGAATACAAATTGGTCATTTCCAGTATTATCACACATAAATCTGATTCGTTTTCAGGCACAAGACGGAATAAGTCAGTTACTGCCAAAGAAAATCCTTATAACAAATCCATCTAGCCTTATTTCATTGCCGGTTGCCGATCTTGGATTTCTCTTACGAGAATAGGGCTGCGAAGATAACATGTGAATTTCTTTAAAATTTATTTATTGTAGGATTGTCCTTTTTGGGCTAATCTTTTTTGTTTGTGGGCCACATGAACACGAGCTCTGCTCACTACCGCCTTCTGGCGAACATTTCCACCTTCAGACTACTCTGGTTGTTGCGAGTTGTTACGTGCACTTTTCTCTGTGTTAAGTTCTCTCGGGATTTTATGCTTGTTTTTTTATTACGTGTGTCCTAGGCCGATCCACCAACGGTTTTTTTTTGTAGTGGTAAATTATATTGAGTGCATTGTTTTCTGTTTTGTTTATTTTATTTTTGTGTTTAATAAATTATTGTTGCTTTTGTGGATTGCTTTGCAAAGTCAACAGTTGAATGTGCTCATCACAATACTTTGAAAGGAGTCTAGTTTTTTTGGGATCGATTTCTTGTCCAAAGAGTGAAAGCGATGTTTAAGGATGTCGTTGACGAAAAATTTGAAAAGTTTGACATCTGTAGGCCCACGTGCCGTCGTCACTTGGGATAAGGTGAGGTTTTTTGTGCGATACCATTTTTGTCATTTAAACATTTCCAAACCGTGCTAAGCCTGGATAGCTGTGCTCAGACAATTATTAAGCGCTGCGTTTTGAACCCTTTTATCGGAATCATCTCAGGAATTTTGAAGTTGTAGGCCTATCTGGCTCTTTTCTGTAAAATCTCGTCCGATTAATAAATCATTAAGCATGGGGATTGTAGGGAGAATTATTCAGGCAGAACGCATACGTCGAAATGAAGAGATCTGGGCTAATCCTGAATCGATCGTTCATCGCCTGCCAGAACACTATACTAAGCGTTATTGGGATAATCTGCTTCGGGATGCGAAACCCGTTCATTATCGGTAAGTTATGCCTGAGTTAGATACAAAGGAACACCATGCTCTCTGGGGACCATGAACCTATATACAGTACCGGCCAAAATTATATAGCCTTTTCAACTTTCCTCTTTAACTCTTGTTAATGTAAATCTTGATTTAACGTGAAGCCTTAAAGTTCAAATTTTTATGATATTTGTAGAGACTCAAAACCCGTTGATGTTAGAAAGTTGAACTCTAAGTTTTTACGGTGAGCCAAGCTTTGCGTTAACAGAGGTAATGGAGGAAAGTTAAAAAGGCTATATAATTTTGGCCGGCACTGTATATTGTTTCGCAGTTGGAGCTCAGGCGGATCTCACTATCTGGTATCTTCTGTTACCCCAGTAGTTATGCTGGCAACGATTGTCATTCTTAAAAATGGGAGCTTCTTGGCTTCGACATTTTACATGTGCAAAATTTCATAAAATAACGAACACAGCCACTCAACTGAAGCATATCTACGAAATGTAGCAATGATGGCGGCGATGTGCTCAAACACTGAATGTTTTCAAAGGTTTCAATCCATAAAATCTGCCTTTAATTGTTTTCAACACAAGACAAAATGCCACTCAATCTACGTTCGGGATATAACCATCCCACCTATGGGTAAATGTTCCGCCACCGATCGACGGGGAATGTTGGCCTAGCTGTTTTGAACAGGTGCATATTTGCTCGTACTTCTGGTTTGCGTAGACTACCTAACGAAATCTACCAATGGCAGACGCATGGATTTTTTTGAAGAAATACTTTTTAATATAGCTGAAAATCTTGCATCCGCTTGTTTCGTTCATTATTTTGTTAGGTTTTCGAATTATTTATTGAACTTTAGACTTGAAAATTCAACTTTATTTTTGAATTCTCGGCTGTATAAGTGCAAAATTTGCGGAGAACGAGGTTTTCTCACTCTTCCCTCTGCCCTTGCCTCCGTCACAATTTATCGTATTCTTTCATTTATTTATATTTATTGTAGCATTCCTGTTTTTGTTTCCTTCTGATATTAAATTTACTATTATAGGCCACCAACTTCACGCTTCTACTGGGATCCAGTCAGGAATGTAGAGGTTGAAGCAGAGAATTATCCATTACTGGGTAAGTACAGCTGTTGCGTGTTAGGGTAAAAGTTCGTAACCAATTCTAACAAAATGGTAAATTCAGTATTGTACCCGCCAGAGGCTGATCACGGACTATGGGGTGGCGAGGGAGTCGTAAAAGGTTGGAAGGAGTCTCGCCCTTACACCAAAAAGAAGGTTTTGCCAAGGTGGGTGATCCTTTGTTTGGTTAGTTTGGGTTTAGAGTTGATGATGTGAAAATCTGAGTTGTGTTTTGCTGTTTCCAGATTTCTCAATTGCTTTTTCAGACATTGGGTGCCTCGTCTTTATTTCCCCACTGTTAGGAAAACCATATTGTACTCGGAAATTCTAGATAAACATATGGAGGTAGCTAGTAATTGTGAAATATACTATTTTTTCTTGAAAGAATTGTTCTAGTTACAGATCACTGTCACTGAACGGGCATTGCGTCTGATTGATCAACATTTCGGTCTTGATTACTACATTCTGCGTACTCCAGAAATTGATCTGGCGTCAAAGCTTGGAAACAGGTTCGTTAAAGAGCACCTGATTTAGCAGTTGCTTGTCAAATTTGTTACCTTGGTCATGCCTTCCTAATAAGGTGATCTCTACACGCGTTCTGCACTGAAATTCTTTTCACAGAGGCATACAAATGAGAAGTGGAATTTAACAAGTAGTATTAACCTCAACGCTAGTTTAGTTAGCAAATTTTTATCTTTCTATGTTGACATCTTTGCTTCACCCATTAATGGTCCTGCTCCTCGTATATTTTTGTTTTTACAGGCTTAAACGAGAGATGCTTCTCGCACTCGCAAATGAAACTTATTATCCAGAAGATGAGGAGAGACATGACTATATTAAGAGCAAGTATGTTGATTTCATTCTTTTTTCGTCGTTTCTGACAGCAACCGCATAAATTTGCTGGCATTCAGATATGCGGAATTTGTGATACCTGCAGAAGAGGCTGACTGGGTTGGTTTGGACCTGAACGAGGCAGCTCGCAAACAGCAGGAACTCGAGGAACAACGGATTCCTGTACCGCTGAAGTTCAAGTATGTGGTGACACATTGTTAATATTGCTTCATATTGCTGCATATCAGCAGAGCACTGGCTTTACCTACTGTTTTGCTCCGTAACGGGTAAAATTAATGATTTATGCTTGGCATCATCTCTTGTTTTATCCTAGACATTTCAGTGGCGGACGCAGCCCCCCCCC
>JARK01001339.1:1233902-1262067 GCA_000688135.1 Ancylostoma ceylanicum | reverse complement strand
AGCTTGCGGCGCGTGCGCGGGCCGCCTGCCTGTAATAGTTGAGTGCGAAAACGCTGAGTAATTCGGGGACACCATTCATTAGACTCAGTGCTACAGGTTTCAACAGTTCAATTACACTTCAATTCATGTGAAACAGAGAAAAAACACCTGGACCAAAATCTGACGAAAGGCGTCATTGAGGCTGCGCCCAACTACGACAGGCAAGCCGCGCGCACACGCACCGCAGACGTCCTGCGCCAACAATTTTCTACCCACATATTTCATGGACTGTACGAAAGATTTTCAAATACTGCTGAAATTGTTGTGATTACTTTTCTACAGATACACGTTACAGACTCTGTTCGTGTATGACGACAAGATTGTTTCGTATGGTGAATTTCTACAATGGACAGGACGATATGCAAGCCTGCTGAATGGCAAGTACAATATCAGTGTATGTCGTTTACAGTTTAATTCATACTCAGCAAGCACTTGTGTGGAAGATATTAGCTCTTTTGTTCTGCATATCAAGGTTTCGTCGGAACTCGTCCGACCCGCCCTGTCTGATCTCGTCCGCGTTGCGGTGTCCGATCTCGTTCTTCGTACGTCAGAACTCGTCCGACAACGAAAACCAGCAGCTATGCCCACATTTGTGAACTTTGCTTCGTAGTTTTCATTCAAAAGTCTTTCGTATAGCTTCTCAAGTCATTCCTTAGCAGGCTTGGTTACAGACGTTTGCGTGGACAGATTTGAACCTCTTTGAAACATCCACAACCAAATTTAAATTAATTCATAGATTGGACTCGTCCATATAATCAATATAATGAACACATTCATGAGTTCACCGTATGGAGATAGACTTCTTTGATAACCCACAAACTTGAAAAAAAAATCAGTAAGTGATTCTCATTTAAAACTCGAAGTTGTAACTATATTGAACTTGAGCCAATTCGATTTACAGTATTTTAAGTAATTAAAAAAGAAATTTGCTGCAAATAGGGAGTCCTCTTAGCGCTATAAAGTTCAACATATTCCTTTCCTTGTTTTTCTTTTATGTACAGATATATCATGTCATTAGACATCAACTTTGCATTTCAAACAGCTTCTGCCTTCTTATATAGGAAGGTGTTAGGCTTAAAACCTTATTTGAACTTCGTTTTCTAAGCGTGACTACTCGCATTTCGAGGATTTGAGGGCAATTTCTGGGCGTCAACCACTAGGCGAAATTTGCCGATTTTGCAAGCTCCGCCCACGGGCTCTGATGTCCCGGGTAGTGAAGCGAATCCTCGACTGTCCCAACACTGGCTGGGCTCTGAATGTCTTCTTTCACCCTGCTTTTCGCTATTCATCTGTATATTTTCGCAAAAGCTCGTCCACTTTGAGTATCAAAGTCAGTGGGCGGAGCGTACGGTAGTCCTTCAGCGCGACCAAATTTCGCCTAGTGGGTTACACCCCAATTTCTTCACCACACAACAGTGGACGAGTTCCGACGCTGGGTGGACGAGATCGGACACCGCGTTGCGGACGAGTTCGGATGGGAGTGTTCGGACGAGTTCCGACGTAATCGCATATCAACATGAACCACTGCTGCCTTAGAATGGTATAACAAATAGTAATAAAAAACCCATCGATGGCGATGCGTCTTTTTGCGAACGCGGGAGGCACGCAGCGCGGCCGCGCCGCTCGCGCTGGAATCGCCGTCGTAGTGGCTTGCTGGAACGGGTTTTCGCGTTGCTATGATGTACTAATGGAGATTCTCCTTCAAGCATATCATTTCGATTGTATGGCAAAGTTGTGCTACGTTATAGCTGGAGAGTGTGGTAAGATCGCAGTGTGCGATTGCTGGATTCAGGCGACCGGTGAACTTCGGAACTCGATAGCTCTTTTTTTGTTAGAGACTGGCTTTGTCTTCCCTGGTGGCTATACCGCGCAGACCAAATTAAAGATGTTGAAAGATTAAAACGAAAATAGGAAAAAAAATGCTAGACAAAAACTCGTAATCGCTGCCGAACGAGGAATTCAGGACCTAAGAAATTTATGCCTTACTTGACATAAAATTCCCGGAGCACCCGATTTCACCACTGCTCAAACATTTTTGTTCCTCTTCGATACAGAGTTGTCGCTTTAATGCATTTGTTTTAATGCATTTGCAAAAAATAACTCTGAACTGGCGAATATCAGCTGGGAAGAAGGGTGTAAACTGGCGCGTCGTTGAGCCGTTAGTTCGTGGTGGGCGTGGCGGCACATGCCACCCTTATTTGTCGGACTTGTTTGGAGTAGCCGAGCATGCACGCTTCACGTTTAGAATGACAGGTTATGCGAGTACCACCTCAAAATGGTGGCGGGTTATCCATTAGTAATTTGAAATTTCACAATTACGCAATTCAGATATCCGTGTACGTTCCAGAAAGGCGATAGAGTTCTCTGCCGGACCAGCAAGACCTTGGATTCCGTGGCCTTATATATGGCGTGTCTTCAGTTAGGAGCAATTTATATCCCAGTCAATCCGTCATACACACGTTCAGAAACGGACCACTATGTCAAGGTAATGCAACATTTCTTCATTCTCTGTACTTTGTTTTACCATCGGGTGGTGATGGGGGTGGGGGGAGGGGCTTGGGAAGGAAAGCTGGGGTCTTCCCCAAAAAGGTATCCAGGCAGCTATAATGTCGGGAATAAATTCAGTTGAAAATCCTATGGATTCAAAGTATCGAAAATAAGTAGTATTTGGGATAATAAGAACTATGATTCTCATCCGTGAGGCATTTTCAGGAGTAAAGAGTGTTGTACCAGGAAGAGCGCTGGGTGGCGCAAGGCGACATCAACCAATAGCAGGTTGTCGAAGATGGCTCTTTTTCCGCCATGGCTCTCCAACCTCTGTAAAATGCATCAAACTTAATGAGCATTAGACATTTGACTTAACCTAGTGAAATCGAGTCGAGTTTCGAATTAAACGATTTCCGAGTGACTCGAAATACTCGACTATTCGAAAAATTCCAAAAAATGATGTTACTTCATGGTGGTTCAGATCGTAGCAAAAGAGAAAAACTAGCTGAAAGGTTTCAAATGGTAAGTACCCTATGAAGGCAATAATATTGTATGCAAACGGCAAAACAACAGGTCATATCAAGTGTCCAAGTGGTTTGAAAAATCCCTGAAAATATAAAAATCAGTTAAATTAGTAGGTGTGTAAACGACATGATTAATTGGGCAACTTAGGACTTTTGCAAACTAGGAAAAGAACGTTGTTGTTCAGAAAAAGAATTGGGCACTAATGGAGTTATTTCTCTCCACGTTCACATACTTTAAGATTCACTACAATTTTTCGGGAGGAGAGAGTTTGAGGCTCAATAGACAGAAATATGGATGTGCAGTATCGTAACGGAAACGGCAACGGGACAAAGGTCTGGGGTGTGTATCATCATGAGGAAAAAGGGCTGTAACCAGGCGACTCTGATTGGGCCGTTCGGACCGCCCGTCACGCCCACCTGTTTGAACTCGTACAGTGCCAAGCACAAACAGACCACGTATCACAAGATTGACGCCGTTCGAGTTGAAGTAGCTGAGCGTGACGGGCGACCCGAATGATTCGATCAAAGTCGCCTGGCTACGCCCCTTTTTCCCTCGCGATGACAACCCCAAGCTCTGCCATTGGCCATTTAGTCCAACTGGCCATTCGCAGATGAGACCGCCTTCTTCCGGTGCAGTGCTCTACGTTCGGGATCGATACCGTGAAAAACTTCATCATATAAAATTTATGATATCGTAGAACAGCTTCACATCGTATTCTTGGTTGGCCATTTCAATAAAATGCGGGTACATTACAATGTTACCTATTTAATGAACTAAAGCGATGAAACTCTTCATCTGGTTGGTATTGCTAAGTAATTCTAATCCTGGAACTTCGATCCAAGTGCATTCTGCTACAGCTTAACGTTTGACGTGTGTTCATAAAGCATAAATACTAGTGAGAATAACTCTGTATTATCTAAGAAGTAAGAAACTACCTATCCAGGGTAATGGCGCTCTTACATTTTTAAGGTTGTTAGGTGTTTGTAGTAATGAGAGCTCAGCTAATGAAGACAGCTGCCCTGTAGATATCATCTTTGATCCTTTACGGATTGTAATCAGTCCTCTTTTTCAGGATTCAACACCAAAACTCATGGTAACATGTGATGAGGAGAAGGATAAAATATTCCAAGATTGCATAGCTAACGTCCAGCATGAGCGCACATTATCTAAGGAGTCTCAGACTGCCGCTGCGGTTCTGGATGTAGAGAATGTGGAAAGCAGCGATGTTGCATGTGTTTGTTATACGTCTGGCACTACTGGTTAGTTAATGGCTTACTAGTTGGTTCGGCTTTGTTTTTGAATACCTCCTGCTAGTTATCACCACTTAGAAGAGTTTCATATTGACCTTCGATCCTAAGCCTATTTGAAGATATGGTATTTAGTTCGGGACCATCAAATATCGGGCGTGGTGTGAGAAAAAGGGGAGTGGCCAGTCGACTTTGATTGGATCAATCGGGCCGCTCGTCACGCCCACCTGCTCCGACTCGAACGGCGTCAATTCCATATAGTCTGTTTCAAACGAGAAGATAGCTGACTAATCATGCATATTGCCTGTTTTTCTCTCCACCCTCTGCAATTTACGCGCACTTTCCCGCGCCCTTTTCTCTCTGGTGTCTCTCCAACTATCTTTCACAGTGAAGCGGACTATAATACACGGCATATGCATGGCGCCGTACGAGTTCAAACAAGTGGGCGTGACTGGCGGCTCGAACGCGCCAATCAGAGTCGCCTGGCTGCGCCCCTTTTTCCCTAACGATGATGCACACCCTCAAATTTCAGCTATGCTTCATGTAGAATAAGAATTCTTCGACAAAAATCCTGCGGAAAATCCTTTAAGGTCTTCCAAAAGGTGCGATGCTCACTCACGGCTCGTTATCATCAAATGCTGAAGCCCTCATTCAGGCGTGGAGGTTTACCGAGAATGACAAGTATGTTACTCCTGACCAGTTGAGCTAAGAAAAAAATTTGTTTGGTTGAATATTCTTCTCTGACTGCGTGAGGTCGTCTATTTCCAATACAGATCACCATAGAAATCTCTTCAGGTTACTTCACATGCTTCCATTCTATCACGTGCATGGTATGTTCATAGCACTTAGCTGCTCCTTGTTTTCGCACTCCACTGTGCTATGGAGAGAGCGATTTTCTGTTGAGGATTGTCTAAAGTGGTTACCATCTACGACTGTTATGATGGGCGTGCCAACTTACTATAGGTATGGAGTAGAAATAGTTAGTAAATACTGCGAAATAACAAGCTTGAAGCTAGTCAGGATGCGTTGCATCATGAGGGAAAATGAGGCATTTCGCGGGTTCTACGATTGGTCGATTCCTATGGCCCCTATGATTGGTCAGTTGCAATGGCCCTCCAGCGCCTGCTCAAATATTGTTATTAGTGGGACAGCTAGAGGTGTTTCATCGGAAAAGATGTTGGCTTCCAGAAAGACTGTAAAAAATTTCATTACGACTTCTGCTATTTGAAAATAGGTTGTTCCAAGGCCTGGATGCACCATTAGGATTGCGCTGGGTAAACTTACCTGCGCCTGTGTTAACGGCGGATAATTTTGCTGTATGGATAATGCGTTTGCCTTCGGTAATCTCCTCATACGGCCCCAGATATTACCATTGTTAGAGTTCAAAATTAAGCTAAATTGAATTATTTGGTTCATCGCTAAGTTTCAACTCGCAGAAGTGAAATCGACAAAAATTCTGTTTTGGCAGCTTTCGTTTCGAAAATAAAAATTCAACGTATATGTAATTCTCTTCCAAAACAGATGAGGTTTTCGAAAAGGTCATAAAATTTGCTACAAGACGATATACAACTTCTGATATCGGTAACAATCAGAATTTTTTTTGCACCAAATATGATGCAACGGAAAGCGCGCATCATTTTTGCATCAACCTAATATCGGTAATGGTAGTAGAAAATGGGGACGCGGTCAGACAAAGTTATGTAGTTATATCTAACTCAACCATGTAGGACCTGAATGCATTACTGAGATTATCCGGGGTAAGAGTTCTGACGCCGGTGCTAGCGATGGGTAGATTTTGAGTGTGTTAACACGTTCACACTGGGTAATCTCAATCATGCACGCATCCTCATGTCCTCTGTAGGTCGGTATCATTAAAAGAACCTTTAGATAGTCATAGGATTAGTTTGAGCGGTTGCCGGAGATTTTTACTTAACTTCACTTTGGCAAACGTTTCGGCATCGTCCCCTTTAGATCATACACGCATAATCTTTCTAACAGCAAAATTTCGGATTCTAACCCATATTTCTATTGCAGTCGTCTGTTGTCAACACCAGAGTTCACTCGAGACCTTCTACCTCATGTGCGCCTTTTTGTGAGCGGCAGTGCTCCGCTGTCTAATCCTGTTTGGGAGGAGTTCAAAACTAGGACTGGGCATGCAATTTTGGAACGTTACGGCATGACAGAAGGTACTTACACAGTTTCTGGATATCCTACTTATCGTACTGATTGTTTCCAAGTCTGTTCTGCCTGGAATTGAGGTGCCATGAGGGTTTCCACTCACTATGGACAAAATTTTTTAGGCAGTCATAAATAAATAAACAATTAAGTAAATAAATAAACAAGTAAATAAATAAACAAACTAATAAATAAATGTAATTTGTAGAGGAAACCGGCTTCAATCTAAAATTAGAAGTCTCATTTTCTGACTCTAATAATTCCTAGTACATATTTTTGTAACATCCTTATCTTCATGAAGGTTCTCTAGAAAGACTCCTTAACAATCTCCTTTTGAAGCTCAAGTCATCTGCTCGAATCCATACGATGATCGTCGTCCAGGCTGTGTAGGAATGCCCATCGGGGACACAAAGGTTAATCGAAAATTCAAGTAGTACTTGTGAGCCCATGCCACTGTATAGTTATTTTTCAGCTTCGAATAAATAAAGAAGGTGGTATCGAGATCCAATCATCGTCATTGTTTTCTGGATATTGGAAAAATCCCGCTAAGACTGCACAGGAATTCACTCAGGACAAGTACTTCATCACTGGGGACATTGGAGCGATTGATGAGGATGGTTGGTGCAATGTTAATTTAATTTTCATAGCTAATACTAAATTGTCTTATTTGCTGTACAGGTTTCCTGAGGATTCTTGGCCGAGGAAAGGACCTTGTAATCACTGGTGGATTCAATGTATATCCCAAAGAAATTGAGGATTGCATTGATAGACTTCCAGATGTCAGCGAATCGGCGATAATAGGTACGTTTTACTGTTTGCTAGAATGGAATATTTGTTTCCATGCTCGGCTTATCCGACACCTTCATTTTCCCCTTAATTGAAATCAACGAAATAATTGTTCAGGGGTGACAAACATCATTGAATTACCCAGGGTAAACGTGTTACCAGCACAAATCTACCCACTATTAACATGGACGTCAACACATTGATCCTGGGTAATTTCAGTGATGCATCCTGGCCTAGATAGTATTCACCTGGGAGGATAATTCTCATCTTTATCTTTTATTCATCAAAATTTTCTAAATTTTAAAATTTGTTTTCATCTTTCAGGCTTTGTTATTGTCCATTCATTTTGACTTTGAGCTTGTTGCAGGTGTTCCACACAAGGACCTCGGAGAAGCGCCCGTTGCTGTCGTATCCATAGACAGCGCTCAACCTTTCGATGAGGAAAAAATGGAGCGAGACATTATAAAGGCTCTAACGGAAGTACTTGTGAAATACAAGGTCAGAAACCTCTCCATATTTCCACTTTCAAATGAATTTGTCCCGTTTTTGGAGGTGTGGAATGGTAGGGTTCCTCTATCGAAAGCCGAATTCGCAATTAAACCTGCCTATCATTTGTGTTCAATATAAGGAACTTGAATAATTTCTATGCTAGCAATATGGAAAATACCCCTTGAATCCTGGGATAATACATGCCGTTTTGGTCTTTTGCTCGTAGGCTTGTACTGTATGCACACCTGTCATGTCACAATCTATGCTTTTGTCTATGTCTGGCTGATGACCTAGGGTCCAGGAGTCACTTTTTCGCATGACGAAGTGTTGTCGGAAAGGGTGTTTCTTGTCTGGATAACGTTCTCTTCTCCGACCCTTGGTTACTGCAAGATAAGACCTACTATATGGTTACTGTAGAGTGACCAATTTCCTTAACTGAACCAGGGAACAGTGGGATACTACATACTGGGCAAATGGCTTTTTAGGCTGAGATAGCAAATAAGAATTAGTATCCGTGGGCGCCATGAAAAGAGCGTCATTACATCGTTGGTGTTGAGAAATATTTATCAAATTCATCATTTTTGGAGTAAACAGCAGTCGGAGCTAGACGCTTGTATGCGTAGTTCTGTTCTATAGACTTCTCGAGAAAATCGTTTGAAAAACGTGACAAATCATCTAAGCTTCAACAAAATTATATCAGTATCAGATGATCAGAATGCTTTCGTAGGGCAAAAATGAATTGAAAATATGAATTATTTGGAATGTTTTAATGACTGAACGAATATTTCGGATGGTAGTGAAGCATGATACGTTACCTATTTTGATTTTGCGAAAGCGTTTGATCGAGTGAGCATAGCAAAACTTCCACACAAGTTAGTTCTTTCAGCCACATTGTTATTTTGGGATTTCATACCAAAATAACAATGTGGCTGAAAGAATTTCTGAATGACAGAACATTCCACGTAAACGTGAATGGAGTCTTCTCGGATGTCAGAGAAGCCACAAGCGGCGTCCCTCAAGGTGGAGTTTTGTCTCCTATCTCGTTTGATATCTTCACTACAGAGGTTCCTAAAATATTAGAAATACTTTCTTCTATCTTCTCCAAATTATTATCAGAAGCAGCTTCTAAATTTCGCATCTGTGGAATGCTTACTTTAGTCTGAAACTGCAGCTCTTGGACGAATACAAGGATTGTGTGTCGAAGTAGGAGTTGAAATTTCAAGTCAGTGTCAGTGTTCATGAAAATCTGAGAGTGGGGAAGGACGTGGTTCCTTCTAGCTAGTATAGTTCCCCATCTGGAACTTTCGTGAGTGCTTGTAAATTAGCTCTTCAGTAACGACCTGGAGGCTAGAAGACAGCACTGCAAGGAATAAATGCTCAGACGGAACTAGACATTACGGGAGGGAGATTGTAGGATTTGAGCGGGCAACAATTTTGGAGAAAGATTCACTATTATTGATGGTGGTTAAAAAATTCTCTTTTGGTGAGAGGTTCGAGCAGCTGGGCGAGCGAAAACTTCCAGTTCCCCCGTCGGCTAGGTGGCAAAGGTTCCCGCTGATCCCAAGAATACCAAAGCTTCATCCACGGAAGTCGTTCACCTGGCACGAAAATCCTCTCGGGAACACTAACGAATAAGGGCATTGCCAAAAATATCCTTCAAAACATGCACTTTCTTATCTTATGCCTCCTTATAGCCACCTATAGAGTAATCACAAAGAAAACTGCCAAGTTATCCATGAAATGAATTCTCTGGGATTCTGAGTAATTCGTTTTCGAATACTCTACTTACTAGGACAGTATGTTAGATTTTCTATTCCAATGGCGAGGGTCTTGGGCACGTAACAGCCTTAAAAAACGAGAAATTCTTTTATCTTGCTCTGCAAACGTTTAGGTGCCGAAGCGGGTCGTCTTCTTGCCGAAACTTCCGAGAAATTCCATGGCGAAGATCCAGAAGAATGTCCTTCGCGAACAGTATAAACATCTATGTGATGTCAAGTAGCTCATGAAGTAGGCAGGGTTCAATTCTTGTATGCAGCAGTCCTGGAACCTCGGTGAATTGTATACTTAAATTTCTATTATCATGGGTATTTGTGTGTACCTTGTCATTTCCCAATGTTACTTTGCGTTTTTCCCATCAGCTCAATTAAAATTTTCGATTGAACATGTGAGTGTGCGTAAAGAAATGCTGCATACAAAACGAAGAAGTAATGGGTGCTGATTGATGAGTTGGGACAGGTTTTGAAACAAAAAAACCGCTGCACAGTTGTGGCACGAAGACTGGTCGGTCGATGATCACACTGCTACTGCTGCAGCTACTTTTGCTACTACTCCTCAAACCGTTACTTCGCTTTTGTTTCGTTTTCCTCTGTGGCCTTTGTTTCGTGCTGATTGTGTGTGCATCGTGTGATTTAGTAGATTAAAGTAGGCGAAATCCTTACAATATCAGGATAACGTAGGAGTTGAATCGGAGCCTAATTATTAATCAACTAGAAGAGGTCGGATCTGAAGGAGACGAGAAGATGCGTGTGTGAAAAAATTAGGGCAGCCTCCTTTTAGGTCGATGAAACAACCAAGCAGACCTGGAAGTCTCTGGAAGCTATGTATGTGGTGCATGGAGTTTTTATATACATTTTAGTCATACCACTCATCTTACCCCAGGATCTTTGTGTTTTTATTGGCTATGGGCTCTAGGAATATATCTTTAGTAGGCCAAAATCTCTGAAACACTTTTTGATTTTTTATTTTATTCATACATGATGCTAATTCAAAATATACTTTTCATACAGAATGTAAAGAGAGAACAGAACCCCACAGGGACATTGGCAGGTTCGTACGGGCAAAAAGACTATAAATTAGAATAGCAGAAACACTGAACCAACCACATCCATAGAATCATTTCCTTTTTTTTCATTTTCAAACTTCTTCTTTTCATTTCATTAAACCTTCGGAGCTAAGCTTCTCACTTAAATTTTATTTTGAGAACCACAATTCATGGATTTCATACCCTTGATGCCTACCCGCCTTCCTCTGGATTGTACAGTCTGCAAGCTTACGATTTAAAACTTACATGTTAGTTCTAGTTCCCTCACCGAGTATTCTGAGAACCAGTTCTCACTCAGCATTCCAACTGCGCCATACAGTTATCCAGAAAAGATTTGTGGAATTTTTGCTCCATATGCCTCGACTTTGCACACCACTTAGGTGTGCGAAGTCGAAATATTTACTTATTATTTCCTATACTTCGGACCGAATAAAAATCGAATATTTTTGTAACATTAATAGCAATTCAGGAAATAATTTAAACACCCTGATATTCGAGAATGAGAAAGCCCCAAAGCTCGTCTTCTCTTTCGTACAGCGCCACAGTGGTCTCTAATCTTAGAATAGTAGAATTTTCCATTCATTCGAAATATTCGGTATTCGAAAGCAGAAATATTCAATTTCGAATAGATCGAAAATTCAAATGATCCAACATGGGAGACCAATACAATGCTGCAAGAAAGACAAGGAGAGCACTAGGGCCTCCTGATTCTCGAACATGTTTGAATTGTTTCCTGAATTGTTATTGAAGAAACAAAATTATTCGATTTTTATTTCTCAATGTATATTATTCCCCTGGTGGGTATATAACTTATAACTCTCTTCTAATCAAGAGTACCACACAAAGCCACGAATTAAAACATTAGCATGTAACGGTAATTTTTTTTCGCGTTTTGAAGGGTTATCCGACTAGCAGAGTTTGGAATTTTTGCTGAGCTTAGCAGTTACGAAAAAAATTTATAAAAAATGTAAAAAAATTATATACCGACGACAGTGGCAGACGCAGAAAGTGGGCTTGGGTGGCCGTGGGAATAAATGGAGTGTCCTTCGTTTTGGGGACCAAGGCTGAAAATAAAATTAATAAAAATATCAATTTTAATGATAACTAATAAACATTCAATATTTAAAAATAATTAGAAAAATAAATAAATAAAAATATAGTAATATAATGGTTCCAAAAATTTAGCCTCTCATTCTCGAGGTGGGGGGGGGGCAGAGGAACATGAAGTAAATGTGGTACACAAAAACAATGTAAATACGCACTTCATGGATCATATCGCTTCCGGTATTTCCGTCCAACAAAATGTAGGGAGATTCTATTAAACCGATAGGTTTATTGCTCAATTGCACAAACCTTATTTAGCCAAGGATGTACATATCTGCACATTTGCCTCAAGCACTCGGTTTCTGTTGGATCCACTTTCGTACCCCTGGGTTCACCTTCATAGCCGTTTAATCCAAGGAATCTTTACGCAATCACGCTAACTTAATCGATTCTGATCTCTTTTTTTTTTGCAGTTTTTGAATTTTTTATGATTCGGCGTATCTTTTCACACCCAGTTTCTATAAAAGATAGGTGGTTTGAAAGAGTTCCGTGAAAATTTGGTGCAAATTCGCGTAGATTATCTTCTTGCTCTGCAGTGTCTGCGCTCCCCTGCTGAACCATAATGACATCAACATTCATGTCATGTTGAAGGAATTTTACAACGGGTTTGCAGATCCTCGTAATTTTTAACATGTGAGTTTCTTTTTCCTGAATTGCACTTGGGAAGAGACCTCAGACCGTTTAGGGAACTGCGGTTAACGTTGAAATTCTGTCACTACTTCATGTTTTCAGCAATCAGAAAGTAAATTATCCTGGGAGTTACCTCTGCCAACTAAGTAGGAGAATCCGAAGCTTCTCTCAATCATGTCGTAATTGAAGGAAGGATAAGTGGGATGGGCGAGGTTTCACTGCTGGAGAAGTGTGTTTGAGTTGCCTGATACGTAGCTGCTGCCCATTCACTAAGAGACTAAATTTCGAGGTGAACATCTGAAATTATTTGAACCATACCCTTTCTTTACCTGGGGTAAGTCGAATTACAGAGTCTGTGCGTAAAAGTGTAAGATCCCCTTTTGGATTTTGAATGATTTCCAGTTTTTCGTGCAAATCATTCAATCCATACTCGATGAAGCGTCGCGGTAGCACGCCTGAAAACAAACAAAAAACCATTGTACTTATTAAGCTAATCAGTGAGGAGACTCTTCATTGTCCAGGCTTCTAAACAAACCCGAAAGTCCCAGCGTTGTTCGGAATCCGTTTCGCTCATTGCTCCTGCGAACGCATCGAGGCGGCTATTTTAGGAAACAACTGTCATAGTTGTTTTGTTCACCAGCGGAATTACACAAGACTTTGTTGCCTTTTCTCCAATATGACATTAGTGCTAGATTATTCTTTAAGTGAGTCATTCGCTTTATTGCGTTTGCGTCACAGGCGCCGTTGATCGTCGTCTGAATTTCGAAACTGTACGGTTGAAGGTTGGGAGAGCATTGTTAAACAAACTGTTTTGGCAGTAACCTTTCAGAGTGGCACAACTTTAGGGGTAAAGGTAAAACATATGAATAGGGTGGCGCACGCACCAATGATTGAAGGGGGGGGGGGGGACAACAACTCAATCTGACCTAGGTTAATGAAAGATTAATGCATAAATAGATAAAAAAAGGTAGTTACATGAATCCTGGGTTTCTAAATCTCTAAAGTACAATAGACGTGACCAATTTTTTTGAAAATGCAATCACCAAAGTGTTCAGGTCCTATGGCTTCTCATGGTTTGCAAAAGTTTTTAGAGAATACAGTTCTTCTTCATTATTTTTGCTTTACAGATTCGATAAGATTCGTAGTAAATTTTAATAGCGCATGGATTTTACTCCAGATCGTTTTCATGCTTTTTTCATTGAAATGAGTTGTCCATTAGTTGCCAGAGCCAAATATGCGCTCGCAAGACAACAGTGGCTTCAGTAATCCGCTTTTTCGGAGAGTTTTCCGAGAAAGTGTTGGCGGAGCTCTTGTCGTGGAGCAGTACTATCCACCTGTTCCTCATCATTCCACAAAACTCCCTCCTGTTCTCTCTATTTTATCTGCAGATTCGTCTCTACCAGATGAACTTTTGGAATAATAGGGCCGTCCCCGTCTTCAAGCAAAAGTTTAACCATGAAAGCTCTGTAAAATGGCAGACAACTCTTTTTTTCATTAACTGTACAGTGTACGTATCTGAGGCCAACGATAAGCAATGAATCAGTTATGAATAAATAAAAAAACAATAGAAATTCTGTCACTAAACATGCAAGGAATATCAGGAGCACCTGGTTGACAATTTCTGTGCTGGTTGGGACATTTAGGGTAGCTGAAAAGATATGTTGTCATCCATGGAATGTTTCACCTCCTAGGCTATAACAGCATCGATATCTGCATCTAGTGGAGATAAAGTCTCTTGGACTCTTTCCTTACCGAAGCCTTTTACATTTTCTCCAGATGTTCCAGCTTGTTATAGACCTTCAAAGTTACTAGAATTCACTGAACCCACAATTTTGGCGTTTTCCGAAGTTTTAATCCCCGTCATAAAAATTCGGAGCGTCAAAATATAGTGTCCCTCCTCAAGTTCCTTTTTAGTAACCCAATAAAATGTAAACTCTGAAGAAACTCCACACAAGCAGGGGTCGTCACGCATCATTCAGATTACCCAGGGTAAACCTGCTGACGTCCGTGGTGAGAATGGGTAATTTAGTGTTGTGTTAAGAAGTTTACCTTGGGTTATCTCATTGATGCTTGCACTCCCAGATGCTGTCGGAAATGCAGTCAATGACGTCATCGCTCTACCTCGGGAACACATTTCTGCGGATGCTACCTTTTGTGTAAACGCACGCCACCCTAGGAATAATTTTACAGCTCTGAGTTTTCTTGTTAAAGGTGAAGTTACATCCTAACCTCTCCCCCATATCGATAAGCCGGTGTCTGAGGTTATCGAGGTTGAGATCGAGTTTCTCAGAATCTTCTCAATTTTTCTGAAAGCTACAGAGGCTCTGGAAATCCAGGCTCAACCCTTTTCTGGCCTAGTTTTGCTCTGGAGGTTTGTTCCGCCTCCGCACTGTTCTACTTCCGTGCTATGCATTGTTTTTACTAGCTTCGTTATTGATGAAATGAAGTTGGATAAAAATAAAATTCAACATTCAGTAATGAACTCACTCGAAGGGTACGAATTTTCCTTTGAAAATTTTCCCCATTTATCTACCTATGCAGGAGCGGAGAGAATGTTAGAAAAAGAGGAAATACATAATAGGGAAAAAGTGGAAAAAATTGCATGCCCTCTCCCTCCCCCCTCCACCGTGATATGTTTTGATGAACGAGTCTTGTGACCCAAACGCAATAGTAAGGCAACGTTGCTAGTCCAGTTCAAAGCATAGGGAAACCGGTTTAGTAAGGAGTGTTCCAGCCCTTTACTCCTCTTGCAACCTATATGAACTCAGGCAGTCATATCATTCTAATCTATCGACATAGTAATGACGTTATCGAAGTCTCATTGTGATAGTATAATACAGACAGAAAACACATAAAATGACAAAGAAAAAAAAAAGAAAATTCTGGGAAGTATAGATTAGTATTGTTTCCTTTTCTTTCTAATAAATGATTACTAATGTGAGCGAATTGCGAACTATTCGAGTAATTTGTAACCCGAATAACCGGGTAGGAGAACCCTCACAGGCTTTTGAATAATGCGAATGCTCATGTTATTTTTGGCACTTCAATCTATTGCACCACGTTTCTGGATTACCGAGTTTTCTACGGATCCAAAAAATTCGATCACTCAAGTGCTAAAAACATGAATTACTTGCAGATTCTCTTGAAGTTACTCGCTCAAATACCGACTTATACTAAGTAGTTATCATGGCTGAAGTGAGAGCATGCATAGTGTTTGTTATCGTTTCAAAGGTATCCCTAGGTCCCGGGTGAATCATTGTGATTATCAAGGGTAAACGCTTCAAAACCGCACACATTTACCCGTCGTTAACGCTGACGTCAACGTGTTTCCTGGGTAATCCTGGGTAACCTAGATGATGCATCCAGGCCCGAATTTATCTTTTGCGTGGTTACCATCAACATGTTTACCCATACATTGCGATCATACCCATGGTCATGAGGTTACCCTGTCTTTCAACAATGATTCTTGTCCAAGGAGTTGCAAGTCCAACGGGTTCTCTCATCCTTACGCAGTAATCTACCGCCAAATGTCATTACTGCGGAACTTTCTGAGATTTACAGTATTTAATTATTTGCAGTGGAGATGCCCTACATCACAAATTTTCCCGAAAATATCAGAATAGAAGAGGACCGGAAGGAATATTAGAACGTTTCTAAAAAGTGAAAAACTTTATTATACTGGTCGGGTTGAAATGACTCATTTGTAAGAAATCTGAAGAAAATCTGCGGCTAGAAGATAAAGAATTACTCAACTGCATCTGTACCAAATGCGCAGTGATGTGTAAATTCCTATTCAGCCATCACTATATTTCTTTATTTTTCCGCGTTTTCTCCCGAAAATTATTTCCCCATTTTCTCCTTCTACCCATTTTTCTCTGAGCATCCATTTTTCTACTTTTTCAAATACACCAACGTCATTGGCCACAAATTCTGACGGAAGTTCCACAGCTGGTATTGCAATACTAAATAGTAACTGCTCAGTTATCCGAGGTATGCTTCGGCTTAGGGGCGTCCCACACTCACTCAACAACAGGCTCAACATCAGGTGGCAATGTGGTCGATAAGTCTATCAGTGCCCCGGACTTTGGACCTCCTCACGCACACAATCCTCTTGTTACTTGTTTACTACGCTTAATTTTACTCTGATTTGTTCCTTTGAGATGATTTCAGGAATAATTACTACGTTTTCATCCGCTATTGGTTTTTAAGCATTATTTCTTTGCTTGTGAGGCAGTTTATTCCGCTGCATTTCTTGGATCGTTCCGAATTATCGATCGAAAACTCGCTCGAACTTTCTTGACCAATCCTTGATGGTATGCACTTGGAATAGGAATTTCATTGCGATTATCAGTGTTTGGTGGGGGAATTTCTGTTACAGAAGGTCTCCTTTGAATTCTAATTTCTCCATCCTCTTTTTGTCCAGAAGTTTTCAATGATGAAGTGGTAAAGCGATAGGGCATCAGTTATTTTTTTTTCAATGTTCATTTGCGGAGGAGACTGGTCGTTGCTTATCTCTTCAAAATTTAGTTTGTTACTTTTTGAGGATGATATAAGTAAGTGTGAGGATTTCCATTTTTCTGGGAGCTTGGATTCATTGAGCACAACGAAGTTATGTAGAAGTAATGCAAAGATTTTTTTACTTGACAATACTTCTAGGTAATAAAAAGGCATACTACTCTAGTTCGAGCAGAAGTTTTTTTTTTTTTTTCAGGACACGAAACTCCAGAACACTCGAAGAAAAACTTACTAAAATAGAAATCCAAACCAATATTCTACTTTGGTTGGGGTTCAGAGATTCGAGTGTTCAGAGAAGGGTGCAACATTCATCAATTTTCTTGAGTGCATTAGGAATTTCTCTCTTCCGAGGAATATTCTACTTTTCGACTTACATTTTCGAAATCGAGTGTTCGTTCAGATTTCTTCTCCAGAACATAGTTTTAGTCCTGAGTTTGCTTTTGGGAATGGTAGTTGACAGAGATAAGCTAAATAGGGAAATTCTAATTTCTGATCCAAATTATTCTATTCTTTCTATATTCTCACTTAATTCTGATTCTCTGATTTTCACTCTTCTTATTCTAGTATGTTTTGAGTAGCGCAATGTAGTGAATCCATTCGTTTTCTAAAGAAAAATCGCTGATCCCAGAGAATCTGCACGGGTTTGAAATGAGCACGAACTCCATTCACAATAGGCAATTCCCTTGGATCCTCACCTTCCATTTAATTTCCTAAAGTCGATCCTCGAGTAATAACCACAGAGCCGCTGAAAACTCCTTTGAACAACAACACAAAAGCGTCGCGGTTAAGCAAATAACAAATCAACAGCGCTTTAAGCTTCATCGATTGGAGACGCTTCTTTCATGCAGTCACATTCAAAGCATTGTTTTCTGGATATCGTTTCGAATCCTTAACCTTAGCTTAATTAGCTCGTAAACGTTAGTTCACTTGCTCTAATAATCACTCTCTTCCACTATTGACTCATAGATCAGGTTACTAGAATTTGGCTTCACGTGCCAGCCTACTGGTAGATAAAATTATTTTTTCTTTTCCCTGAGAGATAGGAAGGTTATACATAGTTCACTCTATTTATCAAGGCAATGAATTTAAATTTCAAGAAAACACATTCTGATCGCAGGCTTCCAATAATGCTAGAAAATTTTTACTACAACTGGGAAAAAAGAAAATGCAATGGTCACAAATAATTCCTTGTTTCTGGCTGATTTTGATTTCTGGATAGTGAACCACAGCCTCATCTGATTTGGTTTTCATAGGCCAAAACATACCTGTTGTATGTCTTAAAAGTGTACGCTAATAATTTTGAACCCTGTTCTCCTTCTACAAGTTTCATTGCTTCACATTAGGCGAGAAAGGCACGTTTTAGGAGTAAATCCATGAAATCTTCCGTAGTTGATCTCAGCACATATGAGAAGCTCAGTAACCAGGCACGGTGGTTCGTTAGCTATTTCTTGACCTCTTTTTCCCATGGGTCATTTTGAGGTTATAAAACTGGCTGTAAAAGGCGAGTTTAAGCTTGACATTTGAGATTGAATAAGTTCATTCTCTGAGCCTTGGCCGAATTCCCGGAGAGATCCTCGTAATGCGTTCCAATGTATTTTAAATATTCTCAATAACTATCACTGGTGAAAAAAGTTCCCATATGCAGTTCCTTGTTTGAAATCCGCTCAAGGCGCACACAATCACCTGTAGTGGGATTCTGGAACGTTCCCGGGAAGGTACTAAACTACCCACCGTTCCAACGCGCGCGAAAACTCTTGGGAAAAATGAGTATTGTTGGTCCGAGTGACTCTCCCCAGTCACAAACATGAAGTAATATTGGAAAGTTCGATATATTTCACATTATTAGAAGAGGTAGCCCCAGTCCTGATTTAGCGGGAAGCTCAGAACCTTCCTGGGAACGTTCATGGATCTCATCACTGGTCCTTACAACTATGTAGAAGCCTTATGCACGCTTTACACTTTTTGTTGAAATGTCACAGAGGTCACATGCTGCACAGTCTTTCGGTTTCGTCCAGTGCAGTGTCCTTCTTGATCGAGCATTGCCCTTTACTATACCTTCCTCGTGCTTTGGCTTTACGTCGTTTAGTTCCTGGTTTTCCTGTGTTTCTTGCTTTCAGCAGTGAAAAATGCAATAACATTCATCCTTATTACGTAATCCTTGACTACGCAAGATATCCACGATGGACGACGATCGCGGTAGGCAGCGGTGGTGGGGCGGTGGTGGTGGTGTGTGTGTGCCATGCACTAGGGACGTCTGTTTTCCATGAGGAAAGGTCAGATGTGATTTTACAGCACGAAAGTGTCGAGCAGCTCGCGCACAACCTCGTAAAAACCGACGAGAGCGTGTCACTCTGTCCCAAGTCGCACTCACCTGCTTTCCAGCGTTTGCATTCCCTCTTTTAGTCTCGCTGCACTGCTCTTTCCTCATTCTCCTCATCCTCCTCCACCTCCTCCTCTTCCTTTTCTCCGCACAACAGCACTCATTTCTTCGTGGTTTTTTCGGCAAACGTTATGTAGACGTCAACGATGAATCAGGCGTGTCTCGCCCTTCTATTCAAGACTGATGAAAGTCTTTTATTGCTATCGCTGCTGTCGATGGCTCACTGCGTTCACTTTGAACGATTTCTGCGTTTTTCATTTTCCCACCCAGTTGAAGAACCTTTAGAAAAATCTCGATTTAGCCGACAAAAGCGTTGTTTGTTCAGGTTGATCGTGTTTCGTAGTGGTTTGAACACACGCTCAGCATGTGAAACAACACCCGCACTCTCCCTTTTTGTCGCTTTCTACGTCGGCGAAATGAGGGAGCGCCTTTGGAACCGTTACCTGTACTTCAGCATATTCTCTTCTTGCTGATTCACTCACGAGTGCTACGTTTCTGATAATTTTTTCTTTGTAATTTTCGGATGATTGGCAACAAACTTGCAGACCACTACTTCCATGAAATTACTTTACAAACCTTTTTTTTTTTCCAAGCAAACGACCTGCTTCCTCCACCCTCAAACATTTGGAGTTTCACTTGATCTCATCTCATCGAAAACAAAGAAGATTATAAGGAGTCATTTCTAGGACAAACCTGAAGGTCATTTCTCTTCAAGGTTCACCTACATACTATGTATGTTTCAGTATCGAACTCAACCCCCCCCCCCCTTTGAAAATGGGTCGCAGATTTTTCGAAATTACTTTACAAGGCAAATGAAAATGTCATTATATTTTCTAAATTTTTTCTATTTATATATCTATATTTTATTTATATTGTATATTTTTTATTGTTTATCCTTTCTGAAATCTCTAAAATAATTATTATCAACTGTTCAATATTATAACTAATATTTTTATTATTTTTATTTTCCACTTTGGCCCCGAAAGGGTGGAGACCCCAATTTTTTTCCACCCCCCGCCCCCTCCTCCCCACTTTCTGCGTCCGCCACTGGTGTGTATGCACATTTGGGAGGATGAAAAGAAGAAAATAAACAATGAACACAAGTTAGTGACGTAGGAAGGGTATGAAATTTGAAGCAATGAAAACTCATTGTAGAACGCCAGAGGTTCGGACTCACTCTGAATTTCCATCAACCTTCGCTTTTTCCACCCTTCGTGTATGTCATATCTAACCCTTTCTGGTATTTTATCTGTTCAAAGATAAATCATTTCTTAATTTTATAACTTTTAATTAGATTTCTTCGCCACTGTAGATATTCCTGGGCTTTCCTTTAAGTTTCTTTGAAACAAAGTCAAAGTCAGATCTTCAGGATTGCTTCTGCGATATGAAGCTATCCATGTGAGTTTAAGAAATTTTTACGATTTTGTAGAGACCTTTTTTCCTTATGTAAACAGTTTCTTGTGTACAAGGGTAGACAAAGTAATTCTAGCCTCAGCTCAGTGAAATAACATCTTACAGAAGCATCTTATACCCTCTTATACCTCGATTCTCACTATTCTGTTGCAGCCGTCGAAATTTCACTAGCTTCACCTTCGTAGATCTCCAAATGTTTACTTGTGGGCTGGGGACTTTGAAGATTAGTTTGAGGACACTATGGAAGAATACAATACCTTCTATGAAAACTGACTTTCGAAGTGTTGTGCGAATTGGCTCACAGTTCTCGTTTTTCCTGATATATTTTTCCACTTCCATCCTTTCTACAGTAACTGCAACATTTCACTAATCTGCTACAAACATTGATCATAATAGTCTTCGTTTCGAAGAAGCATCTCAAGTTTGAGCTGAATTATGCTCCTGGGAAGTGCATCTTGAAAATATTCATTATTTTCTGGACACTTCAATGATGCCTGCACCACCTTGCTTCGAGTGATTTATTCTTGATCTTGCTGTGATTTTTAAGAAGTTGATTTTAACCTGAATATATAGTTCAGTGATTTAGATTTAGTAGAAAATATGTTCGATCAAGTGTATCAGTCCATTTTCAGTAGATAAAGTAAAATCAACCCCTCCTTGTTTGCGCGATTCCACAACGACCTCCTGACAGTTTAAAAATGCCGAGGTCAGGTGAAATTCCATTGGTTTTTCCCCTCTTGCTGACGTTTAACATTGACAATCTTCGGTGATAATTGGATTAGTGTGGATGTTCACCATTTACTCAGAACTATCCAGAGCACTTTGTCCATGGAATAGGGCAACGACATGTGACAGCTACGTTTTGTCCACTAACGATGGCTCATTTTGAAGTGGTTATTGTACAGTGCTTGTCGTACTCTTCTCTTCTGAATACGTAGCATTGCCACTTGCATGTCAGCAATGACTTGGAGTTCTATTCTGCCTGGAACAGCTGTTAAGAAATTAGGAAAATCGATAATCGGAAGGACAACAGTGGGGTTTTGCTCGGTTGCTGTTTTACTTCGCTACGTGGCGAGCGGATATCGGACCGGAAATTTCGTCAGCATCGTATTTTCTTACGTTGGTCTCATCAGAATTCTTTTGTGTCGTGTTGTTTTTTCTGGATTTTGTGTAGGAGACTGCCAACGATATTCTCATAACGATGGGTTTTCCAGTATAGTTTTGAGTTTAACACTTATTTTGTTTATTTTTTAAAGAATACCTTCACCAGGTGATAGCATTGCTATTTTATGCGTCTTTATGCATTCCAATTTTTGAAGAACTTCTCCTGTGGTCGTGATAACGGTGGATTTTCAAGTGTAATTTTGAGTTTAGAACTTATTTTGCTTTATTTTATAAGGAATACTTTTTACCACATGATAATATTGCAATTTTATACATGTTCATGTACTCCAGTATTTCAAAAATTATTTATCTGATAATATGGGAAACGGTTAAAAAAACTCATACAGAGAGAAAAGTCTCAGCGTTACGGTGGTGCCGTTAACATGTTTTTGACCCTTGCAGCAATGAGAAAGCAGAAAGCAGTTAGCACTCTCTCCCTCCCCCTCTCTCTCTCTCTATCTCTCTCTCTCTATCTATCTATCTCTATCTCTCCCTCTTTCGACTATTCGAAATTCCGAATTCTACTTCAATGGATCAAAAATTCATTCAAATTTTTCTATTCTAATCTATGGTTATGTTCTAAGCACTATGTATAAGTATTTAACGTTAACAAAACTTCTGGAGCATCCAAGAAGCCTGGCATAAAAACTTTTATGTGTCCTCTTTCAGGATGTCGACATCTTGCAGCGAATGTCGCTAAACCTCAGGGTTTAGTCCTAATTTAGAATCAAATTAAGCAAAATAAGCAAGAAATACTGTCAGCAGTGGCGGATGCTGGCCCTCCCCCCACCGCGAATGGGTAGCCGAATTTTTGAAATTACTTCATAAAATAAACAAAATTTTTGTGTTAGTGTATTTTTAATGCTTTATTTTTATTATATTTTTCGAATAATTGTTATTTATATTTTGATTGTCATTAAGATTTTAATTCTCTTTATTTGCTGTCCGGGTGCCTCAAACGGCGGAGACCCCAATTTTTTTCCCACGCTCTCCCCCCTTCCCGCCCACTTTCTGCATACGCCACTGAGTGTTAGTAATGTTTAATTTTTGGGAAAACAGCTGAGAAATCGAACTTGGTTCGGTTCATCTATGTAGTTCAGCTGGATAACACATGTACATCTTGTTAGATTAATAGATTTGTGGAAACTCAATTCTTAATAAGTTTAGGAATGGTAAAAAAGAATAGTAAACTTTGCGCTGTGGCAGCATTACTGGATTTGCTTGTACTGCACATCCGAACAAAGGTGTTTTCCAGAATTTAGCGATATTTATGAAGAAATCCTGTAAGCAATGCTACAAGGTAATAGAGAGAAGGTTCAGCTGCAGATGAAACGCTGGGAGACTTCCGAACACTGGGAATACCGCTGACCCCCGATAACATCGTAACGTTCATGCCCTTTCATCGTCGACGTCATCGGAACCAGCACACACTGCCTTACGCTGACCTTGCGTGAACGAAGAGTAAACGACGATTAATAAGACAATAATAGCGCCGACACAGTTTCTACTTCACAGTTTTCTATTAATACTAGTTAGTTTGCAAGTAGCAACGCTTCCTCTGATTTACTGTGCTGTGCAGATTCACTTAAAAATTCGGTTGGGTACTGTACCGCACTGCTACAGTAATGTTACATAGGTGTTATGTCGCTCTTTGATTCAATGTTTTTTATTTGTTTTTTCATTTGCTACACAAATTTGCTATTGGCCGATTTTTGGCTATTTTAGTCTAACGATGTAAAAACGGCTATTCCTTAGTTAAAAAAAAACAGTTCAACGTGATAATTTGATCTCTTTACTCGTGGAAATTTCCGTTGCAAATGACTTGGAAGAAACCTCTGTGTCTCCGTATGCTAATTGCTTTTCTATATATTTATGGAATGGATCAGGAGGAAAAGTTATTCGAATAAATACCTTTGTCATTTGCAAATAACTCATCGAAGTTTTATTCTGATGCAACTATTTAAGATATGGGAATATGTAGGGGGATTTGCAACAAGTTTCCGCCTTTCGTATACCATGTAAATCTCGTGCAGATTCCATGCAATATGAGCCATTGTAGACGTGGATGGACATGGAATAAGCGTAAATTCTCACGACCTCAAAACTTGATATCCCTAAAATTTTCATAGCTGACGGTGGTTGGGTCATCCAACGCGTTCATTTATAGTGTAAAACATTCCCGGTTTTTGGAATTCCTTAGTATCTGCAAAAAACTATGTAGTACCTAGTTGGTAGTAAAAAAATACACTCACCGTTATATTCTTTCGTGAGAGAGGAAGATTATTACAGAGTGCTTACTGCGGTATACGGGCGAAACTTTGTTTTCGGCTATTAGTGGCTGCTGAAAGTATGGAAGTCGTACTCGTGACCGTACCAAAATGCATTTATTCGTACAAATAATAAAATAATACAATGCTTTTCCCTCATTTTCATAATTCTTTTTGGAGCAATAAGTATGGAAACTTTCTTATTCGAAAAGAACAACTAAAATGGTCAATTTCACTTGTTTTTTGAATGAAATGTGGTTTGAATTTTATCATGACCAATTTGAGCCAACTAGAAAGTGTGGCAAATGAATCACACAAAGGGTACTGTTGCCATAACGGATAAAATCTTCATAGCATGAAAAATCAGTGAAAAAAATCAAGATGTGAAGAAAACTAAATGAAAAAAATAGCTGATTACTTGAAGAGCAAATATCAGGATAATAATGGGAGAACAAAAGAAAGGAAACTTGTAAGTTGGTGCTACGCATTAACTGGTAACAATGTTTTCATCTCATCCCATGTATTTTTGACACCCTCAAATTCTAAAAATATTGTTACCAGTACATGCCTCGCTAAACTCCTTGGCTTCTAGAGAAGCGGGAGTGTTACTTCTTCCTGTTTCTGCACGATAAAATAGCTCACAAAACGTTAGCAGTTTTGGTAAAGAAATATCTGAGGTCAGCTCTCCGCAAATGAAATCAACTTTGGAATGCGTTTTTTGACATTCACCTTCTCATGTCGGCTTTGCTTGAACTCTCTATTTCTTAATATTAAGCTGATATACCTATTTCTAGTCCTAGTCAGAGAACATGTACCAGTAGAAATCTTTAGGTTTTTTTCGAACTTCTTTCCCGGAGATTCTTTTTGAATGGCTTAATGGGATCCATGTTTTTCATACCTCAAACTTACACTTGTTATTCCATTAAAAAAATGAGAATGAAGCATTATTATTTAGATTCCCATGAAATTTCGCTAGGAATGTGCATCTGAGTATTTTGTAGGTTTAGTAGTAAATTCATAACCTCATAGTAAAGTTAAATCTCATCACAATAACTTTGCAAACATTCCAATAAGAAACTTCAAAGAGCCTCATGTAGGTGAAGAGCTCTGATCTCCTTGTCTTGATCTCCGGGTAGACTCCAGAAAACCTCTTGGATGTGGTCAAAAACATCCACGGAATCCGTAGCGCAAGCGAACGCATTCAGTGCGGTGAAGTTCTCCGGAAGTCCCGGCACTGCCTCACAACGTACTCCGGTGATCTTATCTTGTAGATATCTATAAGTGTGATCGATCGTCGTGGGTGGGTTCGTCGCGTAAATCGATGGGGTTGAGTGATACTCGAGAAATGTGTTTATCGATCGACGCGATCAGTGACCGTGGCCAGGTAAGACGGCGGGCCCCGTCGTTCGCTCCCCGCCTAATGAGTAATCAGCGCGCCAGCCACCCGGCTGACTACTATCGGATATCGATTGATTGCTTCGGCGATCAAGCGACTTGTATCGATTTTGCTGTTTGATCTGCTTGCTGTTTTCCTCCATCTTCGCTACCTCCTTGGATTTTGGTGTTATTATCTGTCTCGTTGCTTTTTCCGCTTTGATTCCGCACGTGCACACAGTGTTTTCTTGAACGTTTTTGGGCAGATTGGCGTTTTTCCCCTTGTCAGGAGAACATTTTACTTTGTGTGATTTTGTGTCATGGATCCAGGTTTCCGCCCTCACTGAGGCTAAAGGGCAGAAAACTTAGCCGATTCTGTACTATCAGTCGATGTCGCGTCACATACAAGATAACTTCCCCCGGTGACGCTGTTCTCGGCAACGTTTTTCCAACACAATACCTCCAGTTCGTTCGGGGTGCTTACTCTTACTTGACGTGAACGTTTTTGTGCCTCACAAACTCGGTACAGTATGCTTCGTGTGAAAGAAATGAGGTCAACGTTCGCTCATTTACTGAACGTAGCAGGTCCTTGGCGTTGACGTTTTCGGAACATTTCGGGAGTTTTACGTGGATTTCTGGACACCAAATCAGCTACGTCTTAACCATGTGAAGCTCAAATTAAGTATCCAAGGCTGCATTTCATGAACTGCTGTTTTTTTTCTTCCTCTCCCGGATTCCACCATTTTCCAGAAATCCATGCTTGCGTCTGGACAATTTCCACACTTCTGCTCATTTTCTCCATGCACGATTAATAAATTCTCATCACTAGTCCGCCGTCATTTGTCATTCTTTCAATATCAGAGGCCATTGGCCGCTAATCGATTGTCATTGAACGAGACGAAATTCCCAGTGATTTTTCGTGGATGCTACTGCCATCGTCCCGCATTTTTTGGTGCATCTGAGGTGAGTTCCATGACGACGTCGGGGGTATCCTCTGGGCGTGGTGGTGTCGCTTAATTGAGCTTAACGACGAGAGCCGGTTGTGCGTGCGTGAAGACGCAACGAATGTCTGACGTAGCGCAATGTGCGTTGCGTCATCGTTTGAGGGCTAGCCCTTAGGCAGTGTCTGTCTCTGTTTGTATGTCAGTTTCCGTGCTTATTAGTTGCTATGAAGTGGTTAACCCAGGCCTGAAGAAGGAGCTTGAGCTAACCCTGCAGTCTTAATCTCTGCACTTTTTTTGGATTGTGTAATTATCCGCACGTGGCAACATTTTTCCAGAAATTTTGTGATTTTTATCGTCCATCGCTTGGATTTCAGTCACGATATCCACCATAGATCAAGGATTCGAATTGGTTGTTAGATCCAGTAGAAGCGTATTGTCTAAACCTAAGCATAACAACAGAAAATGTTCCAGAATGTTAGGTAAAGTTAGGTAGATCATTCTATATTATTTGGAGGTAGGTAGATCATTCTATATTACTTGGAGGTCGGTAGATCATTCTATATTACTTGGAGGTCGGTAGATCATCCCATTTTACTTGGGCTAAAAGTGGAAAATTTTGTATTTCCAAAATCCATATTACAAGTATAGAACAGCTTAGTAAATTAACATTTACGCTAGTTCAGAACAGACCGTACCTCATTAATTGCAAGGTTACGGTATTAGCGCCAACATTTCCTAGAACAATACAGTTCTTTTTGCAGCGCAACATTTGATTTGCAGGATTACTCATTCACGTACTCATTGAACAATGGAATAATGTAGTACTTAAGGAGACGATGTGCTTATCTAGTCAGCCAATCAGGATGTAGTCCAACTAACAGGGTCAGTTTTTGTCCTTGATTTTGAGGGATTTCAACTTGGCTACTTTGAGGCATTTTTCTGGAACTTCTCGGTGTAGTAGAAATAGTATTGGCTTGAGCTACCGTTTGCTTCTTTCGTTTCTCCTTGCAGAAATGTCCAAGAATTATCCTCGAATTTCCGGAATAGTAGTTCTGTGAAATTTTCATTACGAAACAGATTCTCTGCAACCTTTATAACTTTAAATGATTTTAATTGTAACAAGGTTGTGAAAAAACATAGAGCTTCTAAGAAAATTTCTCTTCACTACCTATCAGCGCTACTGTAAATACCCATTCCGCGCTGTGTAATAATCCTTTTTGTTCTGACTAGCTGGATGATTGGTTGGGGCTACTGGAACATCTTCTGGAATGATTTTCGAGTTCCTGGAGTTGGGAAAGTGGGTCGATATACTGGATAATCGACAGGGCATCACGAAGTCCTCGATGCTTGCAAAAGGTTTTTTATGAGTAAGAAGTACGAGGTAGAACTTGTTAGGGAGTAATGGATGAGAATATTCGAATATTGGAGAGTTAATTCTGGTGATGTTGACTTCTTGATATGAGCGATCATGTTCTCATTGTCGGGATTCGCTGTGAATTTTTCCGGAGGTTTTCTGCATGGCTGTAGTGGAAATATATCGAATTAAAGTTTGACTTGTCTTTCTCTAGCAGGATCGCTAAGGAATGGCTTTCAAGGATTCGTTAGAATTTAGCCTGGAACCGCTAGGAGTTCCATGGAACAGAGTGTGGAGTTTCTGCTATGCATCTTCCTCACATACCCACTGGATCGATGTGTCGTCTTGTCAGCTGTTGAGTAGTGCTGTCTGTCACTATTATTCACCGTCGAACATTTACGGGGGGAGTTTCAGGAAGAAACTAGGCCAGAAATTCCCCCCCCCCCCCCCC
>JARK01001339.1:1214993-1233784 GCA_000688135.1 Ancylostoma ceylanicum | reverse complement strand
CGTTTTCCTCTCCCACTGCTCCATCAACGTTCATTTACCACACATTCGGCCGGTGCTTCTCTTATCAGACGATTTTTGATGGCTGATGCTGCCTCTAATCACTGTCGTGTCGTCCTGGACGCGTGCGCGTCGATGACGTGAGAGTATGTGTCTCTTCGCGACTCACCTCGTTTGAGGTTCGCGTAACCTCAGCGCTTAGAAAAACTGGCAGTATAAGAGCATGATTCACACCTTACTGGCGCCGCGCGTTTGTCGCCTGCGTGATTGTCGCCTGCTGCCCCATGTCATCATTTGTCGCCCATCGTGCATAGTTCTGGATCTTGTCGGTGGAATTGATTTCTGGAGTTACTCACGCACTGGTCGTAAACTATTCTTAGCTACTGTCTGTACAGTCTGTTGTGTTATCCACGGTACAGCGGTGGAAAAAAATGCGAGAATTCTCCATTTAGTTTCTCGCGCCGTCTTCTATGCTATCACGTTATTCCGGATGAAATTTTGCCATATGACTCAAACAGAACGCATAAAAACCTTACGTGATTCATCTATTCTTGCCTCCTTTCATTGTTCGTTTCACTGTTGGTGGAACTAGGAGGCGGTGCAGTTTCTGCTTGTAAAAATCCAGTTCATTTCAGCGTTTCTTACCAACTCAGGATGTTCTTCCAGTGAACACTGACTATTCTGTGCGCCTTACCATTCTTGTTGGTGTCTTGGTGCCAAAGTAGATAAAATAAAACTGCAGTTCATTTTCTGGAATAAAATTCGAATCGATTTAAATTCGTTTATATAGTTTAGTGGAACCCCTGGAACCATATCGGGTTTCATTTTTCTACAAGATTTTTTTTCTGGAAAAGGGGCTATTACAGGCACTGTACTGTGTTTTGTAATAGGTACTAACAAGCCATACATGTACTTGTTTTACCTGTATTACTTCAGCAACAAATATTTAATTTTAATTAAATCTTCAGGACTTGTGAAATTTTAATCCAGTTCTTACTTACTTATTACTGTTTACTTACTCTTTCATTCCACAGGACCTTTCAAGTTGGTTCACAGTAGAGTTTTGACCAAATAAAAACCTAATAAATTTAGTTACTTTGAATATCAATTCAAAGATTTATCCAAAAAAAATCGAACATTCCAAAAACACAAATCTCCGAAGCCCTTATTTTTGTTCACCTAAAGGTGCAGAGCTCCCCCCCCTTTCTGAACATTTCAATTTGTCCGCTTATTCGAAATCGAATATTCGAATATCGAGTGCATCTAATACATTATTTGAACATCGCACTAGTTCACTGTAATTCTTCTGCCTCTTTGTACAATATATGACCATAAATTGTGGGGTACTCAACAGAAGAAGATGATCATAAAATAAGGAGTAAGTTCCTGCAAATTAGGGCAATACAGTTTTTCCGATAATTTTGTGATATGGCTGTAATCAGGAATCTGTTTTTTTTTCAAGAATTCTGCCCATCTAAATTGTGCACTGCGTGCGCTTCGCCTTCCATTAGCCAATTTTGCAGTTGTTCTGCTCAATCATTGCAACTGCATGTTTTGCATTCCATGTCGAATTACTTGCGTAGTATGCACTGTAAATCGGCGACACTTTTTCCGTTTCCGGGGGTTCTCGTTGCAATGCTGATAAATTATGTGAAAAGGCGAAACTTCAGGAACAGTTCAAAGATTTGTCTTTAGTATGCTTGTTGAGATGAGCGACCAACAAACTTAATTTTTTTTTTATAATTTTGCAAGGGATTAACTCTGCGCAATCTAATCTTCCTGTCTTCAGTAATTCTTTGACAATTGTTTTAGTATGGAGAGGATAAGGTGTTCCTTAATAGAGACTCATGGGATGTTTTGAGGATCAGTATTACTGTTTTAGCATCAATATAAACGAAGTGAACAACATTTCTAGAAAAAGTATGCGAGTTGTTGGGCAGGAAAAGACTTGCATGTATACAAAATTAATTTGTTCTGTATTTGAATCATGGGCCTGGAAAAATAGCTTTACTTGAGCAGCTCATTCCTTGAATTGACTGGAGATGACCTGATCCTGAAAGTTGGAGTTAAGGTTTACTGATAGGCTTTATCATAAAAAAAAACCCCTTTCGCTGAATCTTGTAAAACTTGGTTTCGACTACATTTTCAATGTGTTTTAGATACATATTTTCAATTCACATTTGGGTTGTCTATGTTCAAACTCTTTCCAGTTGATCAAACTTATCCTAGCTTAAGTCCACTAGGGATCGCACTGGAAGTAGTAAGTTAGTGCCTTACTGTAATGAGTACAATATCGGACCTGATGTGAAACTTTTGTTGATGGAGTACTGCAACCACGTTGGTTGAATATTTCTCAGTATTACCAGTATGGAGGCTTCTCGTCTATCTGAAGGTACCCTGTTACCTTCATTGGTAGGGCTTTCTGGAGAAATTTTCAAAAAAGGCTCGTTTGAAAGAGCTGAAGAATTCTTGGAAAAAGTAACGAAGCCAGGAAATTTGTAGACATGTTTCGAGAACTGGTTCAGAACGTTTTATTCTATTTTTAAAATTTTAGGCATTAAATGGAGAAGCGAGCATTTCTCACTCCACTAGTAGTACTATAACACTCCGTACCTTTTTTGTCACTTCTTCTGGTAAAAATTTGTTCTCACGAATGTGAAATGGGAAACCTACTCCTTCGAATCAAACTTTTTTTGACCTTCCTTCCATTTGAATGAATGTTTCCTAATGACGATCCTTGTTCTCGAATGTTACAAGGGGGAGTTTGTAGGTAAATAAAAAGTGATTTATTTCCATGAACTAGGTCCAGTCAGCTTTCTGGAATCTAAATACCGAAAACTAAGGACTTGGTTCTGTCAGATGTTCATTTTGATCGTCATCTGTGGATTTAAAAAATGTGGTTGCATATATGTATCTGTGTTAGGGTATAAAAATACTGGTTCATACCTGGAATATTTTATCTATACCGCCCCTAATTGAGGTATTAGTTTTGCTAATTAAAGATCGGCGCATCTGAAATGTTACTGCTCAAGAGGTCTTTTATGAGTAATCGGTACTCTCGAGATGCCAGCGGTTAGGTGAACGTCGATCTAAAAGCATCTTATTTAGCCGTACTATTTTACCTTTGATAGATGTAAAGGTTCAGGAAAGAGGTTATTCAGAGCTCACGAAAGTCCCGATTGTGGACTAGGGAAAGTCCCCTGTGTTTATGGGATTCTTTAAAAGTTAACGCAATTTATGCAATTAGGCGATTATCGCCTGCTACCAGAGTGGTGTGATCTCCGTATGTACCATTTCCTCAGTCTGGATGATGCCCTTAAGAGGTTGACGTTGAACTGATTTTCATAGTGCGCGATAAACTGGAGTTTTACGGGTCCCATCAGAAGGAATGCACTCACCGAGGCGGTTTTTGTTCATTTCTGGTTTCCTCTTATGTTTCCGACGTTTTGCATCTGGTTGTTGCTGCCGCGTCGCGTCGCTCTCGCTCCTCAATGACGCATGTTCTCACAATATAAGCGTCCTTAACTTTTCCTCGTCCTCTCACCTCAGGGTCGCCGACACGGGGGGCGGTTTTGTAATGGCGTAGCGGGGCATTAAGCAGTCCTTTTTTCGGGCCTGCAAAATTGTCGCATTCTTGAACAGAGTGCGGTGCGGCTGAGTCAGCAGCGATCGCCGGGGCTTCAGAATCGCCAGGCGCTCGTCTTCGGTTCGGCACCGGCGGCATCGATTCCTCGACGTCGTCGTCCAAGGTGTGACTCCTTCGTCCTTAGTCGATCGTTCGCTTGCCTTTTATTGTGAGTGGTGAACGCGCGGCCGCTCATAAATGTGTCGTATTAGTATAGTGTGTGTGTGTGTGTGTGGTGCGGTGTGTGTGTGTGCGGTCGGTGGTCGTCGGGGTGGCGACCTTGCCTCCCATACGAGTTAAACGCCTCACAAAGCGCTCTACCATCTTAGTATGACATCTTCAGTGCTGCCGATGCGGCACCGCGGCGGGCCCAGCGATGGGCACCGGCGATCGCTGACGACTTCTGGCGATCCAGGGCTCGCACCAGCCCACGTCCCCGATTCACCTAGGACTCGAGACAGTACAGTCGTTCGCTCGCCGCCGGTTGCAGTTCGCTCGCTGGTCGAAGGCGACCTTGCCTCGACTCGTGCTAAATGTCTGACAAAGCGATGCACCACCGTCTTACTATTATATCTTTGACATCGCCGACAGTGCTTAGTTTGTCGATCTTTCGCTTCGATCTTAAGCTTTTCATGTATTCAGGATCCTCATTACTCATCAGAATCGTTAACTGTGTAATTTCTTGACTTCTGCTTGAATTCAGCTTCTCCAAACACACGATTGAACAGTTCCCACTGTGGGAGAGTTCGTTTCCAGCTCTGAACCTCAACAGCTTTCTTTTCAAGTTGTTCAGCACAATATTGAGGCGGTATCATATATGGTAAAGGAGTGGCTTGAACATTGCAGTCTCAGTACCGTGGTGAACAGTTTCAAGTGGGAAAGTTCTGGTTGTTACCCACCTTCTGGAAACCATATAAATTTATCATGAAGTGATTAGGTAATTAATACTTGAAAGCTGCAACTATGTTTTCTTATTTTCCTCTGCATCCGAAGGTTTTTTTGCCATTTCTCAGCTTTTCAAATCCTCAATAGAGTTCCAAGAAACTCCTTAGTTGGAGTGCTGCGAGTTGACGGCGATTTGTTTTGTTTCTTTGTTGTTATAAGATGTTCTTATTTTCTAGGATCTTCAGTTTTCTTATATTCTTTGTGATTTTTCATTTTTATTCGATTACCGTTTTTTTACTACCTTCTCCTGTAAAAGTTGAAAAAAGTAGACGTAACTTTTCTTTTTTATAGTTATTAGAAAATTAATCTAGTAATCAAACTAAGAGTTCTATATTAAGAGCAATTTAGGTCATAGAGATTAACGTGAATTTTCAGGTCTCCAATCGTTTCCCCTTGTACTTTTACGCGTGATAACGATTAAAGAATTATACTGTGACTGTACATAGGCTTAAGCCTTCATACTAACAAGTACTTTACTGTTTCGTCGCCTTCAAAACATCTGTAGGGCCTTCGATACGATTTTGTCTAGGGCGGTAGCCTCCTTTTCATGTGAAACAAAAGCAGTTATTAGTCATGTCTTGCTACGTAAACTTATTGGTTTTCTAAGTGGAATTGAAATGAGTCATTGCCCATGTAGAGGTAGTCAAGGACCTTCACCAATGTAATGCCGATAGTTACAGTTTTCGTTAGGATTCATGTTTTGGGGAAGAGTTTTGCATGGCAAGTGAGGTTGTTCTGGCTGTTTCAGAATATTCTTCCAGAGTTTTGATCGAATAAAAATCAAATAAATTTCATTGAATCTACTAGCGACTTAGAGGTCCATCTGAAAAGTCGAATATTCCAAAAAAACATTCTCGCAGTCCTTATTATCTTCAACGCAAGGGTGTCGGATTCTCCCTTTCCTGAATATTCCAGTTTGTCGGCTTATTCGAAACTGAATAATCGAATATCGAATGTATCTAATGCATTATTCGATCAACACCCTATGTTCTTTCCCCTCTTTGTTGGGTTATAGTTCTATTGAGAACATTTTTCAAATGATAAATGGACGGAGAACCCAAACCATGGAGTGATAAATGCAGTTCAATTTCATTTTTGTCATCATCTGATTATTGTGTTGCTGAATTTGTGTTGAAAGTTACAGCTAATTTCGCTCAGAATTTTTTAAAAGGAGCTTGTGCAGTTGCGTACATTCTGCGAGAACATGATTATATTATAATTGTTATGCTACGGTTTTTTCCATAGATAGAAAAGTCAGATTTGTTTTGTTTGGGTAACGGCCATAGAGTCTACATAGCTGAGTTATATGCGTGTTTAAATCCAATTCTTTCCTGGAATCACACTTTGGCAAATCCTAATGCCTGCTCCGGTGTGGTAACTCCATGAGAAAACTGGGTCCGGATGCATCACTGAGGTTACCCAGGGTAAACGAGTTGACGCCCCATGACTGCTAACGTTGGGTAAATTTGTGTGAAGTAGGCAAGTTTACCCTAAGTAATCACAATGGAGCATGCTGCTCCTGGACTGTTATAGCTCTCCTACCGCACTCATTAGTGAGATTAAGGAAACCTATATTAACTTTTTTCTGCATTGTTTGATTACTGAATTGGTAAACCTCAATTATTTAATGAGAATGAAGGAGTGACCGGTCGGATTCTGGATAGCATACATAATTGGAATTACCCATAGTAAATGTGCTAATGCCAATGTTAACAATGGGTTAATTTGGAGTGTTTACCCTGGGTAATGCCAATGATTCATGCCGGCTCTGCTTCACTCCAAAGTGAGTCGTACTGGGCAGAAAGCGAAGGGCGCGTGGCTTTTCCTTAATATTGTTTGGAGTAAGGAACCTCTTGCCTAAGGAAACCCAAGTAAAGTATTTTACAAGTATGAAAGGCTTCTTCTCTACTGCAAGCTAGCGATTACTTCTACTCCTGAGCAAAATAAAAAAGTTATGACATCATACTTAGTTCAAGAAGCACTGAATCTAATTGATTGACTGA
Organism: Ancylostoma ceylanicum; assembly: GCA_000688135.1. Taxonomy (NCBI): domain Eukaryota; kingdom Metazoa; phylum Nematoda; class Chromadorea; order Rhabditida; family Ancylostomatidae; genus Ancylostoma; species Ancylostoma ceylanicum. The sequence continues at coordinate 1,227,214 of JARK01001339.1, read as the reverse complement.
AGTAGCGTTCACTCCAGAAGAATCGACAAACGTTTAGTGTGCGACCAAAATGTAAAAGTCAAGAAATCAGTCACACTAGTCAGTGATACCCGACTGGCTAAGTAAATGGGAAATTCTCGCGCGGCTGCTGGATTGGTCCTCAAAACTATTGGCTTAGTGAATTTGTTTAGGAAGTAGGCATTTGACTCGAATTCGAACTGTCGACATCGAGTCAATCGAATAACTCGAATTTATCCTTTTTTCCATTAGGAAATATAAAATAACCATAGCTCTTGCTGAGCTGTATTGATATTCGATGGTTGTACTGACTCGGTATTCGATCTGTTCAAACACTGACTATTCGAAAGTCGAATCGCGTCTGTCGAATCAAATGTCTGCTAGGAAGTGTATTTCTTCCAGTGTCCTCTAAGGGTTCTCCTTTTTTAACAATTTTTATTTATTGTTTTTTAGTATTTGTTAAGTAATGTACGTGCTAGCTTCTCCATAGAGGATGACTATCTACAACTAGCATATATTTTCCATTGAAAAATGATTTTTTTGGAAAACCAAGTGATTCTTCAAGAAGTTCACATTTGCCGGAAATTACTTTACAGTTATGAGTGATTGGTTTCGTCGCCACGTTTAATGGCTAGAGTACACTCCTACCTATGTTGAGAAAGTCCAGTATTGTTATTTTTCAGTTTACTTTCGCTATTTCACTACTGCAGTTATAAGCAATGAAGCCATTCGGATGATTTCACATTACTTTATAACGTTTGCTAAGTCGCTCTGACTGCTGGATTTTTATTTTGGACGATACTCTATTTTTATTCGTAGTTTTGTCATCCGTTGTGTAGTAATTTACAAGTTCTCTACACTTTTTACTTATGGACATTACTTATTTTGATGATGTACTAGAAATGATAGTTTTTTCCTGCATTCTATTTTATATTTTTAGCCTGGTCTGGTTATTTCAGGATGACGGCCGCAATTTTATTCTACTTTTTCTATTTTTGGAGCTTTTTTTTCCATTTTTCCTGCGAGGATTGTTATCCGTACATTGATAGCAGTTTTAGGGAAGGATTCTTTTAGATCTTATGGAGATTTTGTTCGGATTTGTCCTTTCACCTTTTGCTTCGTATCTGCGGAAGATCTGCCTGTTGGCACCCGCCTCTAGCAACCACTGATTACTTTGAAAGTAAGGATAAATGGAATTTGTGGCTCATATTTCGGAAGTACCCGATTGCAGGAGTTTTTCAAGTTTTTACCTTTCATTTTTCCCGGTTTCCCAAGGAGTAGAAAAAGGCAAATCATATGCATTATTTTCACCACACCAAATTTACAAAAGCTTGCAGTTTTCTTGGTAGCATCCAGGCTCCCGATATCCGGTTTCCATGTTGGACTTCCGCTCATCCTTGCTTGGGAACATATTAGGAAATTTGCTATGGATTCATAACGAGTGATAAGCTCGTATAATTGTGTGGGAATGACAGTTTTGTGGATTTTTCGGGCAGCTGCTTGTTGCTTTCTGGATGCAGAGCTTTATACCTGGAATAGGTGGCGCCAACTGGCCTTGTGATTGGCTAATTGTGTGGATTGACCATTCACAGAGCTCTGCTGTACCGCCCTCTTGAGGTATAGCGCTCCATGATCTTGCGTTCTGTGTTTCTTTTCTGTTTGTGATCGTTATGAAAAGATGATGGTTTTCGCTGTTTTCAGGAAGAGTTTTGTCCCGTTCCGAGGGTGGAGTTAGCATGTTCGTTTTTTCTATTCCCAGCACCAGGGTCCTTGACTCAGCCACATCATTTCTTACTCGTTGTCTTGTCACATACAAACACGCGTTATCAAATTCATTTTATTGATCTGTTTCGCATTTGTTGTTTTGTTCGTTTTATCTCCGTTCTGTACCATTGTGACGGCGTGATTTGAAAACTTGGCGCATCGCGCTTGAACTGACCTCGCCAGCTCTGTGAGTTCATCGCTGCTGCCAACGAGCAGCAACAGCCGTGATGATCATTCTGTCGGCGGTGGTGTTGTTTTTCATACCCACTCATCCGTTCATCTACTCGACTCGTTCACACCACTTAATCTTTTACATTACCGTATACTCTCTCCCATAATTCTGTGTCATTATTTTGGGCGCCATATTGTCGCTATGGCTTCCGGCCCTCACACGCTGTACACGCGATACAGTATGATGCGTGATGATGGTCTCGTGTATGCGTGGACATTCACATGTATTCATCCAATTACCGATGCTCGCCGCCCGATAGCCGCCGCCGCCGCCACTACTGTAATTGCCACATTGCTTCAGTGGTTCTTCCAGAAAATTTCTGTCTGTATTTGAAGGTGTCGCTAGTGATAGTTATTAGAGTTGATCGCTATTCTGCAGCGGCGTAATTCTCCTGGAAGCAGCGGGTGGCAGCTGAAGTCATCTGAAGTGCTCCGTTCGACGGAGAACTTGAGAACGAAGCGCCGCTGCTGAAGGCGAATTCCCGTCGATGTGACATCAACTGTCAGCGGAGCCGCTACACGACACATCATACGATGGATTACATAGCATGTACAGTCATCAGATAGGCGTTGCCGAGTAGCGAAGATAACCCGACACTGCAGGCGTTTTCGTTTTTGACTTGTGAAGGTTCAGTGTTGGGACAGGTACTGGGTTGGAATACTTGAAGTAATGTCCGGATTCCTGTTACAACCTCCCGCATTCCGCATTTTCAATATTTCTCGGTAGTGACTTTATATCCGATCAGTTTTTTTTCGCTCTGTTTCTTCCTGTAAGATGTTGGTTGTCCTAGTCTGATCCTGAAAACCTGCATTTGCTTGTTCAGACTGAATCTTTCCTTTTCCTCGTTCAAACTTTATACCTTTATTTTCTCATTATTTCAAGCTTCACCTGTTTGCCTTCACTGCATTTCCTCCTGGAGTCCCCTTTCAAGTTCTCTACTATGCATTGCTCTTCTGGAATATATGTTACTGGTATGCAAGTTTCCAAAGTCTCAGCAAAGTCGAAGGCCAGAATTCCTCTATTGGGATTGCGATGAGTTTCAGTCTCTGCTTTATTTTATTTTTGTAGTTTTTCCTGATATTTGCGTAGCTTTTGCCTTATTCACACTAGTCAATAACTATTTTTTCAGTGCTTGAAGCCATGTGACAGTCCAGTCGAAGTTTTTTTTTGTTTTCCGTTTGCTTTGCTTCTATTATTTAAATTTTTGTACCTCCATTGGTCAAACTCCCTTATTTATTGCATATGATTACTCTTATATTCTTCTGAAGTAACGATAAAACTGCAGCTTTAATCGTTTCGACGAAGCTGTCTACTGGGAAGGCTTGGATTTCTGATGGACCAAGGAGGGAGTATCTATAAGCTCCAACTTCATGGTTTTTTTTAACCATTTCTTCCCTCCTTTTTTCTCTTTTGTCTCTTAAAGGTGTTTCTATGAAGAAGATAGCTAGAAGACTGGAAAACTACGTACATAACGCTTTCAGGGTTTTTCGGAATACAACAGAATTATTTGATAGTGAAGTTGCTAGCAATGTACAAATGTATACATTAAGTGAAAATTTAGATGAATGTTGACAAAATTATATGGATGGTAAATATGGAGTTGATGAAGTTGGAACAGTAAATGGAGGAGTATATTTCAAACGCTTTTTGTTATTACTTTCCCATTCCTTGAAATTTATATCCATTCTTTTATAGTCTCCTGGCTTTACCACACTTGCTTACCATCGTCTTTTTGTTCCTTCCCCCGGTAGAATTTGTTCCCATTTATATGTGTGGTCAGTATTGCTGATTTTCTTTCCAAGAAGGAAAACATGGAATCTGCGGCTAACATCAGTGCATTTCTAGTTCTGATCATATTCATGTGTACTGTTCCAGGGTTCAAAATGACCAAACTATTTCTTTGTGTGGTTACCATGCGTATAGATAGCAGATTATCTCTAGTCTGCTGACTTTGCATCTTGTACGATATCATTTTAATGCTATACGTTGGCATTTGTAATCATAAATCTCCACGTCTACACTGACATTTTGTCGTGCAGATCTTTCTCAACAACTTTATCTTCAGCATTTCTCGCACAACCACGCAAAACATCATATCCTCGCAGTTTTCTTGCCCTTTCGTAATGCTTTGTATCATTTCGAAGCGTACAACTTCCAACTTATGATATTTCTCTCCGAGCCGTCGCTGTTTTTTGCTGCTTCATCTTTTATTCTTCTCATTCTTATAACTCGTCCTGGATTGGGAAGTATCTCACAACAACTTCCATTGGGTTGATCCTGGGCTAGGAAGTCTCCCACAACCACTTCCTTCCGAACGTGACTAAGATGTGGTCCGGATAGGCCGGTGTCTTTTGTGATGGGCTGTGATGGGATGCATAGGCGTTCCTGGTAAGATTGTGCCATCCTGGGAAGTACGGATAGTCCAGAAGGGGCGATTTTCCTGGAAAGAAAAACTCATTCTACCTTAAAGCCTAGAGATTTATCGTTTTGTGGTAGTGAGGTATCCTTTTGTGGTTGAGGTGAAATGCGGCAATTTTTGTTGAGAAGCACGTCCAACCTAAGATTCGCAGTTAGTTGGACACCTTTCTGGAAGCGTTCATGAGTTCCATCACTAGTGCTTTCTACATTAATTATAGGTTTCGTACATTACTCTTTTCCTAGGAGTTCTTCGCATTTCTTGATGTTGAATTGATTTGAATGTTGTTTTTTGCGAATTTTTTTTTTCGTGGATTTTTCTCGTCTCTGGCATAATTTTTCTTTTCTGAGTATATATGTGTGTTTAAGGCAGGGATGGCTTCAAAAAAGACGAAACAGCACAAGATGTCGACGGCAGCACCGGGACCGTCGATGTTCGAAGTGTACACCTACGTCGACACGAACAAGAGCATCGACGAGCTGTTTCAAGCAGGACGCGTTAGTGACGGAAAATTATATGAAAGAAAGCCAAATAGGGTGAGCGCGACGTGTTTTTTTTTGAAAGATCCTTACGAGCGCTTCTTCCTGAACCATGAAAGTCGAGAAATGTACTTGTTACAGAAGTTCCCTATGGCTTACTACGCTCCAAAGCCACGTCCTCGTGGCAGTTCGGCCGGACACTCACCTCAAGGCAGCAGTGACGACGGTATGAGCAATGCAGGGCGAAATGCTCTTAGTCCGAGCGGAAGTCAACAGGTTCGTCTATTTACTGAGGTGTGGCTTATCATGCGTGGGAAACTGCAGTGTTGTAGCTTTGAGTAGTACCTAGCACAAGATGAAATATCATAGAAAGTCTGCTAAGACATTAGACATGGCTTCGTCATACAAAAGAAAGTTGAACTTCTAGGATCCATGAAGGAGGATATTGCTTCGATACGTACTTTTCAGTACTCAGGAGAGCATAATTTTATTCAGCTTCATACCTTTCTGCTAGTGTGCTGTTCCAATAATATATTAGATACATTCAATATTCGAATATTCGATTTTGAATGAATCAACAAATCAAAATGATTAGGCAAGGGAGAACCTCCACCTTTGGGTGAACGAAAACCAGGACTGTGATAATTTCTGTTTTTGGAACACTTGATTTTTTCATGGATCTCTGCATTAATAGTCAAATTATTTAAATTTGTTCGATTTTTATTCGGTCAACACTCTACTTTTCATTTAGTTTTGCTGTTTGAAAATCACATATGTAGGTGTATATGTTTGGAAAATCTGTTATACAAAATTAGCTTACTGGTTACTACACAAAACTGCTCGTCAGGTATTTATTCATTCACGGATTATCTGAGCAGTACCTTTGCAACTGGGATATCTCTTCACCACAAAATTTCAACAAATAAAAGTCAGGATATGTTCACTAGGATAAAATTGTTTTAATTTTCAGAAAATATATACGTCTAGAGTTGTGTACTTAAGGTTTTCATTCTTCTCTAAATTACAATTGATTGCTGTGGATCATCTAGGAAGCTTTTAGGATTATTCCACTTCCTAGCCAATAACAGTGCAATAATTTCATGGATTTTTTGTTATTATGTAGTGACTACATGCCTAGAATGGATTTTGGTAGTGCCCAAAACGGAAAGTAAACGCGAAATCATTCATTTTTTTTGCCGTTTTTCTCTTTCTGTTTTCAGTTATTTAAAGTGGACTTGCTCACCGTGCGCTTCTTTCTTGGTTACGCCAACGAAGTGCAACTAGTTTCAAATTTTCTTCAATTAAACGTTAGAAAGATTTTGAAGGAAGAGTAAAATTTTAACAGCTTCTCCGAAGCTCTATTTCACTGGAGTGTTCACATTTTCCATGCACTATAGTAGTACAGCTTTACCTACAGAAACAATTTCTAAGCAGTCTATTTCTTTCCTCAAATTATTCGAGAGCGTAGTAGCATTGTATTACAGCTCTAAGGAAGAGACACTGAGTGATGAGCTCTGTTTTTATTGCTCTCATTGTTTGTGAGCAGTTGTTTATCAGTGGATTTTGCAGGTTTCGACGCCTTTTCATAAGAAACAGGCGAGCGCTCCGGAACTTGACACTCATCATCTCGACTTGTACAATCGGTATGTGTCGTACTTTTGGACTCGTGCGGAGTCTTTGTGTTATCGCTTGAAAGACTCGTAGAAAAAACTGGCTTTATGATATAAAATGCGTTTATCAAGAACATTCAGCAGTCAATATCTGAAAGGAAATGTAAGCGTTTCTTTTGCGGGTGTTTCTTTGCAGATTGGACAGCTGTACTTAGTACAGAACGAGTATCTGAGCGTAACTGTGGGCGGGGCTTTGGTACGCTTCCTATTGGCTGTACTTTGATTATTGGGCAACGACCGTAGTACATAGTATAATAGCTATGCAGTGCCCATGCAAAGGATTCGTCATATTCTGTGAACGTGACAATGAGCTCCTTAATTTGCTGATAAGGCTTTTTAGTATAATGTATTTTGCTTCAAAGTCATGACTCTAAGAAGAGCGTGACAAAGAACGTGAAAGGATAGGGTGTTCAGGGAGTAAGAGCCTCGCAGCAGACTGTTTGTGGAATAAGGCTAGGATATCATTGGATATTCTTAAATTGTAGTCTGCATTGGAAGAAGAGGTTTTTTAATGAGTTCTTCTCCTTGATAATAACTTTGTTATTCTTCCATTACCTGTAGTTCGTCTAAGGGTATGAACGAAACGGACAATTTTTTTTTTCTAAATTTTCCTCCTCTACTCTGTTCTTGCACATTATAGTTATCTATTTAAGCACTGAAAATGCACGAGCTTATGCTGAAGATTTTATGGGAAGAGCGGGAGAGATATAAGGTGTCCGGAAAGTATGTGTACCTCATTCGGCGCTCCTATTTTCCCATTTATATGTTCTGTCACTCTTTTACTCTGGACATATTAGACACACCATGGAATCTCCTCTCTTTGGACCTACATCTCATCTGGTATCCCGAAGTCCTGCGAGAGTGTCCACACCGTAATAATTACAGCTAGTAGAAGAAAAATTTCAATTAATATGACTGAAGCCCTTACTTTTCGGACTCCCTGAAGATGAGATGGAATAAGGTGGATTAGCAGTAAGTCCTAAGAGAACGTACAGTGACGACATCCAGAAGTCCTTGTCCTATCACCATTCCGAGCTCGTGTATACACATTTGAATCATTTCAAAAACTTACGTTAGGACTCCCGCCGATTTGATCCTGACTCATTATCAAAGCATAGGGTTTCTAAATTCTTTCGGAGAAATACACCTTACGTAATTGTGTAATAGAACTACCAGAAACTCATGTAAATATATACATTATATAAGAAACTAAACAGTTCTTTCCTCTTGCCTTCAAGTAAAGTTCTGGTTCCATAGAAACGTGGATTACCCAGCCGTGCAAGGCGATTGGAGTAATATATTGTAGTATTTCGCCCCTTGTTTTTATTTGGCTTCTTTTCCTAGGATTTTACGAGCTAACGCAGACAAATCCTTCTGGATTCTTCCATTTTTATGTTTTAGAGATGAATCGAGGGTACTTTTGGGAGGTGAGCGCATCATAGAAAAGGAGCCTTAAAAATGACCTTGAAAATCATGCTAGAAACTGACTGACTCCTCAAAAGTTTTCATTATATCCAGAAGCAGATCATTGTTTCACCGTCTACTAGCTCATTCAGGATCATTGATCTGGTAAAGATTGGAAATGTGTGCCTAAACTGCTTGCTGAGTCTTTTGATCAGTGGGTAATTAATGGGTTCGTGAATAAACGCTGCTTGAAAAATCTGAGGTCATCGGTTTTTAATTTGGAAATACTGGAAAATGGATTATCTTAAAACTACCGCGTGCTTACAATGTTTGGCCATGTTCAAATATTAGTAAACTGAAATTCACAGAGAAGAGCTCAAAATAGTGCAGCATATTTTCCAGACCAGTACCCGTTCCGCAAGTGATCACACACCATCATTCCAAATCCGTCTCCGCCATCCCTCCTATGCCAGATCCGGCCTTCACGTAAATTTTTTGTCGTTATTGAACTAGCTATTATACTTAGTAATCATTATTCCAGTGTTCCTCAGCATAATCGATCTGTTTCGCATGAGGCAAACTACAACGCGTCATTCGGAACTCAGCCATCATTCCAAGAGTAAGTACATCTCGACGTTCTTACTGGTATTCACCAAATCAAGTAGTTAACTCATTCAGACCCGTCCCTTCGTCACTCTTCGATCCTCGCGGGAAGAGTCACTCATTGGATCCGATGATTGTTGGCATGCATGATCCGGGTTCTCAGGTGAATTTGAATTTCCGCGTGGAATACATTTTCCTGGATAACGTGGAAAAAAGCTGGAACTGTTACAGATGGCCGATAAAATGAGTTCTCTTGGTCCATTACCGCCAAATTGGGAAATGAAACTAGACGAGCTGGGTAATCGCTACTTCGTTGATCACAACACCCAGACCACCACTTGGTACGATCCACGAATACGTGAGTGGTTTCCCTCTTTTCAGGAGATACTGGTTTTTTTAAATAGTTAATCACGAAGAGAGCACATGCCAGAATCTGTAGCATATGACATTCTATGGTGTCACATATTTTGGTATCCATTTGATATATCACCCTTCTAGACTTGTATTTCTGGATTTTGAAACCTGTGGTTAAGGATTTCTAATATTATAAACTTGGTTTCAAGCCACATTCTCTTGGATATCTAGTGAAATGTAAAATCTCTGCAAAACTTAGCAGACAGCCTTCTAGAATTTCTCATTTGCCTCCTTTGCGAGTTGTCCTGCGTTCATTTTCCCTCCCAGAAGCTCCTGAATCCATGAATAAAATGAATTATCCATCCCTGTCATTTCTGCGGAATCATTCTTGATACCTTAGGCACAGAAGAGAAGCTACGTTTGGTGCAACTGTCCGATTGTGCTCTACAGCTGAATTCAATTAAAATCAATGGTCAATCCACAGAAATCAACTAATTAGTGGTACGTACGTATTCTGGATAATATCTTCTATTTAGCCGAACATATGCAAGAAGAGGAAATTCGTCAAAGACATGCATGCCAACAGCAACAACAACAGCAGCAACAATACCACCAGCATAATGTTATGCAGGTTTGCTTGGATCTATATTTGTTATTATGGATTTCAGAACTCTTGATTTTTTGTGTAAAATTGTATTTTATAGCAGCAACAACCACAACAAGCCTATTTCCCTCCTCAACAGCAAATCATGCATCAACCACAACATGCTTTTGCACAGATGCCACCAACTCAGGTAAAGAGGCAGATTTCTGGATGTATTCGCGGCTACTGTTTCGTTCTTAAAATATTGACTACAGAGAGTGTTCTTATCTGGACTAGAAAGAGGGATTTTGAGGTTTCACTTATGAGTATGAACAGTTCATAGTACTTAACAAATTTACTCATCCTCTTAAAAGTTAAAAGAATCGCAACACTTTACTTGGCTCAAGGTTTCATGGTAGCTGAAGGAAGTGAGGGGACAGACTTTCTGGAATGTCATCAACGCTCCGCTGAATCGTTGAATCTAGGGAGGGTTGAAGTGTAGTCATCAACTCATCGAGACTTAAATCCATTTGCATTCACAATTTATAGCGGCGAATCCTTGAACTACTGATCAGCATGTCGGATAACTCGGGTATCCATTAACACCTCAGAATTGGAATGAGGTCAGACACTGCCTTTAAGTGTTTTTCCTGGAACGAGGGTTCCGTCCTTGATCAGCTGAGGTTATGCTTCTCAACTATGTACGGTCCTGTTGATTACAAAACTTTTTATGTTGGACGTGGTCCATGTTTTGAACGTGGGAATGGTAAATACGACTTTTATCAGCTTACTGTAGGTTAGGCTCAGGTCCAGCATAATCAGTTATATTACTGTGGTGACTAAAGCACTGATCTTGCAACTATGCCAAGTACGCAAAGTAGGTAATACAGTTTTTATTTCAAATCGAAAACAAAACTTTGCTCGAGATTCCTTTTTGGATACCAATCGTGTAGAAGTATAATATTTAGTTAGGGGTTCGATTCGAAGTGAATTATTGGATTTCTTGTCAAAAATGTCTAGTTTATTAATTTCATTGCTTGGAACGTCGAAAATTTATTATATTTGGTTTACTGGATTATCTGCATCCATGAGAAATATTGTACATCATCATTATGCTTCCCAATGACTAGCTGTAAGTAATGATTTTTGTATTTATTTTTCAGATGCCTGAAATATAGCCAGACTTTCGAATCCTGAAATTGCCTCTTGATGCCGTTTGAAACAAAGTCTTTTGAAAGTGAAAAAAGTTTTAAAACGGTGCGAAGCTACTTGTTTTCAATTAAATTCTGCGTTTCTAAAGCTTTACCTATTTTCAGACCTTTTTTCACTCTTCCTTCGGTAATTTTGGTCATTAGGTTCCTGTTCACCCATTCAGGTAGAGCGTTCAACTTCTAGTGAAATTTGAAATTCATGCTTTTCTATCCATGGAAATAAACTCATTCCATGGGGATAGATTGCATTACTAGTGAAACTCAGTGTCTGTTAAACAAAATGTTGCTGGTTCCTGGGTTTTTCGCTCGTTTTTTGGCGACACATCTAGGAGAATATCTGTATGTATGGCTCAGTGGTAAAGCAGTCGACTATCGCTTTGTTGGTCGCAGGTTCGTGGCTCGCCATAGCTGGAGTTTTTGCATCGTTCAAAATCTCAGAAAAGAACTCTCGTAGATCTTGGACAGTGCCTCTGGTGATAACATGTCCGGATGGCTTAATCGGTAGAGCGTCTGACTACCAGTCGGGCACTCGCTGGTTCGAGTCCGGTGGAGATCCAAAGTTCAAGGGCCACTAATTAATACGTTCCCCGCAATCCCCAAGAGCTAGACAAGGATAAGGACATTGTGGATGGAGCAAGCATTTTTCGAAAAAAAAATTCGAGCAAAAGTAAGGGTGAGGAAGAAGCATTCCTGAAAATAGGTTGGGAACGGTTCTCAAGTTGTTCTTTGTAGCGTGCCAAGTGTGGAACTAGGGGCTCGTATACCGCACATCCCTGAATATTTCAAAGTAGGTTTCCATCGTCTGAACTCCCTAGAGGCACCGCAACAGATTTTCTGGATAGTGGGAAATCTGGAAAGTCGATGAAATCAATAAATAAATGTATATCGAAATCGATAATATCCGGAGAAAAGTATCCTAGGCACTGCGCAGAATTTCTGTGATGTCCCGTTTTTTCTAGCTCGTTCCTTTATCACCTCGTTTACAAATGCTTCTTATCGTTTGAATTTGGCGCCCATGCGTGTCGCCCAGATTTTTGAAAAAACGTTGTCGTAATGGCTGCTATGTTTTATATATGTAGATTTTTTTTCATGAGTTCATCATTAACTAAAGCCAGAACATTTCAGGATTTCAACTCTTCAACATACCAGCGAGTACAAGAGCTACAAAACGAGCGTTCAGTGATGTTGGAAAAGCAGGAACAGCTACTACGATCGGTTTGTTGTGTTTTTTTTTCTGTTGGTATCGTTGAAGTTTGCTTTCAATCAAAGGCAACGATCGTGAAATGAGATGAAACCGATTTGAGCCGTCAAGGGTTTTCTTCAGGTCAGAGTACAGGTTTCGTATTGTTTTTACCCGCGCGCCGCTCAAATATTTGCTAACGTAACGCCCCCACACATATAGTGGTCGCCCGCACACTCTTAGTGTGTGTGGTAAGGATGGTCCGATGTCGAGTAAAATGTTGAGGAGGGGGGGGGGGGCGAGCACGGGGGGCTGCCAACATTGGCAT
>JARK01001339.1:1204012-1214888 GCA_000688135.1 Ancylostoma ceylanicum | reverse complement strand
GGGGGGGGGGCGAGCACGGGGTGCTGCCAACATTGGCATCGCTCCCGGAATGTCCAGAAGGGCAACGAGGGTCTATGAGGCACCCCGTGGTGATGTGCGAAAAAGTACAAACTGCGTGACTTCTAACGATTGACAAGTTTTTATGGGGTGGAAAAAAGTACGAGGATGCGAGGATACGTTACACATTTGAGTAGAGGAGCTGAGGGGTTTACTCATTTCAAGTTTCCATCGCTTCATTAATTCTCTGCGATAGGAGTGAGCCTCTTATGGCAACTGGATGTTCTTTTGCGGTCGCGTAACTGTGGAGCCATTAAATACTTAACATGTTTTCTTCTGCATCATTTATTCAGGTGTGGTGTAGGGAGTAAAATTCATGGATTTAGGGGAAGTTGGTCATGGCTGGATGCCGACCAGGTTACTGTTTGGTTTTTTTCCGTACCCTTTTGTCTAGTTTTTGTAGAAGGTTTATGCACGAAATGAAAGCTGAGCACAAAATAAAAATGTGAACATTTAGTACAAGTCTGGAATTTATCGAATTCCTCGATTAAAACGGCACGCACTTTGATTCCACAAGTCGCCTAATCACTGCTCAACAGACGATGAGAATTTTTGATGACCTGTAGAATTCAATTTTTAAATCATGTGACCCGAACCAGTTAGGAATCAGCACTGGTTCAGGAAGCCAACACAAAGAGTAGATAATTCCTAACCATGTTAGCCTTTGTTGAAATGTTCTAATGCTCCAAAGACCTTAACTCCACATGAGGTCTATATCGGTCATTTAGGATTTTCCAAGGTGTACTAACGACTCACGCGAAAAAAAATTCTCCTGCAATTTCTCACCAGTAGGCAGTGGTAACGGGGGTACCCGACATGAAATAGCCGGGAATTTCGCTCTTTTTTAGTTCTTGTAGATAATTACTGAATGATAAAAGTATTCCTTAACTCCATGATGGTATTTCGTTAAATTAGTAGAGTCTGACCTTTTGACCTTTTCATCCATATCATTCCATCATGTAATAATGATGTTTGCCAAATTTTCAAGGTTTATTGCATAGCAAAGAGAGCCACCCGCCTCTTTTAATCACGTGAAATGCGTTATATTTTCAGGGATTACTGGATCAGAGTCCACAGCAGTACCACAACGCCATGTCGCCTATGCAAACGACTAGCTTGATGGTACTTTCTTTCCATTTCATATCTATTTAATTTCATTTCCATGTATCCATTCTGTCCATTCTGCCGCTTGGTTATTGATAATGGTATTGACAATAATTTTGTTATTTTGTTTGCTTCTTCTAAGCTTTTTGACACTTCTATATATAAATGCAGAATAAGGCAATTTCAGCTAATATCCCAGTAGGAAAATGAATAGAGTCGTCTAGAATATATTGCTCTTTAAAAAAAAGTAGGGAATTTACTCATGGTCTTTACCTTGAAAATGTTTCATGCGTCGCAACCTGAGCAAACACAGTATCCCGCATATCCTCCAATTAACCAGACTGGCCACGCCCACCTCGCTCCACAATTCGCTCACGATGTGAGTGCTCGATTTTCCTATTGGATTTTCGCATACATTCATGGAAAAGCGTTGTGCATCGCGGGAATTGTTTCAGCGAACGATGTCAACCGATAGCGGAGCAGTACCAGACTCCAACATGGACGTCGACTACACTTCTTCGCTTGGATTCGACCCAGTTGCTATTGCGGTTTGTTTTTGTAGTTTTTTTTTAACTCACGAGCAGTGCTGATTAGATGGTTCTTAACTGATGGTTCTTAAATCCATTTATTTTCTGGAAGAAATCGACTTGTTTTTGCATAGATCATACTGCGTTCCATTTTCATGGAGCATTTCGAAATTTTACTAGTATTAAAGCAATAACAATACGTTATTTTTATACTATACGTACATGAGCATATTGGTTAGGTATTGAAACTCATTTTTAGACTCTGCGATGGTTTAAAGGAATCTAAGAAATTTGTGTAAGACCTATAACGTCTAAATACATTATATTTTGAACCTGTGAGTCTGTAAACTGACGTTTGGTGTTTGTTGTGTGACACTGTAACTATTAAGCAGGGAAATTTTATAAGCAGAAATGGAGCGGCTTCTTACAGTATTTGAGTTACAGTAAGAAGTGTCCACATGTGTCATGTGAAGAGTTATTTAAGTGGGTAAAATAGATGACGTATGTAGTACTGTAAGAGGTACTGCTCCACTGCGAAATTTTCCCTGTGACTGTGAAGAGCTGAACACATTCCAGAAAATTTATTTTCAGGACATAAATCCACATGAATTCGATAAGTATCTTCAACTTTCCTCTCATCGAGGTTCGGCGACCGTCGGTAGATATCAATGACCAAATCATCATTCACTGACAACTATAAACTGTGGCAAGACGTCATTTATATAGTACCTACTGTAATTGTTCGTCGTGTTAGACTGAATATCCGTCATACCGACTCTATACATGCGCATGTATCATTCTGCTCCCTCAGACCGCAAACTGAGGTGTGAATCGATCAATTTGAGGACAACACCAGCGTTGTCCACGCCGTCGAACAAACTGCTGCAGTTCACATGCAAGCACTAAGACATTAATCGATTACTATGTAGTAAATACGTCGAAACTACACGAAATGATAGTGAAAAAAATGTACGTGTTAAAAATCAATTTGCTATGTCTAACATAGATTCATAGAGTTCTAGATGTTATCCGAAACAAATTCGAGTGTGATGTTCGCCTGACTGATATGTGTGAGGTTAGGCTGATGCTTCTGAGTAGTACGGTCCACATTCATATTGCATTCTTATTTATTGTCTTTATTCATTCTCTCTCTATTGATTGATTATTGATTTGTGATCAGTGTTTAATCTTATGAACAAATTCAAAACGACATGTGTTGGCCAAATGTTTTCCATTGTCTGTCATTTATTCCTTTTTTTTCACAGATACAGATGTCATATTCATACATAGATTTCTAACAAATATATGAGTTTTAGCGATACGAGCTTTTCATAGTCATTTTTGTCCAACGAAATTATCACCTCTACTCACGATTATCATATTGATTTTATTGATTTTTTGTATGTTTTCGATGATGTGTTGGTTAGATTTTTCTTCTTCTTCGCGGTGTTTCCTTGTTGTTTGTATATAAAAGTACGCTTGTACAAGTATTTACAAAAACATAGAGCGTGCGTTTTCCAGAGAGTAATGAACATTATTTTCCTCCAGTAGTAAGTACAGGCCCACAATATCTTGGATATCTCGTCTTGGGAAGACGTGGATGTGAGGAAATTCATAATAATATGACTGGATTCTCTTATAAGGTTTATGGAATCTTTGGCCTTCTTCTTTTAATTTTCTATCGTCTTCCTTCTGTTCTGACGCTGAGAAATCCTGTGAATGGTTCCTGACAACCTTTGTGAATAGCCAGAATCCTTCACCAGCACTCCTTGCAAATTTCGGTGTTCAACGACGGATATGCTGCGGTGGGGACAGGAAGTTTTATCTCTGATTACTACAACATCATTGGATTTGGACGGTAGCGGCTATAGGTGTGGACATTTTCCAGAAAAAAAGCTCGAATTCTACCACGAGATAGCACAGAACCAGGAAAAATATCAATATATAAATGACATAGAGGGGGTCCTCTGAACTACATAAGCGTCGAAGGGAACTTGAGGCAGAGGAGGACTTCCGGAAGTGGGTGTTTTTTTAGTTGAGGATGTCGAAAGAAATCCGTATTGCAGGAGGACTCTCGGGAGGAAGCCCTCTAGATTGAGAGGGTCATAGGGGAACCGCGTTCTCGGAGCACATCAAGGAGTTGCTCAATTAGTTGGAAGGGTCACAGAGAACCCATACTGCAGTAAAATTTGTTGAAAAGCAGGTCCTGCGGGATGAGAGAGTCATGAGGAACTCGCACTTCTGGAGTACATCAAGGAAAGGTATCTTCACACGAAAATGCCGTAGGAAACTCACATTGCGGTGAAACTGTTCTGTTGAGAAGCAGATCCTCTGGGTTGGGTGGGTCGTAGTTTTCGGAATGCATTCGCGATGACATCGCCTCGCGAAAAAGTATAAACACTCCGTATGATGTAACCACATGTATGGTATAAAATTCTATAACCTCGAAAAAAAAAATACAGGCCATTCACCGAAGAGTCAATTTTGCACAGCTCGAACGCATGTGTTCCCTGTAATACCACATCACTTCCGGGATTGTTTTAACACGTTAGGCAGACAAATATCACTGCGACTAACAAACTAGAACTTGCGCGACTTGTCCACGGCACTCTTCCGCTATCCCACGTAGGAATATAACACATAGGCTCTTTTCTGAATTGCCCCTAAGCGATGAACGGGATAGCGGAAACGATTACAAAATGGGAAATGTAAGACAGAAAGTAGGGATCTATGTATATTAGAGTTATTTTGTTACTATTTCAGAAAACCGTTGAGACCATTCAGGCGCAACATAAAAGACTTCCGGATTAAGAAAGGTCAGGAAGTTACATAAGGTGGCTGTCAATAGGTTAACAATGCAAAAGTCCTGGTATAAATTTGACTCTCACTTGATTGTGACATTCCTCAACGAAGGTTCATTGTATTGGTCATAAATACCAATCCCCTTATGATGACATACTCAGAAGCAGCTATCTTGTAAAAGCGGAAGAATTCCAGAATGAGAAAGGGTAACGAAATTGCAGAAGCAGTACTTTTGACCCATAAAATCCATGTTATGTGAGGAGAGATCAAACTCAATCCTGCAAACGCATCAATAAATCCATCTTTTTCCCGCGCGATTGCACCACATCTCTTCGCTTTTGGATGTGATGCCGGAGAGAAGTTGTTGGCTTCTTTTAACCAAATTTTCGTTGAAACTCTCCTCATGTAGTTCTTATCTCTTTCAATTTGATCAGAAGAATCTCACTACTTCCACATCTTCATTACCTGTGGCTCACACAATGTGAGTTAAAGAAAATGTAGCAGCAAACCCATTCAAGGCAGATCCATGAAATTTTCGAAGTTAAGAAGAATTCCAAGGCTGCAAAATCGCGGACATTCCTTTATTCTCCTTCACCTTTTCAGGTTTTAGAAGATTTGGGATCGCATTTTTGTCTGTAGATGGTCGAATCTACTTTTGCAATGCAAATCGTGATTGAGTTTTTCTGAAATTCACTGATTATTGTTTTCTTTTGTTTTCTGAATTTTTCTGAATTAGAAAGGCAGTGTCTCATCTCAGAATAGCTTTTGGAATTTTTATAGGGGAGAATTTCCAAGAGAAGCTGACCGCAGTGGTATGCATGTACGCATGTACATGCATCCTTGTAAAACTTACTAAAATTCTTGTCCGAGCCCAAATCTTGCTTTTATGGGAAATTCGCGACTCCCATTAGGACATCTGCCACAATTAGAGCGGCTAGTCCTTGTTGTAAGGAAGTGTGCCATTGGGATCAGCGTCAGCGTCTTCTGAAGAATGTTCTCTAGGAAAAACCGCAACGCTTCTTTAGAGTGAACCCTCACTAGGAATATGGTTCAACTTATCCCGTTATGGGAACACTTGTAGGAACATTTTCTTTTCCTTCAATTTTTCTTTATAAATTTCACGTGTGAGTATATACAGATGATTACAGCTCTACGAGTGCTTAGCATTGTTATATTTTCACGAATTCACGAGTCCACGCAACTTATTATATTCAAGCAATAACATTTTTTTCAGACTGCGTGTCGTGGTGCCGTTCTACCCAACAATCGTTGTTAGGACTACTGGAACGAACTGTCGGTTAGTGGTTTAATAACTAGGAGTCATTGAGCGATTATCGGACACTTACCACCCGCGAGCGTCAGGCCCCGGTAAGGCAGTGCATAAAAACCACTGATTCTAACCTTTTTTTTCAGGATAATCAGATCACTTTTAACCTAAGAGGACTAATATGCTGATAGGCTGTGTTAAAGCACCTTTTGAAACACATTTGACATTTTGTTCCCAGCTTCAAAAAGGCAAAACGACCTAACGCATCGCTTCAGGGTGGTAAGTGTCCGTAGACGTCATTGAGCTGTTCATGCAATTGGTCCATGCTAAGCAAAATTATTCTGCAATAATAATCCCTGAGTTATAAACCAGGAAGAATGTTTGTGCGTGCACTAGCTCCTTATGGGTCTGCGTTTACATATCCCCTTTACATATAGCATTTACATACAGGGGAGGGGGCATAAGTTATTGTTCATCGTTTGCTGGCTTATTACTCTGCGCTAGCGCAAGGATTTTTGACAAGCTAGGTCTCACTTGATAGAGCTGGACTTTCTCTATTTCATAATTACAAGCATTCCCTGGATAATCGGGATATGACGGAGAAATTCTAGCGGAAACTTTGAGCTCAGATTTTGAGTGCCGCCATATGCACTGATTCAGCCCGCAATCCAGAGCAAAACAGCCACAAAAAGTTTTTGACAACGGATTTAAGCGGGATAAAAAATAGTCTCGTACTCTTGAAGCCTATTTTGAGATGTATGTGCAAAATCCACTCCAGATCGGGGTTGATAACAGTTCAGGACGAGGCTGTTCCAAAAATTGCTTGAGGAATGAGGAAACCAAGCCTTAGGTTTCGAGGAACACAGTTGGTCTGTATCTGGGCCTATTGATGAAGCTTCATAGCCATTCTGCAGCATTTTTATTCTAGTTTTCAGAAAATATCAACTATTTAGCTGAAGTCCTGTCTTTCAGTGGAAAAATTCCTATGATTCAAAGTTGGTGGGAATTGGCCATTACCGGTGGCACGAAGTAGCCGAGGTTTTTCGCCAGCACATTTCTTAGACTTCGATTTCTTCAGAAACCCCGAACATGGCTGGAAAGAGCACTTTCTGATCTTTACCAAGCGTACGAGCAGTACAATCCATTCCGAAGATTTTGGGGATTTTTCAGAGAAAATTGTCACAACAACCCACTTTTCTCAAAAATTGGTTTCGAGGCCAACTGCTCGACAGCAAAACCTTTCCGAAAAGGTTGTCTTGACTAGAAGATACTTTGAACCTTTCTCTATTCGGCAGAGAGAAGAGCGGAGCAATGCATGGGTTACTGGCAAAGAGATAAAAGATCAAACGCTGTACAATAACTTATGACCCCCCCCTGCATAGCCTAAAAGCGCAATAAGCAATAGAATATCCCCTTTATCCCAATAGCCAACTAATCAGAGGTGCAAGCCAAATGTGAGGCTCTCGTCGCAGGGAATATCCTGAAGCATACCAGATCCCTCAGGTATGGGGCGTTATACCGGGAGAGAGCAGTGCGGTCAAGCTCTATGATTGGTCAGTCCGCGCAAACGGCCAATCGCAGAGCCTGTCGCGCCGCCTTTTGCAGGTATAACGCTCCACACCCAAATCCCTCTAATTGGTTTGAGCTTAAGCTCCGCCCTCCTGCCGCGCTACCACATGCGATCATCGCAGCTCCGCGATGGGTACTTGCGTCAAGTTATCTCAAAAAAGTAATTTTTGCACCTTGCAAGTTTCCCACTCAAGGTTTTTTTTCAGATATGAACTCCGTTTCTGAATCTCTATTATGAGAGGGTTTCCCTAGTCTCATTTTCTGCATCCATTTGGTGTATAGTGTTTTGGTATAGCTCGCACCAATTATTGATTACTTCTTCCGGCCGTACCAGCTCTCCCCGAAACTTTGCAACCTTGGAAAATTCTTATGAAAATATCCTAACTTGCACTTTCTCACTTTAAATACGGAAAGCTGGAAAATTCTTTGACAATATTGTTAATAAAATAACGCAGTAACAAAATCGTGTCAACTACAAGAGAAGCAGGAAATTTCCTCACCGAAGATGGTGCAGCGGAAAAGGCGCATTATTTTTGCTCAACCTGATAATGTCTGTCAATATTGGTCGTTTCCAGAACTTTGCTCTGCATGCATATAAAAGTATATGTTCATTTTCGTAGTCAGTTCATTCAGAAGTTGTCTTTTCTTCCGTCTGAGCCCAAAATGAACATATGTTTTAGACTCAATTTTGTGGAATATTGAATATATTTACAGAGCGGCCATAAAAATATGATCAGAGCCATATCGACCAGGGAATCTTTTGTTTCTGGATTGAGCTATTTTACCCAAATTTTAGTATGTAGTAAAACTCCATGGTCGCTTTAGCATTGACACAGACTCAATTACTGTGAATTATTGAGCTCAAGTTTCAACTTTCTCAGATTTAATGGATTTTATCTAGCATGCTAACTCTTTACTACTTTGAGAAAGGATGAGTTGATCCAGATTGGGCACATATTTGTCTATTATTCCCACCACAATGCTATTGCTGTTTCTCATTTGCTGCTCGAATGGGAGGACAAAATTAGTTGATCGAAATCACCAGAAATCGGTTTAGTTGTATCGTAAGCATATGAACAGCAATATAGTCCTCATTTAAACACCAGAATAGCTGCTGGAAGTGGATGTCATAGAAATATTCCCCATCGGGACCGATGTTTTTTCTTTGAAATTATAAAAAATTATTTTCCTCACTTTCACAGGTTTTTTTCTCGAGAGACCACCTTTTCATGTAATGGGAAGAATCATACAACGCAACTTATGTAGCAAATTGCTCGCTCACGATATGGTTTAGAATAATTTCTTCTGGAGCTGAGATGTCGCGATACCGTCGAAGAACAATAATCTTGATAAAACAGTCAATTTTCCCTTGGAACGCGGTAGATCTGCTTGGAATTAGTTTACACCAATCCCAAGTAGCGGGAAGAAAGAACAGTTAGACTCCCACCACCTTCTTGATTTTGGTCTAAATAGCTCAAACCATAGTTGAGTTATAGTTTGAAACTCTGTCTTCAGTAGTGCCTGTGATCATATCATTATCGCTGCTACTGTATATTACTTAGTTCGGTGCATAAGTTTTGTCGGTTTTATTTTCTCAAAACTGTGTAATTCTCTCTGGATGAGGTATAACAACCACATATAGCAATGATCCTGTAGAGCAAATCCAGTTTTTTTTGCTATAGGTTTAATGGCTGTCCATTTCTCTCAGAAGCAGGGTCGAGTGTGGTGTTGGTAGAAAAATTGACCCCGAGGCAACCCCCATTCCAGAACATGTAGTTTTTTTTAAAAATTTTCACTGATTATAGTTTAGCAATTTCCAAAGTATTTAGAAGCTACTCCTGAATTCGATTAATTTTTCAAATCAATTTTTCAATTTTTAATTTTTATCTTTGAATTTCAAACTTCATCAACTAAACAACCAGTCACTTGACTATGTCTGTCGCGTACTCTATATGTTTAATATAAGCTACTGGAGTGACGCAGAACTCGTAATCATTCTCAAACAGGTCCAGGGTTCGATCTCCACCGGAGCTTAATTCTTGCAAAGTGGAGAAATGCATATAGATCAGCCGGACGTCATGAATCCATGTCCACGAACAAAAAAATTGCTTGGACCTTCTTCGAGCGATTTTTGAGCGACTAAAGTCGGGCCTGAGTGGTTCTGCTTCACGCAGAGTTGAAATCGTGCACATGTACTTTTTCAAAAATCAAAGAAATTCAATATTTTGTGTGTAGCTCCCTTTATTTTCATCATGACAGTCGCGTTGACACAGGACGAGATGATTTTCATGATGATTTTCTTGATTATTTTTCACAGATCTTTCGTGCAACTGCCAATTCAGCTTTCCACGTTGAATGGTTCTTTAATGACTCTAGGATGAGAAGAGGACATTTTTGTTGGGATATCACGATCCCCCTCTCTCTGCATGTTTCAAACAGCATGAAAAATTTAAGACAAATCTGTCTGTGATTTTGCAAAGAGGTCTTCGCTGATTCCTTACCGAATACGTCGTTTGTGAGGGTACCGCAGCTCAACATGCTTAGGACAGACAGTAACGAAGAAGTCAGGAATCTGTCAATGTACATGGAAGTGTAAGTTTGATTGTATGTATGTTTTTGTGATAATATGTGTGTATGTAGAAAACGCTGACGACGGAGCAATCGTGACCGACTTTGCATACATATCGCCCACGCTCGACGGAAGTTTTAGGCCACTTTTTGTGATGATCATCGATTGTATTGCTTTTATTGATTTGTCGCTATTTCGCATCAATTTTGTCTATTTCACCCATCTTCGCTCAGAGGCCGATGAGAACTGCGGTTCTGTAATATGCTGGATACAGATATGATAGCCATTTTACACGAAGTTATTAGTTCATTGATTTTGTCAATGTTTTCCTATTTTGTTCCGGATTTGGGTGAGAATATCTGTAACAGTGTTCTTGGATGCCCAAGAAGAAGACAAAAGTTTTGTATGCAAGCATCGGTTTATTGATTTTTTGATCCCATCGTCTATCTTCCAATTTTATTCGAGGACCGGTAAGGATACGCCCATTGGTGCTTTCAGCGACGCTGTGCACGAATATTTTAACTGTTCTGAACGAAATTATCGATTCAATAATTCCATCGACTTTTTTGCCTGAGCGAAGGCTAAGAAGGGTAAGTGAAATTTTCTAACATGGTGATCAGCGAAATGATTCGTGTTTTGCCGAGATTCATGGGTACCACCAATATGATTTCGTAGGACAAAAATAACTTTGCTAGAACTCATGTATCTGTTAGAAATCTGTGTATTATTATGACATCTTTATCTGAAAAATGAGTAATTGATAGGCAATCGTCAACGGTCAATAACATTTGGTCAACATATGTCGTTTTGAATTTGTTCATAAGATTAAACATTGATCACAAATCAATAATCATTCAACAGCGCGAGAGAGGGAGAGAGAGAAGGAGAGAGAGAGGGAGGGAGAGAGTGAGAGCGAGAGGGAGAGAGAGAGGGGGAGAGAGAGGGAGGGAGAGAGTGAGAGCGAGAGGGAGAGAGAGAGGG
>JARK01001339.1:1143107-1202227 GCA_000688135.1 Ancylostoma ceylanicum | reverse complement strand
CTCTCCCTCTCTCCCTCTCCCTCTCTCCCTCTCCCTCTCTCCCAATATCGACGCTCACTGTACAATACTGTTCATGGAATGTCGAAAACCGACGATCACTCCGCGGAGTCATCCTCCCTCACCGTCGCTTTGCTATAACTTCCTTACAACCGCCCCAATCAGAACGCTTTGGTCACCATTCGATTTGTCTCAGTAGTGTATCGACTCAGTGGCAGTGGAAACACACAATGAACTGGAACTTGAATTCAAGTCTGATTATTTCTGCTAAGCTGAGACAAGTACTCACAAAATCAAGCATCAACAAGCAGAACTAGGCAAAATCCACGCTATCCCGTAGACCTCCAATTTTTGATGGACTTGCTGACAGACCGTGCTGTTGCAGCAGATCTAGCGAACTTGAGTCAGGGAGAAATGCAGGTTCAAGAGAACTCTTTGTGCACTTTCGGCTCTGGGAGTGGAGATGCAGGCCTACTAGTTTCGATGTTGTGCCTGCTCAAATAATGAAGACTTTTGTTGTGCCTTGTGGAAACCTCGATGATGAGGGAGTTACAGATCGCTAATGCGCAGAGCTACCGATCCCTCACAAGAAACTCATAACATATCCTATGTGTGCTTTCAAAAAAATGCAGTGAAAGTCGCTCTAGCTGCCCTACTCTGACATGCTGTGCTGTACCAATCTTGCTAAAAATTTAGCCGAACTTGTGCAACCGTCTGTACAAGCATTACGAGGGTGCTGGGGCAACAGGTACCTATTTAATCTGAAACTCGTTGTGGACTATTACATCCTGTGCCAAAACCAGAGGTTTTTGGGAGGTACAACGTTTCAGCAGGTAGAGACGGTTGCATAAATTCGGCATGGTCTATCAGCAACTTCATCAAAGATCGGATGTCTACGGGATAGGGTGGAATTTGCCTAGTTCTGCTTATATATGATTGATTTTGAGAGACCTTGTCTCAGTTTAGCAGAAATAATCAGATTTGAGCTCCAGTTCATTCCGCGTACGGACAACTACAGGCCACCAAACGATATATCAATTACTTGGAGAAAACCGTTGAACTAAATTTTACTCCAATAATCAGCAAGCCATCAGAAAGAACTCCTCGAGACAAATCGAGTGGTGCCCAAACCGCTTTGCTTCGGGCGGTTCTAAGGAAGTTATACCAAAGCGACGGTGAGTGACGGTGAGTGACGGTGAGTGACTCCGGGGAGTGATCGTCGCTTTTCGACATCCCATGAACAGTATTGTACAGTGAACGTCGATAGTGGCGGCCCTTCAGCGGAGAAGGACGCCGCGCAACCGCCCCTCGTGCGCCGGAATCGATGTCGTCTGCTGCTGCTATGCTATTCATAGTGGGTATGCATCATCGTGAGGGAAGAAGAGGCGCAGCCATTCGATTCTGATTGGCGCACTCGGGCCGTTCGTCACGCCCATCTTTTTGATCTCGAACGGCGTCAATTCCACAATACATGGTCTATTTGTGCTTGGCGTCGTACGAGTCAAAGAGTGGGCGTGACGGGCGGTTCGAATGCGCCAATCACAGTCGTCTGGTTACGCCCCTTTTCCCCTCACCATGATACACACCCATTTATAGCGTCAAAACATAAAGAAAAAACGGGAAAATATCATTAAATCGGTGAGAAGGATGCTTAAAAATAGCATCCCGGCAGCAGATAACATCTATTTCGGCGTGCGTGGCGTCCTTTTCGAGACCGCGGCAGGGTCACCGCCATCGCAAACCCTCTCCGAGGAAAAACAAACGGACTTCTTCGGAAAAGGAGATGAATGGATTAAAAAACCTTTTGTTAACAAGGATCTAATCAGCACTGCATGTGAGAAGAGTGGCAACTGGGTCGAATCCAATCGAAGAAGTGTAGACGACGTCCATGATGGAGTCTGGAACTGCTCCGCTATCGGTTAACGTCGTTTGCTGAAAAAAAAATCCGCACTGCAGAACGCTCTCTTATGAAGTCATGCGAAAATCCACGGTAAAAAATTGACAACTCACAACGTGAGCTATCGATTGATTGATCGACTAATTTCATTGATTTTTTGCTATTTTTGCCCAGCGGTCAGTGCGGATATGCCTACAGGGGTTCTCCTATACGCTGAACACGAAAATGACAGCCATTTTGCATGGAATAATGATTTATCTATTTTATTGATTTTTGGCTAATCTTACCCATGGGTCGGTGAAGACATGCCTACAGGGGTTTCTAAGTATGCTAAACGCAGATATGGCAACAACATTCCACGAAAAGATCGAGCTATGGATTTCACGGATTATTCTGCTTTTGCTGAGTGACGGGTAAGAGCATGGCCGCTGGAGTTCTCCAGCACGCTGAATGTGAATGTGACGAACATTTCGCAAGAATTGACCAACCAAGTAACTATCCACTGAATGAAAAAGGGTCACTTAGGTTGATCATCAAAATGATGGACACCTCGAAAGGATTCATTGGGTTTAATAGTAGTCACCATCAGCGATGAATAGTCGAAAGAAATTAATCGCCCGAGCAGAGCGGGGCATAGCTTCTAGTCAGAAGATATGCGGAATACCGTGTTTGCTCAGGTTACGATGTATGAAACATCCTCATGGTAAAGACCATAAAAAATTACTTTTTTTCACTTAGAAAGTAACTTATCCTATATTTTGAGCAAGTTTAGTTCATTTTCCAGCGAAATTGTCTTAATCTCTATTCATTCTCACAAGGAAAGTGCAAGAGGCCAGCCTGACAGATCGAAATGAAACCTATCTGGCTTGAATCCTTGCTTGACAAGGTCCTCCAGGTGACAAGGTGCATATACTTCATTTTTGCCCAGCTTGCTAAAAAAAACAAGTATGGCTGAGTGGTGAAGGTGCTGAACCGTTAGGAAGAGGGTCAAGGGTTCGGATCCCATCATATGTATCCGTTTTGCATTTTTGTTTTTTTATTCTTTCTACCTTGTTGAAATTAGATTTGAAAGATTAGTACATAAAACCTATCATTATTATGGTCTAATGCAGGTGGTTGTGCGTTGGGCTGGGTTCTGATTCGTGATTGTCCTTTACAACTCAAAACCTTGTCAATAAGGATAGTTTTTATGTTCTAGTCTCTTAAAGTTAATCTCAACGACGAAGAAGGAATAAAAAACAAGAATGCAAAAGGGATATACATAACGGGATCCGAACCCTCGACCCTCTGCTTAACAGTTCAGCACCTTCACCACTAGGCCATATCTGTTTTTCACCACATTGGGCAAAAATGAAATATATGCTGGAGGACCTTGCCAAACAAAGATTCAAGCCAGATAGGTTTCATTTCGATCTGCCAGCCTCGCCTCTTGCACTTCCCTTGTCAGAAATGTGTCAGAGGACGAAAGAGAAATAAAAAAAATGACAAAACTACTAGACCATTACCAACTGTTGAGAAGCGAGTTGAATTTATGAGAACAAAAATGAGAAAAAGTAATCCATACCATCAAACTAGTCGTTTGCATAGGTGACATGGCGTTGTGGTACTGCTGTGGAGCCTGATCCAGTGATCTCTGAAAACAACAACTTGAAAGTGGTTAAAAGCGTTGGAGAAGGGTTTTAAGACATGGATCTACAGCTTCTCTTAGCTAGACATTAAACCTTTGTTATTACTATTATTACGTAGTGGAGGTCACGACAGAAAAGGTCAAAAAGTCAGACTTAATGAAATACCAAGATGAGGAAGACGTCTATGTTCCAGTGATTATCCAGAGAAAGGAATGGAATTTCTAGGCATTCTCCACCAGCTGCCCAGTTACCGGCCCCTCTAGGCGATGGTCAAATTTACAAATTCATAAGGAAGAAGTATGTACATCGCTCATTGTACTGTACGTTAATGACCAGAGAAGGGAGGTGCACGAGCTTCAGCTACCAAGGCAAGACCTCCCTATACGTTTAGAAAGCATGTCCTTCATGAAGATACAAGCTATGCTTGCAACGTGACAAATGATCTACAGAAAACCGACGTACATAGATGATTTCCAACAAGGGCAGTAAGGAAAGAATGCTTCGGAAATGTGCCGATGCATGCACTGCCTTGTCAGGGAAACAGTGCGGTGAAGGAATCCACGTGAGGAATTTCCTCAAAAAAAAAAACTCGTGATATTGAACATTGATCTATTTTACCACATATATTAGGTTGGTACAAAAGTTTTGTCGTTTTGTTTGTTGCAATGTTCGGCATGTTTGTCGATTGTTTTTATCGGGTAAAATAACTTCTGGACTTGGGCAGGTGCCACCGCGAAGCGAAAGGAGCGAAATCCCTCAAGAATGTGATGGGTAGTGAATCGTTCCTCGGCAAATTTTCCGAAATTTGATGCAGATCCTGGATGAAATTTTTGGCCGGTTTCGGCAGCACAGAAAATGGGACTTTATGCCTCTGGGTACTGCCTCGCATTCGCATATGGATGGTATCGTCCAACAAGAATTCCAGAAGAAACAAAAGTTCCACAGAAAGTGGTCGTCTGCGTCTCTAAAATGGAAGTCATCAGGTCAGAGCTCGACATCGGAATTGGTAGCGGTCGCTGGGCTGAATGAAAAGAAGGTATTTCGTACCAATTTGCTTCGGGTCTTTTTGGAAAATTACGCGAAAAAAGGAAATTTGAAAATACGGTGTCTGTCCATTTTCAAGTATTTCCTCCCTCCCGAGCAGGGTCAAGCGTACAGTGGTAATCTGCCAAGGGAAGTCACCTCGGAGGGAGCAGTGGGGTCGCCTGGAATGCTGATAGTATGGTAGCAGCAAGGTAGGAAAGTTCCATTTTTTCACCAGCGAGATCCTGGTTCGATTCCTCGCTGGAGCGCCAGCTTTGCGAACACTTCAGCATGCTCTTTTTCTTCTAACATCAAACTTAACAAATGTAAAATCCCTAAGGAACATTTTCTTTTCAAGCTTTGAGAGTTTATTTGGCTGTAAATCCAATTCCAAAGTCCACTAATTATGCAGAACAAAATGCAATTACATAGATGGTGTCCTAGGACTTTCGACAGCACATGGTGTCCCTAAGCTATGAAGACGAACATTTTATGGCAATATGATATGACCGTATAAGTAAGTATGTAGAGTATAGATTTATAGTATAGATACAGGGGTATCAAAAAGTTTCCGGCCTCAGCTTGTCTGTTCCATATTTCCGGACAATTTCGAAGGTATCGTGTAGGAGGAAGCCTTCCATGTTAGATTGCAAGGTTTCATGAGATTTCATCAGCCCGTCTGGAAACCAAAACATTTTGTTCAAGCCAAACTGTGGGTACCTCCCAAAAAATGTGAATCATGCGAAAAAATACTGTTGACTTTTTGTTCCGTAAACAAGTTTTACTACACAAAATCTGAGTTCCACTCTCAATTGTAAACAAGGAGAAAGTCTTCTAGCATTCCCATGTAGAATTCCCGAATATGGAGTTTGGGAGGGTGCCAGAATCGATCACTAATGGAGCGCACTCTGGTCAACGAACAGAGTCAAGCCGAGCGCAAATTGTTGCAGCTGTGTAGAAAAGCGCTGGACAGTGCAGGCAGATTTTGACGTCAGAATTTGTGCAAGGACTTGAGCTATCTAGAACTATCTTTGGATATTCCCTGGGCAGTCATCCAACAATTTGAACCTTCGAAGAAAACTGAGGCTCCAAAACCTTCTCGGCGCTCGACAGGAAAATTCCATAGAACTTTCGAAAAAGATTTTTGGTCGTTTCGAAAAAAGCAGGAACGGTACTTCACAGTGCTTCTTGACCGGTAATGAATAGCGAATTCAGTGCTAAGATTTGAACTCCTAAGCATGGAGTAATAGATCAAGACAGGCACATGTCCGAGATTAGTGCGATCGAACACGAATCTTGGAGATGGAGACGTTTCACCAAAGGTTCCATGAGAAAGAGAAAATTTCGTGCCACATGACTACATTTGTGTGAACCCTAAAGAAGCAGGTATATTCAATGTTACCTTGTTCCAGCGCATTCTCAAAACAATCAAGAAAAATTGTTGCAAAAACTCAACCATAAAATTCAAACTCTCCAAGGGAACATTCATTTTCACGAGACTGTATTCCTTTTTGAGAATGTGGACGCACTTCGCTAATTCCGCTACTTCGTAAGCAGAGTTCAGGGCCCAGCTACCAGAATCTATCCGAAAATTCGAAACGGCGCTTCTGCGGAACGAGGACGATTACGAAATAAAGCGGAGGTCTGGTCTTTGTTCTCATGCGACAAAACTCCTTATAAAACTGGTAAATTTTAATAGGATGGCATGGTGAGAAGTGGGTTGACCTTCGAGAGTTCTATATTTATTCGGTTTAAAATTTCATTGCAGTAGCTTTAGTGTAAGTGGTCTAGGCCGGAAACTTTTTGATACCCCTGTAAGTATGTAGAGTGTTGTAGAGTGTGCGACAGACATATGTGCGACAATTGACTGATTGCTTGATTAGTAAAATTCGAAATTCAAAAATAAAAATGAAAAATTGAAAGATTAATTCAAAAAATTGATTAAATTTAAGAAGTATTTTCTAAATACTTTGGGATTTTCTAAATCACAATAATTGAAAATGTAAAGAAACCAATTGTTCTAGAAGGGGGATGCCCCGTTGTCAATTCTTCACAAACTTCATGCTCGACCCTGCTTCTGAGGGAAATGGACAGCCGCGAAAAAGAGCAGGATTTGCTCTGCAGGATCATTATCATATGCGGTTGTTATACGAGATCCAGGGAGAATTAGAGTTTTGAAAAAAAAACCGACAAAACTTTTGCACCAAGCTAATATTAATATATCCAATATTCCTCATTGAGTCCTAAATATATATTCATTTTGGGCTCTGACGGGAGAAAAGACAACTTCTGAATAACTGACTAGGGAAATGAACATCTACTCTTATATGCATGCAAAGCAAAGTTCTTGAAACGACCAATATTGACGGACATTATTAGGTTGGGCAAAAATAATGCGCCTTTTCCGCTGTACCATCTTCGGTGAGAAAATTTCCTGTTTCTCTTGTAGTTGACACGATTTTGTTATTGCGTTATTTTATTAACAAACAATATTATCAAAGAATTAGACTATTTTTTCACGATTGAGTGTTTTTCCCGCTTTCCGTATAAAATATCCTAACTGGCACTGAGAAAGTGCAGGTTAGGATATTTCCAAAAGAATTCCCCAAGGTTGCAAAGTTCAGGGGAGAGCTGGTATGGCTGGAAGAAGTAATCAATAATTGGTGCGAGCTATACCAAAACACTTTACAACAAGTGGATGCAGAAAAACGAGACCAGGGAAACTCTCTCATAATAGGGATTCAGAAAGGGAGTTCATATCTGAAAAAAAACCTTGAGTGGGAAACCTGCAAGGTGCAAAAATTACTTTTTTGAGATAACTTGACGCATGTACCCATCGCGGAGCTGCGATGATCGCATGCGGCAGGAGGGCGGAGCTTATATTCAAACCAGTTAGAGGGATTTGGGTGTGGAGCGTTATACCTGCAAAAGGCGGCGCGACAGACTCTGCGATTGGCCGTTTGCGCGGACTGACCAATCATAGAGCTTGACCGCACTGCTCTCTCAAGGTATAACGCCTCATGCCCGAGGGATCTGGTATGCTTCAGGATAGTCCCTGCGACGAGAGCCTCACATTGGCTTGCACCTCTGATAAGTTGGCTATTGGGATAAAGAGGATATTCTATTGGCCACTGGGCTTTTAGGCTATATGTAAATGCTATATGTAAAGGGGATATGTAAACGCAGCGTCATAAGGAGCTAGTGCACGCACATACATTCTAAATGGTTTGTAACTAGGGGACTATTATTGCAGAATAATTTTGCTCTTTAGATAAAAGGACCAATTGCTTGAACAACTAACTCACTCTTAGTTACTGAACCACTAAGCGACAGTCCGTTCCAGTACTTCTCACAACGACTGTTGGGTAGAACGGCACCACGACCTGCAGCCTGGAAAAATTATTATTGGTTGAATATAATAAGTTGTGTGGAGTCGTGAATCCGTGAAAATATAACAATGCTAAGCACTCGTAGAGCTGTAATCATCTCTATATACTCACACGTGAAATTCATTTAAAAAATTAAAGAAAAAGTGGGTTTGCTGCTATATTTTCTCCAATTCACATTGTGTGAGCCACAGGTAATGATTGGATGAATGAATGGAGTGAGGCAGGAATGAAGGATTCTACTGATCAAATCGAAGGAGATAAGAAACATGGGGACAGTTTCAACGAAAATTTGGTTAAAAGAAGTCAGCAACTACTCGCCGGTATCACATCCAAAAAGCGAAGAGATGTGCGGCAATCACGCGGGAAAAAGATGGATTTATTGACGCCTCTGCAGGATTGAGTTTGATCTCTCCTCACATAACATGGATTTTATGGGTCAAAAGTACTGCTTCTGCGATTTTGTAACCCTTTCCCATTCTGGAATTCTTCCGCTTATGCAAGATAGCTGCTTCTAGGTAAGTTCTCATCAGTCTATGAACCTTCGTTGAGGAATGTCATAATCAAGTGAGAGTCAAGTTTATACCAGGACTTTTGCATTGTTAACCTATTGACAGCCACCTTATGTAATTTCCTATCCTTTCTTAACCCGAAGTCTTTTATGTTGAGCCTGAATGGTCTCAGCGGTTTTCTGAAATAGTAACAAAATAACTCTAATATATTTATAGATTCCTAATTCCTGCTAATGAAAAAATGTACGTGTTAAAAATCAATTGCTATGTCTAACATAGATTCATAGACTTCTAGATGTTATCTGAAACAAATTCGAGTGTGATGTTCGCCTGACTGATATGTGTGAGGTTAGGCTGATGCTTCTGAGTAGTACGGTCCACATTCATATTGCATTCTTATTTATTGTCTTTATTCATTCTCTCTCTCTCTATTGATTGATTATTGATTTGTGATCAGTGTTTAATTTTATGAACAACTTCCTTGAACATGCGACCTACAGATCCATGGACGACTGCTCTACCACTGGGCCACACGAGCAGGCCCTCTTTTGGATGCATCGCCAGAAATCGAGAGGAAAACCCTGACTCACTCTGTCCTTGAGCCATGAGCACCCCGGACAAACTTTCCTGCCTCTGCTGATTACCTCAGGCCCCACCGCGGTGATTCGAGGGCAGGTCCTTTGATATCTCTGCAGCGGATATCCGAGCTGCCCCTTATACCTTCTGCCTCACGACGGTCCCATGCAGCTATGTCCTCTGACTGTGCTGGATCAGGTTCTTTCTTCGATGATAACATGGGAAAATCCGTTTTTGATGAAAATCTATGGAATTTTCGTAGTTTAAGAAAGTAATCACATGAGTGTATCTATCTGACATGAGCTTTACATGGAATTTGTCAACATGAATGTAATTATTTGGTAGTTCTGTACATAGTAGATTCTGAAGGGGAACAATAAGAAAATTTTCATATTTCACTTCTTCTAGCACCGCTATCTGAGGTCAAGACGGATATTATCACTACAAAAATTGGATCCGGCAAAGAAATGACACGTGACGTCATACTTTCGCGAAAGTCGGCAATCTCCGCGGAAGTTCCGAAGGTTTTTCTGTGACATGAGATGATGAAGAAGCGGACGAGTTGCTCAGAAATGTACAGTCTGGTAGCATACACAGGGCCCATGATGTGACATTGGCTGCAATTACGTACGTTTGATTTTTAAGCCTACTTCACTAGGTTTTGATGTGAATTCGGTGCCATTCCTTCTATTTTGGCGTGCTGCATCCATCTCCTTCGAAAGGAATTCTGTGGCGTTCTCCCATCGCTGGAAACAAGTGTGGTCGTAGTTGCGGACAATGTCGGATCATGGGCCCTGTGTGCGTTACCAGACCATAGGAATATTCTCCTTATGCATCTTTAATTGGGAATTTGCGCTGATTTCCGCAGATTTTCTACGGATTCGTCGTCTTGCCGGTATAAAATGCAGGAATTATGGAAAATATCTTGTATAACATCTGTCACATGCTCCTGTGAGAGGGAATTCAATTTTTTGTGAAGTTTGAAATCCATGCCCTTGTCATCCATAAAAACTAGGTCATTCGTTGTGAGTGGAGCACACTATCATTGAAATCCAGTGTCCGCTAAACAAAGTGTAGATGATTCCTTGGTTTTTCTCTCGATTTCTGGCGATGCATCCAAAGGGGTGCCTGCTCGTATGGCTCAGTGGTAGAGCAGTCGTCTACGGATCTGTAGGTCGCAAGTTCGAGGCCCGCATCAGCTGGATTTTCGCATCTTCCAAAATCTCACAAAAGAACTTTCGCAGATCTTGGACAGTGCACAAGGCGATAACATGTACTGATGGCTCAATCGGTAATGCGCCCGACAATCAGTCAGGCACTCGCTGGTTCGAGTTCGTTGGAGATCCAAAGTTCAAGGGCCAGTCCCGTAGTGATCGGGGTTCACTACTTAATACGTCCCCCGCGATCCCCAGAGCTAGTCAGGGATAAGGGCATCCTGGATGGAACAAATATTTCTTGAAAATTTCGAAAATTTTTCGAAAAAAAAATTCGAGTAACAGCAACGATGAGAAGGAAGCGTTCCCTAACAGTAGGGTGGTGAGAGGCTCTCAAGTTGTTCTTCGTAGCGTGCCGAACGTTGAATTAAGGATTCGTAAAGAATACCGCACATCACTGAATATTTCGGAGTACGTTTCCATGGTCTAAACTCCCTAGAGGCACCGCAACAGATTTTCTGGATAGTGCTGGTTATGTTGAATTACTTATTAGTGGATAAACTCAACAGAGCTATGGGACCACTGACCCTCTCATTGGAAAATTTGACACTTCTCAATTTTCTCCAGTGTTTATGAGTCATTTACGTGTTCAACGTTTACAGCAGCCGTCAAGACTGTCGTTACGTCAGCAACATTTTGAAGCCTTGTTGCGGAGCAGGTTATAGTGACAGGTCGGATCTCCGTTTTCAAGCACTCGCGAGAGACTTCTCCCCTATAAAAGAACACATGCGGGGCTTCTTAGAAATTCCTACAAAAAGTAGGTAAAGCAAGCTTTGTATTTTCTCCTGTGAGCACACCAAATCCACAGATTTATTGACTTTTCCAATAATTTTCTTCTAATTTCAAGCTGATGTAAATTCAAATGAAGGAAGTATCCCTGATAGCTTATTGGTTCGAGGCGATGATAGTCTCTATGGTGTCCGCGGGTTTGGATCCCGCCGGATCTCGTCTTTTGCAAACGTGGATTGGGTGTGTTGACGAGGAAAATCATGAACTTGATGAAAGTCATACCGGATATTCTCAACATTTTTCACATTTTATGCCAATTGGACGACGAATCTGTGACAAAAATCTGAGCGAATCGGCGTAAAATCCCCACAGAACACGCAAAATACACGGATCGGTGTCGTTTTTTTTTGACAAATTTACCGGAGAAATCCACAAAGACCACTTGGATTATCCTGGAACATGGAAATAACATCACACTAGTAAAAAAAATTAAAACGTTTGGCAAAGCCTCTCATAAAATTATAGGCTGGTTGCCATTCATGCTAAATGACAGGCTTGGAAAAAATGTCTTGTATTCATTCTTGGACCCTACCTGGGACAACAAATTTTGTGCATGCATCATCTATCAAGTTTTGGAACAAATTAACAGGGAAAGTGGAAATGACAGTTTGAGCAGGAAACTGTGAAAACCCTCCAAGGATATCACATCCTCTGTTAGTGCGATTGTCATGACAGAAAATAAAATGAACAAAGCCCGATACAGGTAGAAGTGATATCCGAAATGAGTGCAGTTTGATGTGGAATGAAGAAGTTGAAGTCCACACCACCATCTCTATGGTGGTGATTGACATGCCATGCCATCAATCGTAGTGATGCCATCGGGGAGATACCAGAAACTTCTGGGCGGAGGAAAGCATTGCGCATAGTCCCCGCCCGGTGCTGAATATGTGTTCCCTATGAAGGATAGGAACTGAATTTTGAAGTGAAATCCTTACTAGTAGGATAAGGTTGTGGAGCCGGTGGAGTGTATACGTAGTAGTACGCCCTCGTCCCTGCAGGACAATTCCAAGTCAGCCTAAATTTGACACTTTGTTACGTATGGTTATGAGAACATTTCGTTTTTTGAAGAAGATCTGGTGGCAGTGGTCTGTTTGGTCACAGCAATTAAATGACCACTCGCAGCTCAAGGTCACTTTCACAAATTTGTATAAAAGAAGAGTGCACTGCTTATTTTAGTGCATGTGTAGTGACCTCAGGTAAAGACAGGAAAATATCCATTCCTTACCTTGTTGTCGCGTACTAGCATCGCAGCGCAGCGAAAAAATTTATGCGCCAGAATTTCTCAAAAGAAATCAGTGTGATTTTTGAGTTTAGACAATTAACTTCATTTCCCCGTGGTACTTTCGATGATTTTTCATTAGGTCCATATTGAGTCTCATTCGTTCTTAGGAAGCATTCCTGCTATAGTTTTCGAAATCCATTTTGATTTGAACTGAAAAATTGGCATAAGTACATATTTGCGCGATATGTGATCGTTTAACTTTGATTTCTAACAACCTGAACTGATAGCGAAAACGTCATCATCATTACTTTTATTGTATTCATTATTTCCAAAATTTAGCTAGCGTTCAGGCCGGCTTTTGACTTGACTCTTTAGAACTCTTGTGTTTTAGTTAATACAGTGCGTTTCATAATTATAGGACACCCCCAACTTTCCCACTTCCGGCTTCCCCTCCAATCGTGGAATTTTTCCTTTAATACCATTGTGATCATCACCTAAAACAACCCTAGTGCACTTGTTCTGAGCCCATCACAGCAACTGTGGTTTTTTTAAAATTGTTTTTCTCTTTTCGCACACTTTGCATTCACGGCGCACCTTCAGGTTCTAGCAGGTTTATTTCTCGCGCAATTAGATTCGTGAGATTTCGATAATTTTTTGAGCATCTATGGACCACATTGATTTCATACAGTCCGCTACTCCTGCTCCACATAGGGATTCTGAGGATATCCACGTCGATAAACGTTGCACATGCAAGACTACCTATCTCAGTTTCTCAGCTGCTCATTGCTCGCCCATGTGCGGTCAAAACTGGATGACAAGAACCCAATGTGGTCCTACTTTAGAAATACAGTTAGTAGTGGTCACAGGCTGTTCTACTGGCTTTGCTAGGTGGCGATCCAAGTAGGCGACACTCGCCCGACATCGAGATTTTCCCACATTTTCTTACTAAAACCCGCAAATCGGTGGTTCAAAATGAAGCAAATTACTCATAGGGGTTTTCTGAGGTTCGACGTTGCCAGAGCGGATACCGCCCTCTGCTTGTTTAAGTGTCAGCTGTTCGCAAAATTTACTGTAACTGATCAGATGTAGTGGTGAAAATGTCATAGTTGATAAAGTGACCAGATCCTCTTCCAAGTACTGTGATTGGTCGTGAATGAGGTGGCTATGTACCAGACTTCGTAATTATGGTAAATGGAACAGTCGTTGACCTGATAACGGAAGACAGTCAAGACCTTTAGGAGTGGGAATTTTTTCGTGATTGCTGTTATGTTTTTAGGTTCAGTCCCCGGCAGAGACAAACCTGGAGGGTAAGAGATTGGAACATGGTCTGATTGCGCCAGACATCAGAAAGTGCAGCGAGCAATATCCGTCATTTTGAGCCACCGATTAGCGGGTTTCAGTAAGAAAATGTGGGGAAACCTCGATGTCGGGCGAGTGTTGCCTACTTGGATCGCCACCTAGCAAAGCCAGTAGAACAGCCAGTGACCAGTGCTAACTGCATTTCTAAAGTAGGACCACATTGGGTCCTTGTCATCCAGTTTTCAGCGCATCTGGGCCAGCAATGAGCAGCTGAGAAACTGAGATATGCAACCTTGCATGTGCAACGTCTATTGACGTGGATGTCTTCAGAATTCCTATACGGAGCAGGAGTAGCAGACTGTATGAAATCAGTGTGATTCATAAACGCTTAAAAAATTATCGAAATCTCACAAAGCTAATTGCGCGAGAAATAAACTCGCTAGAACCTGAAGGTGTGTCGTGACTGCGAAGTGTGCGAAAAGAGGAAAATAATGTTCTGAAAAACCAGAGTCGCTGTGGTGGACTCAAAACAAGGATGCTAGGGTCATTTTAGCTGCTGATTACAATGGTATTGAATGAAAAATTCCACGATTGGAAGGAAAGCCGGTAGTGGGAAAGTTGGGTGGGGGGTGTCCTATAATTATGAAACGCACTTTTCAGAGTGCGCGCGAATTATTGGCGCGTTGTTTTTTGGAGATCCAGTCGGATAAGATTAGGTAGGATTGATCGAATTCAGCAGCCATGCTCTAGGTATCTTTGCTTGGGTCATCTCTACCGTAGACAGCGGATGGTTCCCCAGGTGATCTCTTTCTGTGCCTACACAGGATTTAGGAATCCTCCCGGTCAAATCGCGAGGTAGGGAGCTGTGACACGAGGTCGATCACGGCTCCTTACCTTCGAAGATTTCCTGAGGTAGGCTCCGGAGACTCCAACCATCTATGTATGACAGCTCAAGACTAAGTCTCAACTACCATGCGCTCACCGTGGATGGGACCACTAAATGATTACCGTGGTGAAAGCAGGTATTATATCTCACAAGCTGTTTTTGCTATTTCTTGCGAACTTAGGACTGATAATTAGAAGAGTAGAGCAAATATAGTAAATTTTCTGAAACTGTGGATGACTCCCAATTCTATCAATGAAAAATACTTTTTGCAAACTCGTTCAGCCTCAGTTTGCAAGCCAGAATTCGTTCAAAAGTGGTTTCGCAGGCGATTTCCTTGACTTTTGGCTCGAAGGGATTATCCATGTAACTCACTTCATTTGCCCTCTTACGAGCTCCTCTTTGGAAGGGTTAGTGGGTAAGGTCTGCAGTATTAAATGAGTAGGAAAAGGCTGGTGGAAGTTTGTCCCTGAAGAATCTTGAAAATATCTTCTGAAATAACACTTGCGTGTCACGGGTGGTCTGAGCTGAAAGCTTCTCGAAGTCTTTATAGACTAGGGCAGAGTTTACTCGGCAAACTTGATGTTGTTTGCGGTAGGTATTGTTCCAGCAAACATACCCACGACATGACCTCTGAATTCGCTCCACCACAGCTGATTGGGGCTTTAAAAACAACGCGCCAATAATTTGTGCACACCCTGTATATTGTACAGGCTGGGCCATAAGTTATTGTACATCGTTTGCTGGCTTATTACTCTGCAGTGGTGCAATATTTTTTAACAGGTCTACTCTGATAGAGCTGGATTCCCTCTATTTTTTGGTCACAAACATGTCTTGGATACTCGGGATATGACGGAGAAATTTTAGCACAAACTTTAAACTCAAATTTGTGGTGTCGCCAAATGCACTGTTTCAGCCCGCAATTCCTGAGCAAAACAGCCACAAAAACAGTTTTTGACAACGGATTTAAGTGGGATAAAAAAATAGTCCAGTAGTCTTGAAGCCTATTTTGAGGAGTATGTGCAAAATCCACTGAAGGTCGCGGTAGATAAGAGCACAGGACGAGGCTGTTCCAAAAATTGCTCGGATAAGAAAGCCAAGCTTAGGTTTCGAGGAGCACAGCTGGCCTGTATCTGGGCCTTTTGATGAGGCTGTATAGCCACTCTGCAGCATTTTTACTCTAGTTTTCAGAGCACATCAAAAATCTGGCTGATGTCCTGTATTTCAAGGGAAAAATTCCTAGAACTCAAATTTGGTGGAAATTGGCCATTACCGGTGACATGGAGTAGCCGTGGTTTTCTTCCCACATATTTCTTGAACTTGGTTTTCTTGGGAAACCCTGGATTGGCTGGAAAGAGCATATTTTGCTCTTCAAGAAGCATCCGAGAGGTGAAATCCATGTCGAAGAATTTGTGGATTTTCAAGGGAAAATTGTCACAACAACCCAATTTTCTCAAAAATTTGTTTCGAGGCCAACTGCTCGATAGCCAAAGCTTCGCGGAAAACTGGATCTTAACTATAAGATACTTTGAATTTTCCTCGATTCGACGGTCAAAAGAGCGGAACAATGCGTGGATTTCTGGCGGAGAAATAAAAGATCAAACGTTGTACAATAACTTATGGCTCCCCCTGTATTGATGTCATTCTCGCATTTGGGGAAATATGAAGTGGCTTTGTTCAAATATGCCAAATAGAAGAAGGAACTTAGGTTGAAAGGATTCGGATAAGATCTGATGGAAAGATAGAAGATTAGAAGGTCGTGGAAAACTGGCAAGTTGTAAGGATTCGATATGTCGCTGGAAACCGCATCTTCTTATATATTGTTGATGAAACTTCTAAGTACCCTTGTCGGGATCCGGGTCGCTTGCGGCCGGACCTGAGGCATCAGGACGCGCTGAACAGCACTAGGTATGTAACCACTCGCTCGCTATCACTCGCTCGCACCGGTTCAGGTGCTACCACCAACGCCCGCGCAAGGCGCAACATGTCTGCAGGCACAGAATGTACCTGAAGGGTTATACTGATCACATTTAAAAGAACGCAAGTAAGCAAATTTTCCCAGAATAATTTATAGTAACGTCCACTTAGCGAAGTTCGGCATGTTTGGCGATTAATTGCTTTTCCCTTCTCTCTCAAATTTTGGTGAGAACACGGCCCCAACAGCGCGATTTTTTCAGTAGAAACACAGCAGCATCTCCTCCCAGTTGCTGCCATCCTCCCCTTATTTGCTGCTCTAGCTCTCCGGCTTTTTGAAGTAAGCGATGGCAGAGACTGGGAGGAAGTGCTGCTGGGCTTCGTATTCGAGGTAGTATGCTGTTCAGACCGCGTTCATGCTGCATAGTCATCAGAGTCACAGTTGTTAGAGGAAATATCATTGACAAAAGCGAAGTTCTGGGAATTTCAACTCAATTTTTTCTAAGATTTCTCATCCCTCTAGTTTTCCATATTTAAACTCACCATATGCCAGTTATGGTACTTTCATAAGACTTCATCAAGTTTATATATTGCGAAATTTGACGGAGCATTGATATAGTGGAGAGGGGAATAGTCATTTTTTGATTTGAATTAACTGAAACCCTTCAAATTAAAATGAATGCTGGAGATGACGAGAAGAATACATTTTAATAATGGAGATTTAGAGAGGGAAATGAAATTCGGAATATCCTTTATTGAGAACGTCCAATATATAAAGTGATGCTATGTCTCGATATCAGGCGTCTGCTATTCTTTCAAAATTCGTTCTCAGGGCCTTGTTTATTTCGAGAAAGTTGCACGCACGTATGCGGAGCTGCGATGCTCGCATGTGAAGCGTGGCAGGCTCATCCTTAAATCAATAAGAGGGATTTCTTAAGTTTCAGGATAAGTCTCGCGAGATGAACCTCATACAAGGATCGTGATTCGGATGGGGTGAGAAACGCAGAGCCAGAGGGAGCAAGTGCGCGTGCTTCCTCCCTGGTTTATATCTGCCGGGTTGTCATTACAGGACAATGTTGCCCGTTAGATAAAAATTTGGATCAACTGCTTGAACAGCTCAATAACCTCTAGTAACTAAAGTACGGACCGACACGCCGTTCCAGTGGTTCTCACGACTGCTGATGCCTCCATTGCGGAAGCGCAAATCATAGGCATTCGATAGTTACAGTCGTTCTTGTAGGTAGAAGGACACCAGGACTTGCAGTCTGCAAAAAAAAATTGAAATTATGTTGTACAAATATTAATATGTTGATTGGACAACTAGAGTTCTAGGACTTTGAATAAATGATATTTCCACTACAGCAGTTTTTGCGTCCGGAACACGGTTTTGGGAAGTTATGTATGTAGAATAGAAATATTTTGGGAAGTTATGTATGTAGAATAGAAATAAACGTGGAGAAATCATCCGAAGTTTTGAAAGATCTTTTCTCCAATGTCTGCTTATCTAACAACGTCGATATGACATAAAGCTGGGAACTTACTTTCATCTGAGACAGGCATTCCTGGCACATCTGAAAATATAACACTGTTGTTGAAACCTTCGTAGATCAGTGGTCCCTCTTTCTAGAGGTCGCACACTACATGTCATGTAGTTAAAAGAGAGATGGATGGATAGATAAGCAGTCAAATAAACAAATAAAACAGTAGAAAGCAAAAATTTGTGGCTAGAAAAAACTTTCATATGGTTGTTGTAGCGACGGTGGTTGTTGTGGTTGTTGCCGTAGACCCAGGAGGTTGAGGGGGGCTCACAGTAGTTGCATCAGAACGTGGAACGGCGGCTGTAGTCGTCGTACTTCTAATTCCTAAAATGTGTAGTAGATGTATCAGCGGTTGTGGTAGTGGCCCTTGTCGTACCTCCACCTCCAGGACTACTAGGTGAATTTGTTGTTGTTGTTGTTGTTGTTGTTGTTGCTGTTGTTGTTGTGCTTCTGTTAGTTGTAGTGGTAGTGTTCGTTGTCATACCTTCACCTCCAGGGCCACCGGGTGAATTTGTTGTTGTTGTTGTACCTCCTCCTGGCATTGCGCTCCTTGTTGGCGTTATTGTGGTGGCGGCATTTGGTGAGGTACTTGTTGCAGTTGTAGTAACGAGAAACGTTGATGTTGTCCCTTCACCTCTGACTACAGCTAGTACACCACCACGAGCTTCCAGAAATGAAATGGAGCGAGCAGCAGAAGAGTTGTCCGCTGGTGTTGTAGTAGTCGCTGAAAAGAGAGTGATTTCCAGGATCTTCATTAAGATCATGCAATCTTCACTGAGGTCATGAGAAGTCACGTAGAGCCTGCTCCAGAATTCCGTCTTGAATTTCCCTGAGTCCTTCAAGTCATGCCTAGAGCGACGTCCATGTGATTTATTGTTCACTTGTTTCACATATTTGCGGTGATCCGGACAAATGAGAGTTACTATGAAAATTTATCGGTAACAAGTCAAACAAACAGCATAACGAGAACTAGGAGTTCCGATAATAAGTAAACACTGAAACGGAAGTTAAATACGTGTGATCCGGGGATCGGATGGCGCACTTAGCAAGGAAAAGCATTGACGGCCCAACACTGCAGATGTAGTCGAGGCTCCGGATGCAGCTTGGTAGGTCCAACCTTCATGCCCTACATTCGCTTCGCATGCAAGGAGTACGATGGGAATTCTTGGGTAACAAAACTTAGATAACACGTAATGAAGACGCAAACATCTGAGAGCACATAAACTGGTACTAACAATGCGCAGAAATGAACAGATCAAACATACCATAGACAGTTGGCTATTCGATCAGAGTGGCACATGTAATTAGCACTTCTGAATAA
Organism: Ancylostoma ceylanicum; assembly: GCA_000688135.1. Classification (NCBI taxonomy): domain Eukaryota; kingdom Metazoa; phylum Nematoda; class Chromadorea; order Rhabditida; family Ancylostomatidae; genus Ancylostoma; species Ancylostoma ceylanicum. The sequence goes on along the minus strand of JARK01001339.1, from coordinate 1,183,028 downwards.
TGCAAACTGCCAACGAATAATCGCCAAACCAATAAGGAACAAGGGGGAAAACAGAAAATCAAAAGAAAAGAATGATTTACTGCTATATAGAAGAAAAAGGAGCGAACTCCGATTCTTATTAATACAATTAGAACATGAAAACGACAGCATCTACTCGGCTGCATCACACCCATATAGCAGAGAGACATGTGAGCCAATCGCGCGGGAAAAGATTGATTTATTGACAGATTCGCACTATTAAGTGTGATCTCCCATTGATTTTAGGGGGTCAAAATTACAGCTTCGGCGCCATTGTTATCCGTTCCTTATGTGGAATCCTTCTGATTATGCAAGAGAGCATCCAAAGGAAGTCCTTAGCAGCTAACATCAGGTAATTAATACCTATGACCAAGATAGTGAATGACCTTAGGTAAAGAATGTCATAACCAAATAAGATTAAGGTTCAGCATATAGTAAACATTTACACCTCCCAGCTTTAGATTTGCATTGCGTTGTGTATCGAAGAGCTTTTGCGCAAAAAAAGTAACCCAATGTTATCATTCCTGGACGTACAAGAACAGCTCGACTTGATACTCCACATTTGGGAAGTTAATTCTAACTTGTCACGGAAAATTGCCAGAACTCTAACCTGAATCATCCGGCGAAACGGTCGCGATACACGCATAGACAAAGGTTGATTTCAATTCCAATACGGCAACGACAGCAACAAGGTAAAGTAAGGTCATCGACGGTCCTCACTCTTAAGCAGTAACGACCCCGTGTGACCCACTTACCAATCGATGCCTGCAATATTAATAAAAGTATCTGCGATTACTTTATGTCACAGATCCACACATAGAATATAGGTCACTCATCTCACAGCAACTTACTACTGGATGAATTAAACGAGGCAACAAAGAGTGACGGGATCCGCGGTTTTCATGGGTTCCAACCTGTTTGATGAATTGGTGCAGGAAAATGCCTGTGAGTGCGTAAAACAGAGAAGATGTCGTGCTATAAAACTGTACTAGTAACCACAGAAGAACTGTGGGAATAGAGGGCATTGTGTGAGCATTGGTAAACGCTTGTAGCGTTGCTACAAAAAAAAACCTCGAGGTCGAGTCATTCGAATATCGGCTGTTAAGAATGGATGAAAGACTGAGTTAGCCGGGATGTCGAATAGTCAAAAACTTCGCTTTAATATGGTTACTTGACATTTTCAGATGGAAGAGTTAAAAAATTTTCTCATGTTTATGTACACACAGCTGTTTGAAATTATTTATTCCATTAAAAAATTGCTAAGAGGGTAAAAATGAATATCCTTCAAAAACAGAGGAGGAGAGACAGAGATCGTGGTTCTTCAACTATATGCCTTCCAATTATTTTTTTAAAGATGTGTATAAAGTCTCGAATTGAGATCCTTCAAAGACAGGGGCCCAACTCCTTTTTCTTGTCGACGATATCAGCAGATTATTGACCTCCTCGCCACGCTGACTCCAATAATATACAGCGGTAGTCCCAGAAGTGAGGATAACCCGCTTTTAATAGGATCAAAGTCCCCGTGCCTGGAGCAGTGCTGGCTGCCCGCCACAGCAGCAACGTCGGGGAAACACGTCTTGGCTTGTCCAATTGATAAGATCAACGGTGGTACACGTCTTTGCACCTGAACGTGCACAAGCAAACTGGTACAAACCCAATCGCGAAAATAGGGTTTATAGGTAATTTTGAAACATTTCAAATACAATGTAGGAATCAGCACATCGAGGAGGTTCGGGATGCGCTAATAGCTCAGACACGAGGATGAGGTGGGCCTCTGCTTTTTACGATCAAATATACAACATTGGAAATGTAACGTGTAAATGGGTTGGAGCAGGAAAGTCCGGGAAATGATAAATATGCTCGTTTCTCTTTGTATGCACCTGTCATTATTCAAGAAAAAAACCAGTTTAAGTCGATACGACGGTTATTGAGCTAATCCAGCACTGTCGAGATTCCCTGTTTCTCGATCATCCCTGTGACTATGGCGGTGATTGACATGCCATACCATTAATCTGAGTGACTCCATCAGGAAGATACCAGAAACTGTTAGGAGGAGGGAAGCATTGTGCGTAGTCACCACCTGCAGAATTTTTTTTGCTTAATTGCAGGGGCACAATCCATGTTTTGAAATCGATTCCTTACTAGTAGGATACGCTTGTGGTGTAGGAGGAGCGTACACGTAGTAATAGGGCGCAGTACCGGCTGGACAAGTCCAGGTCAGCCTAAATCCAAATCATCCAAGAAGGCAGAAGTTTTTCAGGCAAACAAACACCGATGCTAAATCCGACGGAGGTCACAGTACTTCGTGGACGAACCCGAGCTGATATCCACACTTACAAATATTTCTTTTACTAGGTATCTTATCCAAGGCTAATTATTATGGGATTTTTCAAACTACGTAACTTAACTTCCAACGTAAATAGTAAGAATCGATTGTGTAAACGGCAGACACCTTCGTAACTAGAACAGAACGAACCGGCATTCAGTTCCAGTAGTTGCGACGACAGCCGCAGCCTCTACTGCAGTAGCACAAACTGTTGCCATGTTATTACAGTCGTCTTTATATGTGGTCGGACACCAAGTATTGCAGTCTGTAACAAAGTTGTACATTTCCTCTCATGATGGTGTTCTCGTGTTGTGTGAGTTGGTGACCTTTCATAGATTGAAAAGTGAGCAAGTGCCTTCATCTAAGCAGCTAACACTGCATCCAAAACATGCTATTAGTTCCTTAATCAAAGACCAATGTGTATGAAAGATGCTAAAAGCCTAGACTATGCTATTCAAACCAGTAGTTGGACATTAAATGCACTTAATGCTATTATGACACCGAATTCAAAACTTACTAGCATCTGAGACAGGCGATCCTGGGACATCTGAAAATATAACAATGTTGTTAGAGCATGAAAAGTGTTCGCATACTCATCTATTCGGGAGTTCTTCCAGAAAATTGAGAACAGAGAGCTGAGGAAACGTTTTTGAATCTTGTAGATGATTTTCCAAAATCAAAAGCCTGACGCATTTTTGCTATGAAACTATCTCAAGCTGCTTGTTCGAGTGTAACTTGTGATAAAAACAGCAATTTCTTCACGAAAGAGGAGGTGCACATTCGTTGGAGAAGATTTATGCACGTGAAGTGGTGAGAAAAATTGAAGAAATTCTGGGCTTTTCGCGACGAAGTAAAGACATAAGTACAATGAGAAAAATATATGTTCAACAGCTCGAACGTTGGATTAGTTGTCTGTAACTGTACGAGTACATAAGTCATCTGTAGAGATCAACTGAGCGGCTTGGGATTCGTGCCGCCCATTAGAGTGTCATATTCAAAAATATTTCTCAAAGCCTCGGAATATTTGAAAAATTTCTGGGAACTCCTGAATTTTCGACTAGTTGAGTTTTCTAATTTTTGCGAGCTGCCGAATTTTTGAACGTTTGAACTTTCGTATTTTCTGAACCTAACGAGTTCTCGAATATTCGAATTTTCAAATTTCTGGGAACCCCGAATTCGTCACGTTGTCTCGGAAATACACACGACTAGAAATAATGGCCGGCTCGAACAGGAAATGATCTTTGCCACAGCAGTGAATGATAATGGTTCGTCATTGAACTACAACAGATGGTCGCTGAGTACATGAAAAAAAAACTTCTCTCTATCATGATCACTCTGGGGATGAGATAGGAAAGTTATGGTAGAGGAGTAGGTATGCAGTGGATGGATGCCTCAGAACATCTCGAATATGACTTTGTTATCAAAAAAGTTGGAAAGTTCTGGATCATATCAGTATTACCCAGCCCCACAGCTACAATTTACGATTCACGACGATTTTGCAGCACTTGCAATTTACGTTTTACGGAAATCAATTCTTTTTGTTACGCACATCTCTGGTCGTGATCATCTCTTAGAAATAAAGAGGAAGAAAGTGAAAAAAATCATTTTCGTGTTCGAAATTTGAAACCACAAAGGAACTTGCATGTGGTTGTTCCGCTAACTGTCGTCGTTGTGATTGTTCCAGGAGATGCGACAGAACTCAATGTAGTCGCAATTGAACCTGTAGAAGAGGCTGTGATCACTGAGACTGTTTCTGTTCCTGAATTGGTACATAGTTATCGTATCGTACAGTTTCGGTAATCCGCTCACTGCCTCACCTCCTCCTCCTACCAAAATTGCTGTTGTACCTCCGCCTGACACTATCTGTGTTGTTGCTGATGCTGTTGTTCCGACGACATTTGAGGATGTTGCAGTGGATGCTGCATTATTGAGCAATACTGTTGATGTTGTTGCTCCACTATCAATCACCGCAAGAATCCCACCACCGGGGACTGCCATTAGCGAACTGAACGGAACAGCAGAAAGGCCGCTTAGAGATGCAGCTGCAGCATTTGTACCAGATGCAGTTGTTGCAGCAGTTGTAGCAGTTGTAGTTGCTGAAAGTAAGCTGATTCTACAAAATGCCAGGGGACGCTTCCAAAGTATTATGGTTTCCTGGAAATACTTCGCAATCAGGGACTTAGGTTACTGAAGACGACACCATTCTATGCATTGAAATTGCTTTGACTAGGGCAGTCCATTGTTTTTGTGGGCATCATTCATGTCTTTTACCACTTGAAGAAAACCGGGATCTTTCTCCGCCTGCGTAGTCGGCCTGCTCTTGGACCACAATCGCGTAAATGCCTTATGCTCAATCATCACTCTTGATACAATAAAAACTGCTATCATCGTTAGAGTTTTCTTTTTGATTTCGGGGTGTTTTCTTGTCCTGAGACGTCTGCACCGCACACTTGGCATGGACCGCATCAGTGCTCAAGATCAGCTGTTCAACCTTCATTCAACGCCGTCAACAGTAGATGACTCGGAGTTGGCTGGCGAAAAGTGGCCGGAGCGGTCATGACGGTTCGGGGTTGAAATACTACAGTGCGTTTCATAAGTATAGACGCACCCCAGAAAACGCTGGTACACAGTTGCGCACAACCTCTCGGGGAAAACCACGAACACAGGTCGAATCAGCGTGCCCGAAAACCCTGGTTCCTGTGGTTTCACCTTGAACTAGGGAGAAAATTGAGCAGATTCAGTAGACAGGCCTCATAACTACCGTTTCATAAGTATAGACGCACTTCCAAAAATCAATTATTTAACAACGGGAGCTGCCTTGCAACAGCAGATTAATAGTTGGTAGGCCCTTATAACTTCTAAATAACTGAGAAAACGTGGGTTGGCACAGATTTACCCATCCTTTCCAACAGCTTGCTGCCGAAACACTGCTAAGTAGAGACGACATATTTCTTGAAGTTTTTTATGTCACTGAATGATCAATTCTAGCCATCAATTCTATCCAGTAGGATGCCCCAGGGATTTTCCAGGTTGCTATTACCAGAAGATAATTTCTGTCGTTGGTTTGAGTTTCTTAAAGCATTTTTTCATCGAGCGACAGGCATGAGCCGGACTACTTTTTTGATGGAAAAATGGGTTTCTTCGTCTGTGAGCTGTGAGGAAATGGAGGAGTTGATCGCAAAAGGTGTTGAAAGGTTCAAGGAACGCGAAGAAATAGGAATGGAAGCAATATCGAGGACGCCGTCCTGGTAGAAACCGTCCCCTACCTTGGTAGCGATCACCTCCAAAAAGCCCTTTCTGAGAAAGGCTGGCTCTTCTTGTACATTTTTTTCAGCAATGTGTTTTCACTTCCGTGCGACCTAAATCGAGCTTTTCTTACCCAGAATAACTTTTTGGACATGGTACGGGCTCTCAAAAGGTCTAAAACAACGGACGAGTTTTTGGACGTGACGATCGCCATGTTCTCCTGAGCAAAATAAAGCCGTGAGGAATTGCGCAACCATTCGGGTCTAGCTATGGGATCGGGGCAACAACAAGCATTGCTTTGGTGGTTAATTACCCACTCCCGTTGCAGCTCAAAGACAAAGAAGCCCATCTTTCCATCAAAAAACGTGCGCGACCCCTGCCTGTCGTTCAATGAAAAACTGGTTTAGAGAGCTCAAAGCGACGGCAGTATTTGTCATTCGATTCTGGCAACCTGGAAGATCCCTGGGACATCCTACTGGATAGAATTGGTGGCTAGAATCAATCATTCAGTGACATAAAAAAGCTCAAGAAATATGTCATCTCTACTTAGCAGTGTTTCGGCAGCCAGTTGTCAGAAAGGATGGGTAAATCTGTGCCAACTCACGTTTTCTCAGTTATTTCGAGGTTATAAGGGCCTACCAACTATTAATCTGCTGTTGCAAGGCAGCTCCCGTTGTGAAATAATTGATTTTTGGAAGTGCGTCTATACTTATGAAACGGTAGTTATGAGGCCTGTCTACTGAATCTGCTCAATTTTCTTCCTAGTTCCAGGTGAAACCACAGGAACAAGGGTTTTCGGGCACGCTGATTCAACCTGTGTTCGTAATTTTCCCCGAGAGCTTGTGCGAACTGTGTACCAGCATTTTCTGGGGTGCGTCTATACTTATGAAACGCACTGTATTTGCCCGGAGTGGGGCTCTCACGGGGTTGGGATCGATCTCACGGGTTTTGATGGGACTTTTGCAGCTAGTGCTATAAGACAGTACGAGCGGATTTTGCGCTGAGATCACAGTATATACAGTGAGCGTCGATGGCGGTGACCCGTCTGCAGCCTCGAAAAGTTCGCGGCGCGACCGCGCCGCTCACGTTAGAATCGTCGCCGCAGTGGCGTGTCTCGGTTTTGTTGATAGTTGTTCATCACATTTGATGATATCTAATAAGAAAACTAATCGACTATCAAGAAAACCGCATAATCTGATGTCCCGGAGAGGATTCTCGCTCGAGCGGCGCGGTTGCGCCGCGTTCTTTTCGAGGCCGCAGGCGGGTCACCGCCATTGACGCCCACTGTACATAATACACATGTCGATTTTTCCAAGTGCAAATTTTTGAACAAATCAGTGGGGTGGGGGGTAGGGGGGGGGGGGGGAAGCAGGGTGGTCAATAAAGGCTTCAACCAGACGAAATCTAGCAAATAACCACCTCTCTGACATAACCACTGGGATCTGATATGAGGTCCAGTCAATGAAAACAGGAATTGCGGTGTCCGCTGCGCCAGTTTACGCCATTTTGACGTGGCATGCTGCACGTATTCTAACACAGTGTAGTGTCTGGAATGCCTACCATTCACAGAGTTTCGTGGCGGGACCCCTATCAGCGAAACGCTCGCCCGCGCTTACGACGCATGAAAAACATTCTGGCGTGTTCCACGCTGTTGCATTATTGCCTATGAGTTCACCTTTCCCAGAAATCCCAAAAATCCAGCAAAATCGCAGACAGAAAAAAAACCATGAGTGCTTCCTTTAACAAAAAAAAAAATAAAACAAAACAAATTCCATTTGTAAACGCTTAACAACCGCATAGATTAGTGTTTTATTCATAATCCTATCATCCTTATGTTTACTATTTTGAGAAGTACGTTCAAAACTCTAACCTGTATCCTCCGGCGAAACAGTAGCAATACAGGCATAAGCCTTTGACTTCAATACAGAAACAACAACGAGGTATTGAAACGAGGTCATCTGCAAATTTCACGTTTGAGCAGCAACGACGACAAGTGTCCTCTTAGCAATCGGTGACTGGAATATTATTGAAAGGAAATGCATCTACTGTCGTTTAGATGCAATCGTAAAATATGGGTCACTCGCGTCACAATAACTTACTGTTGAACGAAACAAGCGAGGTAAGGAGTGGGGATATCTGTGGATTTCAGGAGTTCCAACCGGTTCTATTGATCTCTGAGGGCGCACGCTCGCATGTGATGAAGCAAAGACAGTATCGTGCTATAAAACTGTATTCGTGACCGTGAACGTACAGAAATTTCCAGCAACGTAAAGGGAACCCTTTACACATCTCCACAAAAATTTTCCAAAAAAGAGAGTTGAGTTAAACAGCGAGAGGAGATTGTGCATATTACGGGATCACTCCCATTTTTCTCTAGTACAGAGCGAAAACGGTGGTAAATGTGAATGTGGGCAGATCGCTATCGCCGATAGAAACTTGGAATAAAGGTGGAGAATGACATAATCGGGAAACCGGAAGTTGGAGAATCACATCCGCGCTCTTTCAACATTTTGACGTTCAAGTTTTGAAGCGTTATCCTCGGAAGAGTAAATGAGAATTAAATTGTAAAGAGAGGAAAAAGGAGAACCAAAACAAAGTTTCCATAAGCTCTTTAATCCGCTAATAACAATAGTGATTGAAAAAATAATAAATAATAAAAACAATTATAGAGGGCGTGTAATTCAAGATGTTTCGCCCGAAATCAAACAACCGACTGATTCGTCTAGGCCAGCTTTGGTAGAATAAGTCCTTGCGAATTTTTCATTCCCGATTTTTTCCAACTTTTTGTCACTCTTCAGTAACGCGTCCAGTACAACTCGAAAGCAGGCTTTTTCTCTGAAATATTATCAATGCATGATTTCCCAGAAATATTGAATTACTCGACTTCCAGGCTCAAGAACAAAAACGCCAATTCAAGAGAAACGCCATTTCCTCTTTGTACGTGAGGACATTATCAATCAAATTTTCAAGAGGGCCAGTACATGTGAAGATTGGTCGCAATAAGAGTCTAGTATGAATGATTAAACCCCTGCTCTTAGATCCCTCTAGCTGAATCATCTTATTCAAATGATACCTTTGAGAAGTTTGATGTCCATTTAGACCATACGGATACTTCTCAAGAAATTCTCATACCTTTGTGAGAAATTTTTTTTTCCGATTGAGGAGGTTGGTGTCATCGATACCATACATACATGTCTCCATTGAACTTGGAAAATCGCTGGTGACCAGTTGCTTCATACAAATATCTCGTTAATACTGGCCACATGTCGTTTGGGGAGTCCTGGTGGCTTTTCGATCTCCAACTGAAAGCTGGAAGAGACAGGTGTCGATTATGCTCTTCTTCATTGCTTCAGTACTCACAAATTACCTAAAATTTACAAAGAAAAAAACCATCGCTCAGAGGGGCAAAATTTTCATGTTATCCACTACGAGCAACTATTCTTGCAATTAAAGAAAAACTGAATGGCTGCTGGTAATCAGTCAAAAGGGGTTTCTGGCAAATTTGATCAAACAAAAAGATTTCGCATTCGATATGGCCGCTGACCATTTCTTTTCGGCCGTTACTTTGTACTAATAGGTAATATCGTTTTGCGGTAAATTTCTAGGATAGCTGGCTAGACGGGTCCTGTTCAGATTACGGTTTTGAATGAGATGAGTGAGTAATGGATTGCTTCAAAGAATTTCGGAAACCATGAAGAACCTTTTCAGCTATTGTAATGGAGGCATTAGGTGAAGGTCAACTTTTCCCATTAAGTGTCACGTAGCATCGAACAAATCTTGTAGTCCTCGACTCAAGATTGTACAAAGAAGTGACTCCTCCAAGCTTGGAACGATGAAACCCAGGTCGCCGGAAAATCGACAGGCAGCACGGCTATGGATGGACGAAGTGAAGATGTACGCGCGCGAAAAAAGGCAGCACCACGCTTTTCTTGCCAACAATACCTGAAAGAAAAGAAGAAGAAGAAGAAGTAACTGGTACGAAGGCTGTTCACGTAAAATATTGCTAGCACCTCATCTGCCGAGTGGGGGGTTTCATCTCCGCTTTCTAAGATTACGGTGGGGAAAATATAGGAGAGTTAAAAATGCGAACATCGGAAGGGAAATCAGAGGAATGGCAGTGGCCTTAGCAGTAGCCTAGCCAATCCTAGCTAATGTAATTGGGCTATGGCACAAAGTGGGAAACGATATTCATGTTTATCAACTGAAACAACCTCTTACTCAGCAAAGGAATTTCCGGGATTACTTCAGCAAAAAATAGGGATAGTGCCTGGTCAGGCTACCACTTCCTCGCCGAAATCAATATCTTTCTTAGTTTCTCACTGAAATCATATAATATCTCCACAAAGATATGGTCCAGATAGAATATTAATGCGATTTTCGTGATCTGAAAATCAGATTACCCCTAAAACGAAAGCTAGGCAAAAATTTCACCCACAAAGCAAATCCGATGACAAGACACCTTTTATAATTCTGTCGGACCAGAGAAAAATGACGCAGAAAATCCGGAAGGTGAACTCTGCTAACGAGCGGGACAAACACGGAAGAAAATTAAGAAAAGGTGATTCTGGACTATGCCAGGTCCTGCACAAAGTAAGCGATGATTTCGTAATTATGATGAGGGTTGCATACCTCTTCCATCTCAACCTTCACTTTTTCACGGAACAAAAATTCAAAATAATTGATTTATTATGGCTATTCGTCAATATGTACAAGGGAAACAAGCTGGTGAGCAGAACTAGAAGCTGGAATAGCAACAGGGTTTGGTGGTAACTCAATAGTATCCATTGACAAAGTTCGTCAGCATAGAATTCCGCTTTCGTCAGTGATAATGATTGAGCAGGAAAAATTGGGCAACGAATTCAGCATGACACAGAGGAAGTGATATAATGGCAACCAGCATTCGCAAAAACTAGTTCATGATGGTTATACACCAGTAATTACGACTGACATGCTAAACCAGAGATCTGGGTGACTCCATCAGGAAGGTACCACAAGTTGTTTGGAGGAGGAAAGCATTGCGCGAAGTTGCCAGCTGGAATTTAATGGTTGAAAGTTGGTACGACGGAAAGAGTCACCGAATAAACTAACCCGGGTATGCCTGCGGTGCAGGATTGGCGGTTGTGTAGTAAAAGGGCATAGTTCCGGCTGGACACGCCCAGGTTTCCCTGAATGGGCACAGACTTCGAGTTCTTTTAAGCAAACTAGTGAATATACCCAGCATTTTCTATGCTGAAAAACTAACCGACATTCCGTCCCTGTGGTGGCTACCATATCTGAGGCTTGAGCACTGGTAGCGCATATCACTGGCATATTACCGTTACAGTCGTTACTGTATGTCGAGGGACACCATGCATTGCAGTCTGAAATGCTCATTTTAAACGCTCGAACGTCAGCATTGGGATGCTTAGCATTCGATGCATGGTGTTAGCTCGATGAAGGTATTGTTTACAGAAGAAGGTGTTGCAAGGAAATGGAGATGTCAGAGAGATGTCAGATTCTTCTCGAGAAATCAGCGGTAGTGGGTTCAAGATGCACATCTCGCCATCATCTAGAGGGTGTGTGTAGCTTTTGCAGGAAAAAAAATCTTCCAACGGCAAAAGTCGTATGGGTGTACAAAGAATGAACGACTTTGCCATTCTTCCCGAAAAAAAAAACGTTACTCAAAAACACCATCTTCAAAATCACTAGAACAACTACCTTTCGAAGAAGTAATGGTGCAGTTTCAAACTAGAATGGTAACATTGTATGAAATAGTTATTAATTTTGGCTTGTACTGAATAATAGTGATTTCTACTCACAGTTCAATGACTACTGTTGTTGGAACGCTTGTCTTAAACAGCGCAATAAATGTAATGTAATGTAGTGTAATCTTAGGTCGAACGGACCGTTCATTTATGAAGTATTGATCTCATGGACGATATAATCTGAAGGTGCATTTGCTACTGAAACGGCGCTTCTTCTATTAGGGTGTTAAGTTGGAAATGCGCGCTGAAGTTTCGACGTTTTTATGAATGTGTTGCCAAACCTTTTTCGCCAGACTTTTAATACCTCTTGAAAGAGCAAATCAGGTAGTATTTTTTCATATGCGGGTTGTCGAGTACTCCTTCATTCTTTGTTTTTTAAAGGAATTTATAGGAAGACCGACCAAAATTTTAGAAATTCTGTTCCCTAATTTCATGTTGTTAAAGAGCGTGAAACTGCAGCGGAGCACCACTACAGATCATATATAGAATTAAGAGAATTTTTGGTGTATTAAATGGCTAAATCCATGCAGCAATAAATTACTCGAAAATGGCCTCGAACTTGGGTAACTGAACCGAAATTCCGACTGAAAATCGTTTCCTCGACTGCCCTGTTCTTCACATTCAGAATTAGGAGTCGCACTTGGGATCGCCTAAGAGCCCAGACTCTGCGCTATCAGGCGACCACCTTCTTGCTTCGTTTAAGCCTTAAATAAATGAGAAAAATTCCAAAACTGCGACGAAACCAAATTTTGGGTAAGCCGCTGTTTTAGGTCACTGCACTGCGACAACCCAGAGGAGAGCCCTCGCTCTTTTTGTGGAAGATGTCGAAGATTCAGCAATACTAATTCTGTATTGAACTTGGACTGGGGTGTTGTAGCATTGTTTTTAAAAAATAATTTGTCCCATGCAAAAACGCGCATTTCCAACTTAACACCCTAATAGTATTTGCGTGCATTTTCGGCAGCTGAAATGCGGCTTCCGGCACTACAAGATATTATGCTGTTCAATATGTGAACTACAACGGCGTGAAGCTACGGATGCGCGCTTACATGCAGAAATAATATTTTTCTGGAAACGACGGCACAGCACCTGAATTAAAATCTCATCTATAGTTACTATCAGAAACTCTTTCTCCATTATAAGCGCAGAAAAAGAAAGGTTTCTCCAGAAAAAAAGACAGTGTGAGCGATTATATAGAAAGTGTGAGCCATTATACAGAGGATTCATAAATGAGATGTTAAGAGAGTAAGAATCATATTGTAATATGAGCCAAGATGGGTTAACACATTGACGACAATCGACCTCTTGGCGAGTTGTGCCACGTGGGACCAAAGCGAAATTTTGGCTTATTTCTTTCACTGCAGTAATAACAGATTTTGTATTTATAAATCGGTAATGAAAATAATAGTGGCCGTATTATTGAATAGAATGATGCATTATAATATTTTGACAATATTACTGTCGTTATTATTGAGAATTAATCAACTAATGGCAACAACTACAATCAATCAATAAATAAAAATAGCTATATTATTAATAATTTTTCGAAAAATTTCCCCATTTATGACATTTACTAAAACATATAATACATAAAATTGATCTAATAAATTCATTTTTATTATAACTTTTCATCGATTTTTTTATTAGGGGTGATACAGTATGCCTACAGTAACCCGCGAAATTGGTCTTATGGTGCAAAATAGTGGTTATATTCAAATTCGGCGGGTGAAATTACCCATCTATGCAAAGTTTCAGGAGATTCTTGTCTCAGGATCACTAGGGTCCGTTGGCCCCTGGTGGCCGCCAAGATGGGACCACCCCGTGGGACCCATTGTCGTCAACGCGTTAAATATGTATACTCAGTTTCTCTAAGCCCCGGTTTCGGGGCTCAGCACTAGACCGGTAGTGCAGCTTCCTTGGTGCCCCCCGAGTCGTAGGACTCTTTCATCAGTCCAAGAAAACTTTCAAAAGTATCATTCCAATATAGAGTGATTATGAAACAATGAGAAAAAATCAGTGCCAACTGGATGATGGATGTGAAAGAAGAGGTATGTTATGTAATTTAAGAGGAAGTGCAAAATCATATTCTTTACAGAACTCACTTGCGTTAGTTACGGGCGATCCAGGTATATCTGAAATCAAGAAATATACGGTATCAGAAATCATCATGAAACGAGGGAAAATATGAGCGAATACATCGAAGGCAGTGTCTAATTTAGCTTCGCATGTTGGGGATATCATCAGATCTTAAAGTTTCTTCCCATTGATCTCAATATTGTACGCCAACAGTAACAAAAGTGACGAAGGCCTCATTTTTTGGAAAGAATGAAGTTGCTATTTCTACTAACTGTACTGGTTTCCCGCTACGCTGTGACAGCATTAGCTCATGAATTTTCTCATGTCCAATCCGATCAATGGTCTCATACGTCACCTCAGTTCAACAAACTCTAACAGCCCCGTCCCGGAAAATGGGTCTGAAGACCGGTTCGAACAATTTTGTATACCGCTGAAATCAGCGTGTTTAGCAGGTCCAGAATCCGCTTTCAGCTCCACCTCGAAAGTGATGTGCTAGACTGCCGTTAGGATGATTGATCGTTGCGGGGCTCCAGATTTGTAAAAGAAGAAAGAACATCCCATGCCAGTCGTCATAACACGCGCTGCACCTCGCCGCGGTTTAAACGTTGCCTCAGCCTTCCCTACGGATCCCACAACCTCCTCCGGCTGTGCTCTGATACCGAATCGCCTATTCATATACACCTCACAAGCAGCGGAGAGTCACACGACAACGAGGGAGTAGAGCGGAGGATGTGAGGAGTAGAACTCAGTTTTTACGGCACCATAGTTAAAGCTAATCAATAGCTAGCCTTCTCATCCTATTGGGTTGGGACATAAGTTCGTGCGGTTTTTCAGGGGCACTAGAAGTACTGCTTTTTACGAGCAACATGAATCACAACAAGTCGTTCATGTAGCCCCTTTCCTCCGCTATTATAGGTACCAGAGACGGAGCGATTTCCCGGTTCCCTTTCCATGAAAAGCCACATTCTTTGGTACGTCCCAATTTGGGATTCTCAAATGCAACTTCTGAATGGAACTCTGAAAATTGCCTGAGAAAGTAACCGAAATAACTTGTTAGGGACTGCTTCAGGCTTTAGAGGTTGTATGAGTGAGGATACCTTCTTTTCTGGAATGTCGGATACTGTTTAAGTGGAATTTGCCCAGAGGCGACGCGCCCTCTCAATGGGGATTGTCACCTCGTACTAAGCTCTTCGAAGTTTTTTTTTTTCGCTAACTGAATCAGTTGAACTCAGTTTTTGCTAGAATTTACCATTCTTAGTGGTTCCTTTTTACATCTGAAGAAAAACCTGGCGCGTAAACATCTCACCATTCTTAAAACTCCACTTTTGTAAGGGCGACAAGCTCTGGGCTAAAATTAACTTCTCTGAGGCGGGCATCCATTTCTGCGCCGGTTTTCTAACCATAACGGGTTCTCTTCATATGCCTTTAATATCTGTTGTGTTTTGAGTTGCATTCGATCCAGGATAGAAGTCAAACAGTATGAGTGGTCGGAGGCTGTCGTACTAGTCGAAATGGTGCGTCACACTCCAGGTGATAGAAAATGAGGTGCGGCGAGAAGTCAAGAAATTGGTGAGAATATTTGGAAAGAGTGAACCAAGTGCTACAAAACGGTTACTGAGACGTGATCAAACGGAGCTTAGTTCCCAGTAAAAAATTAAGGTAAAAAATAGCACGAATTTATTGCCCAACCCAATACTTGAAGCACGGCTTTGCTGCTCAAGGTACTTCGCATACAGTTACTGTCTGTTCTTCTTTTCCTTCTGTGAGCGAGGCTTGATAGGATTATCAACGTTCGCTTTATCGAGTTATATGATATACAAAGTTCCCACTTTGCCATATAGGAGAAGGACTGATCCATGGCTCTATTTTTTTTTAATAAAAGGAGTCATTATAACGCACAGCAAGACGTACATGTTGTTGTCGTAACTGTAGTTGTTGTAGTCGTTGATGTTGTGGTCGTTGTCGAGGTGGTCGTTGTTGTACCTCAATTCCCTCGTATTCAGAATATAAAAAGGTGAGATATTTGCCAAACTGTCGTTTCTTCATCGCATTTTCAGGAAGTATAGAATAGAATAGAATAGAAAAGTATAGAATTGTATAGA
Source organism: Ancylostoma ceylanicum (assembly GCA_000688135.1). Lineage (NCBI taxonomy): Eukaryota > Metazoa > Nematoda > Chromadorea > Rhabditida > Ancylostomatidae > Ancylostoma > Ancylostoma ceylanicum. The sequence goes on along the minus strand of JARK01001339.1, from coordinate 1,167,516 downwards.
ATAGAAAATACAAAAATATACTAACACTTGCATCTGCTCGAGGATGAAAAGACATACATAGATCATGTTTGTGTCGCCTCTAATTAGACAATTCCCCACTAGTGCCGCACGCCTATTCAGAGCTTCCGCTTGAAACGAGATTTCTTTGCTCCTCACAGAACAGAAAGAAATAGTACAATTTGCGAGATGCAGGTGGTTGCTGCCGTCTGCAAGAGAGACCCACCCTAGGCGCAGAGTGGAACAGAGTGATTCAGAGAGATACAGACTACGACAGACTCTCGCTAAGTCCACGTCAGGGTTACACCTTCACCCATAAGAAATGCGGAACAGCAAAAATCAACCATCATCGGTATGCTCCGAATCCGTACAAGGTGTCTGGACCAATGAAAAGGTACACTACGACGTAGTGTCGAGGTACCGTCACCTACGCAGGTCGTCCGCTGCAAACATTATAGAATTGTACGGGTAATACCGCAAAACGGTGGAAACCAGTAGATGGTTGCACCTCATTCTTAGGTGTTCTCATGGTATTTTGCCCTTTACAACGTGAAACTGGCAAAATGGGATGAGGCGTTTGATCGAGTAGTGCACAGAGGCAAATAGTGGCTAGAACCGCTTTCATATCTCCGACAAAGATGATTTTTGTCGAAACGTAAGAAACGTCGTCGAAACGTGTCGAAACATAATAAAGTTTTGCACCATAACAACATGACAGAGCAAAGAAAAATTCATGGATGCAACCTAAGTTCCTGGGTTCAAAGATAAACGAATATGGAATTTTGAAGGAAGAGGATTATTTTCATGAGAAATCATTCAAGAAACTTCAAATTTTGGTGGAAAAAAGAAGCCGCGAAAAAAGTCGCGTTAATTATGCGCAACCCACTACTAATATTTCATGGCTCTATCAACAAATGTGGCGCGTGTGGGGCAGTGGTAAGAGGCTCGCTGCGCACGCACACGGTCGATGGTTCGATCGCGCCCGTGGCCAACCAAGTCCCTCCGGGGTCGGTAAATTGGTACCAGGGGAGCCTGGGAGGAAGAAACACTAACCTGGTTCATCGGATGCCCCCCGCAAGTCACTATATAGGACACATACGCACTCAACGTCTCTACGATCCTCAGATGAAGTCGAATGCGTGGCGCATCCCACGTGACGGGACTGATCAACGCCGACCACTTTTTCCTTTTATTTTATCAACAAAAGAATGGAGACTTCTACAAATGCTGGAGTAATTCGATATTTGAAAGGACAAACGGGTTGACATGGCGGCGGTTAGAGCTATAAGCATTTGCCCAGCATTTGCCCAATAGGCTCAACGAGTCTGACTGCCCAAAATTCACTGTCGCACAACTCGATTCCATTGATATCTCAAGTCATCGCGTTCGCGAAACTTCCCTTCGATTATTGTTCTCCACCTCATCGTCTTCGGACAATATTCCCTACATTTTTCTTTAAAAAGCTACACCGAAACTTACTCCAGCCCTCACCCTTCTTTTTGGTCATTCCCTTCCTTATACAAAAAGATATTCTACGTGGCTGATAAGATTGGTCAAACCTATATATTTTCAGAAGTCCGATGTCAAGAAACTATAGACCTTACGTCATGCGCCAGCAAAGATCCTAAAAGAGTAGTGCGAAAAAATAGTGGGCAAACCACTCTATGTCTATCTCTAGTCTCACCTCATTACCGCAGAAAAAACCTTCCCACCAGAAAAGACCTTCCCACTCGGCGCACGCGCTGATCTTGCTCGTCGCGCTTCTCAGTCTCGCTAAGCTTGAGGCCTTACTCAGAGATTCCGAGAGGATAAACGCAGCAGGATCTGGTTAGCCATGCCCCCAAAAATGGAAGGCAGACATTGCTGCATGATGAAGGACTGCTGCATTCCTAATGCTGGTTGCAAGTCGTCCTGTGTTTGGGTTGCATTAGGGGGGCAAGCTGCTGCCCGATCGACTGTGGTGTCGTTAGACCTGCGTTCCACCTGCGTTCTTGCTGCTCATAGTCACGTGACGTCACGCCCCCTGAGAGGTGTATATAAGCCGGTCGCTGGTCATCAGAGCTCGGTCATGTCTCCCTCGGCGGAGACAAAGCGAGCCCTGCGGGACTCGTCTGGCTAGCTGAGGCGCGGGTAAAACGTGGCCCAGCGCAACAATTGGTCGGACGAGGTGTCGGGCTGCGGACGCGTGCGGATGCGTCGCGGGCACAAAAGTCCACCTGCGTCCACCGAGCGTCGTTGCGGAAGACGCACACGCGTTCGAGAACATTTTTGGGTATGCTTGGGTAAGCATGCGCTTACCCAAATCTGCGCTAGAAACACGGCTTGATTTGAGATTCGCCCAGATAGAGCTGCCATCCTAGGTTTATGGCACGTAAACCAGATTTTCGCCCCCCAATAGCAGCAATGGGGGGAGCAAACGCAGCTCGTGGGGCGACAAAATAAGCTTCGACCTCGAGGTGTAACTGCTGTAGAAACGTGTTCGGGCTGCGTTTGTCCTCTTGGAATCTCTGAGTACCTCCGCTGCGAGCGAGGTTGCGGCACGTGCACAGCGAAGAACTGTCTATGTATAGTCCTTCTCAAAAAGATAAACTGATTGCGTGACTGCACCATCGCTGATCGACGGACGCGGAGAGAGCATGGTCTAAGTGAGAGGGTTGAGTAGGTCCCGCCACGATCCCGCAGCCGCGACGCGAAGAAACCGCACGCGCAATCCGTCTATCTTTTTGAGAAGGAGTGGTAGCATGAAAACTGTGCATGCAAGATATCCGACATACTTGTTGATGTCGCTGTTGAAGTAGTGCCAGCAACTACTGCCAGTACTGCTCCTGATGCCACAAGAGAAGAAGGTGCAGCGGCGCTACCGACGCTGCCAGAACTACCGTTGGGAAAAACAGTGGTGGTGGTGGTTGCCGTAGTTGTTGCTGAAATTTCCCCACAAAAATATTGATCCATTCAATGATGAATACAAGTATCATGACAAACCACCCTCAAGTAGCATCGGATTGGTTAGCTAGAAAGGTTCTCTAAGGAGTGCACGCATGCAAGTTAGTCTAGGTTGGTTGGTTTTGCCGTTTTTTCTCACTAAGCCGCCACGGCCAGGATAATGGTAGGAGTGTACAAAATAGGAGAGCATCTATACACAAACTCTTAATGGTTTTTTATTAGGTTGTTGCAAAATCTGTGTCGGATTTTGAGAATTGACTTTGAATTTTCATAACTCGGCTTGATCTGAACAGTTGTTGCCAAACTAGTACCACTTTGAATCAGCACATCTCCGCCATCCTCATGCTGAATTCTAACTCCATTAGGTCCGAAGCCATGCTTCTTGGACCGCGCAGAACCGACGAGAGCCTTTTAAGCTAACGTCTTTTCGCGGCCTATTCTTTCTCTCAAGAGTGGGTCCAACCGCCTAAATTCATGGTCATCTGTAGAAGAACAGTTAGCTGAGCAATGCACACACAGGAGGATCTCGATCTCCGCTTGCATCTTCTTTCTGAAGGCCTCGAGTGCAAAATGTGGTGTCGAGCTATTGTGCGACACTAGTGGATGAATCGAGGGGAATTCACTTGCCGAGTTCTTCCACCAAGCTCATTTCTTCCACATCGCCAAGAATAGCAAATTATGAACTTCACGGCCGCCTTCGAGACATCGAACACACCTTGTGCTGATAGCTTCCCCAAGTACTTTCAGAACGGCGTTAACGTGATAGAATTTCAGCCCGTAACTCTGAGATACGTATCTCCGAAACTGAATCACTTGAGCCAACATTGTACTACGACTTTATTTAGCATTCCCTTCCACATAAGCTGGCAGTATTCCTTTTCCAAGCTGCTGCGTTGTGTCCGAGTCTAAATCCACAACTCAGTTTGAGATGAATTTCAGCGAAAGACCACACTTTGATTCAACTTCGAAGAAGCCAGCTAAGGGTATAGACTTGAATAGGAATAAAAGGCAGAGAGAGAGAAGGAAATGTGCTCTCAAACAAATACAAAATATGTTGATGGAACATCCCTTCCTTCAAAATATTACTCCAGAATTTGCGGTTCGAAAATCCGACATCGATTTCGCAACAAACTAATACAAATTCTCAGATTATTTATTGCAATTCTGGAACATATAAACAAAAGTCTGGCTTTTTCTATAATTCACAAGCGCAAATCTTCTTCTAAAGCACCAGCCTAACATCCATTCCGAGAGAGGCCGGCGTAGAGCCGCAATATAGCCGGCGATACATGGTTATTTTATACACTTATCCCAATTTATTTAGCACATTGGGATTACTACTTTTACTGGTTTCATTTCCTAAACACCAGTCATCCGGTTCCTCTAAGTGGCGGGCCCCTCAGTTTTTTTTTTTCCAAGCTCCATGACTTCTCACTTCTGCGTCCGCCATTGTCAACTGCTTGTGGCACACGCAGAAATGCTCAGCCAGCAGGAAGCAGGGCGCTCGCCCCTCCATTTTGTGAGCCAGGACGAAATAATAAAGCTACCAAAAATATTAGTTTTATTATTAAATGATTAAAAATGAAAAACTAAAAAAATTATAACAGGGGTAAACAACTGAAAACAAGCCTATACAAAATTTTTAATCATCTTTAAGAACCAATGGTTCCCCACCGTCATACAGGGTGGGCCATTGGCTACAACAATACGTTTGCTAAAGTGTCCCTTCAACATGATGGTTTTTCTTTCGTTTCGCTTGGTGTGTTACGAAAACACATGCAAAAAATCGCAGTGGCTATGCCATGATGAACAACCTAGTTCGACTCGGAATCCGGGCGCACATGTACAGAAGATGAAGTTGTACTTATGCTGGAATATCAAAGGATAATCTGATTGGCTGTGCTGGATTCAAGCCATTTGAAAGCAGCAGATTTTTCTCCACAACGCTTGAGCGAAGTATGCCGGCCAGCTAGCCAGAGGTGGAAGTTCCAGGCCTTCCTACATGCAAGCTAAGACATAACTTAGAAATACATTTTTTTGCAATTAGAGCCGTTTCGGCCTGCTTAAAATTAGCAAAGGATGTAGCCATCTCTCCGCCCTTTAGCCGGTTTAAGCGCATTATGTCTACGAAGATGCTTGGGCCACAAGTGACTAGAGTGTGCCTCGCTCACTTTTTATCACTAGCTCTCTTCATTATGTATTCGTTGTTTGAACAATCGTTTCTCGTGTTGTTCATTAACTGTTTTATCATTGTTTCTGTTCCTATTTTTGTATGTGCCTTTTTGTACGTTTTGCTTAGGAAATTTCATCATTGTTGTAGAATACGCAAGGATTCTTTCGAGCTGTTAGCCAAGATGGTTATTGATCTTTATTGGGGCTAATGTTTCAGCGATGTCGCCTTCGTCAGAGCCTGGAAAGTCAAGCACATGAGTGATTTATCCCCTCAAACGCCTCATCCTTCTACAGAACATCATTCATCCAGCCCGTAAACTCAAAAACAGTATCAGAAAAACACAGAGAATGAGCGCTCACCTTAGTTGCGAACACGATGACCAAACAGCGGACCACTAGTACCAAACCCGTGCTCCTAGGGGTTTATAAGGTGCCTTAACAACCCGCCCCCATAGATGAAAACCCGCAAAGGTTCTTATACAAGGCGAGCTCTCTCGTGATAGCGATGCACTCATCTTTTCTATTCATTTTTGGACTTTTAGCCGTGATCCAAAACGCTTCTAAAGTCCTGCGCGCTATAATTTCAGGTTCTCGCGGCAAGATCGTGACTCCAATCTGGATTTCGGAGTTTTCATGGCATAACCTGCGGTGGGTAGAAAGGAGTGGCCGTTTTTGATTTCGAAAGCCCATCCAGATGTTCTTTTATCCTAACGCAAAGCGGCCGTCCCGTTTCTCCTATGTATTCGTCCCCGCACGCCTGACAAGTGATGAGATAAATTGTCCCCGAAATCATACAGTCACCGTCTTTCCCATGTGGACAAATGACGCATTCAGGGGTTGTGCAAATGCGATCGTATGCCCGCGTATTCCACAACAACAATTACCATGCCAAGATTCAAGGACAGTCGAACATGGAAACTGTTAAAAAATTTCACCATTCTTTCTGTTCCGGTTTCTGTATGTGCCTTTCTGTAGGATTTGCTTAGGAAACGTAACGAACATCATATGACATAACACTACCATCATTTTGACGAAACAGTGACTACGAGGAATTCCCCACAGCTCTGCCGTACGAGAAGAATGATAGCCAGCAAAAAATTGAGGGAAGAAGATTGGAAGCAGTGTCTCATGCGACATGTTCTCCAGACCTGCCGTTAAATCCCGACAGAGTTCAAATTTCAGTGGGCCTCTATTTCGACACAGTGATTTCCTTCGGATGGAGCATCGTTTCCTGCGTTAAGCATGGGGAATGGTAATTGAAACTAAATGACTATTTGACTTCGATTGAAGTGGTGTGCTATCGTTTTCGGGATAAATTTTGCTCTACATTTTGTTTTGCGAAGACGAACAATGCAAAATTTTCTTCTCTCATGTAAATGTAATCAGGTTGGTGCGAAAATAATGCGTTTTCAGCCCTTTATTTCCCGACCCCATAACTCGCTTCAAAACCAATACTTTCAGTGAAGCCTAGGACCATTGAAATCCACAAGTCCTTGGCAATAAGGGAGATGTTTTCTGACCACCGCGCTTTTCGAAAGGGGCCCTCTGAGATCGACGAACTCTCGAAAGTCAATTTTTATACCATTTAAGTCTCAGTGGAAATTCTCCCAGATAAAGTCGTCTGATTGCTCGAGAAAGTAGTAGTCATTGGGCAAGAGGTTCGCTTATTATAATATATGAGGTAAAACTTCCTAGCTTAGTTGTTCCAGCCTGTGGAGTCTTCGGTGTGCGACACGTGGCTGGACGGTATCGTATATGAGAGTAGAGTCCATTTTATTGAGAAAGGCTGGGCTCAAACAGTGAAGTTTCTGGCTATTTCCATGAATTATCTAGCAGTACTTTCTAGCTGTAAGTGATTCAATGAGCTGCAAAGAGTGATTATCGCGGCATACTACCGCAAACTCTCAGCATCCTTAATTTGGTACTGCGCAGGTTTCTGTCAGCGTTTCAGTGCTTTTTTCTTCCCCAGCTGTTGAGCAAGGGCCTTATGATGTCGTAGAGGGTCTTTCCTTCACCATGTATCACTAATTGTTTGCAGATTTGATCGCAATTTTTTCACTACGAGGGGCTAAGCAGACCTTTCCACAGAGATCAATCTGTTACTCCTTCACTGTGCGCCGCACCTACTCATCGAGCTTCTACGTCTTCACTAAAAGAGGAATGTTCTAACAGAATTACCAGCGAGGTTCTGCGAATCATTATTTACATCAATTGGGGGTTGTCAACCCCAGGAGCACCTACATGACCTTCGTTACTTTTGAGGCTAGAGACACTACTTCGAAAAATTTGGAGGCACCTCCGCAGTAGGCATTCGCTCAGACTACTTTAGCCGAAACTATTGCAGCAATCCTGGTGAATACTGCTGCGATTTCTTCACGTTTCAGTTCGCAGAAGTGAAATCGGCAAAAATTCTGTTTCGGCAGATTTCGCTCCGGAAATGGAAATTCGAAAGAGATGTCAACTTCGTTCAAAACGGACATAACCGTTGAAAAGTCCATGGAATTTGCTACAAGATCGTTTACAACTTCTTACATCGGTCGTAATAACAACCAGAAATTTTCTGCGCCGAATATTATGCAACGGAAAACGCGCATTATTTTTGCACCAACCCAATATAAAACCCTCTCCGACATACTGACAAGCTCGCGTGAGAACTTAATTTCTTTGGATCAATATCGCCTATGTGGATAAGGAAAAGAACGAGTAAATGAGCTACATTTCACCAACAGTTTTATTAACGTCGTAATAGGAAAACTTTTTATAACTAATGATATTTTTGTTTCATCAACTAAATTCATTGTTGAAACGAAATGGATTCATTGGCACGAAGCTCATCTCAGGTGCCGCACCAAAAAAAAATGGAATATTAATGCTCTGGAATTGGTTATCGGCACTGAGAGCGCATCCACTGCTCCCGTACTAGAATAGCATCTGACCAACTCTCTCATTGACAAAATGATTAGCGGCACGAAGTTGTTATTTCCGCAGTTTGGTCAGAATGATAGAAGTTTTTGGTGCGCTTGGTAAATGGAATTCTGCTCTTCGTTACAATCGCCAATTCAAACAAAACTCAGGCAGAGGAAACCCAAAGCCCAATACTGCGGTGAATTTGCCGGAAAAACGGATTGGTTTCGAAAGAATGTAGACTAGGCTACGGTCCCATGGAAATGAAGAAAAATGAAAGTAACAAGGAGGAATTCATCGCTGAGAATGAGCATCGAAGGAGCGCTATTGATTATTAGCTAGTTAATAGCTAGTTAGTCAGGAAATATCGTGGGTGCATCAGTAGCATGCAGGTTCACGGAAAACGAGTGAGTCAACGAAGCGCAATATGAAGCTTCAAGAAAGTTTCAGTAAATAATAACACCACCTGTATCTTCCGGTGAAACCGTAGCAATGCAGGAGTAGACAAAGAAATATCTCGTTTTCAAAACGGCGAGGATAGCAAAGTAGCAGAGTGAAGACAACATTCAGCTGAAACAAATAAGGAAATATTCATACCTGCTTTATTGAATAAAAGTACCTATAATAATTCTGCTACAGGGTAGATTGAGTCAACTTTCTGTTTTAGATCCAATCGCGCAATTCGGGTCACACATGTCATAATAACTTACTATGTTTTGATTGATTACGCATAAAAAGCAGCGGCGATTTCTCCAGTTCACCAAGTCCCCTTCTTCTAAAAAAAGCTGCACTTCAATCGTCTGAAGACACTGATTACATAAAAAGGGAGATGAATCAGATGAAGGCCGGTGTTAGCAGAATGCCTGAAATTGCTCTGTTCATTAGATTTCAACCATTTTTAGCTCAATCTTTGTTTACGGTGTCGTAAGTTTTTGTCGTCTTTCAGATACAAACCTGATTTAGACGGTGAAATTAAAAGAAAAATTGTAGAAACCTGTCAACGATATGGAACCGAGTAATTTGAATAATGAGTGGGTCTTATATTAATAAATTGATAATAAAAACGGATTCACCCCGAATCTTTCACTTACTCGAGTAATTAAGCTCGAACGCATGTACAAAGGCACCTACCATGCTCAACCCCGCCCCATGCCCTCTGATCACGCGCGGCGGGCAATGCCTGTATTTATCAGCTGATATGGCATCGATCAGGATTTTTCCATAACGAAGATCCGCCGCGGCCACACAAATCTGCGGCGATAGATCTCGTCCGCGTGGGCTCATCCTGACAATGTACAACTTAGTATTTCTCGATAACTTTGCCCTTCTATTAGGTTGTCGCGAAAGTTTCCTGCCACTTACTTTCGCGCATTGCCAAATTTTCTAGGATTGTTCTGGAACTTTCTATCCAGGACATAAATATAGGTTAGTCAATAGCCTACCCATATCCAATTTGTCCTACCATTCCGTTGCGGTTGTGACAGAAAAAATCGTCGTTGACTACGAACATGTTCTGCTGCTTTTCCTTTGAGAGCTCAGGAAACACAGCAACGCAAGCGATGCTCCTACAAACATATGTCATACGATAGATCTCTACTCTTCCCCTTAGAATGCAGTGAAGATTTGGATTCATAAATCCAAAGACGGCGGCTAGGACTTGAGACAAATCATGATCTGGAAGGTAGGGTGAAGCGGAGAACGGGCGCCTCCTGGAGCTGATTGTAGAGAATCCGTGGCGGGATAAGCGTCAGCTGGTAGAGGGACACCAGGGCTATCATGGTACAATAGCTTTTCATCTACAGTGCTTCGGAGAGACAAGCAAATATGGCGCATGTATACATTATGGTCTGAGTCGCCATCAGCTTCGAATGTGTAAGGAGCGCTCCACAATTTTTCAGCTTTTGACGTGCTCTCGTTTGGTTTCGCAACTGATAGAGGAGTGGCCTCCTTCTGTAATTCACATGAGGAAATGTGGGTGGATCGGACACCAGTAACCTTGGATTCCACAGCCAAAACGAGAACTACCTCCTCAGAAGACATGCTCAATGTTTGGTGGAATTGCGAAAGAACCTCTGGTTCGGGGCAGCTGCTAAAAAGCCCTATTGTTACCGCAAGGGTTCTGGTCTATAATGGTGGCAAACATATAACGTAACTGTCGGTTGTGTTGAAGAAGAAAAATTAATTTGAAAAAGAAGACTGAAAATGGCGGGAAACTTTCGCGACAACCTAATAGATGATTTCTTCCCTGTTATAGGCTCAAATAAACCCCCCAGAGTAGAATCTCATGAAAAAATTGAGGTCGTTTTTGAGCGTGAGTGCTGCCTTTAACCACTCCTCGGTAATGCTGATGTAATTATTTTTAATTTATTTATCATGGGCAACACAGTATGTATGCCTACCATGATCAGCTGAACTGGTAATACTGTATAAGAAGGTTGTAGTGTATAAATCCAACACGTGAAACAACTCATCTATGCGAAATTTCAGGTGACTCTGAGCACAGAAAACCTATTTTTGACGCGAGACCCACCACTTGGTCTCTGCTGGCCATCGTAATAGTACCCACCCGCATGCCCGACCGTCGTCAATGTCTTAAACATGAGAAAGTAACTACATTATGAATGAAAAAAAACATACCAGTTTCCCATTATTGCACAGTATGTTCAGCGAAGAGCTAAATTCTTATCAGTCGGATCAGAAATACCTGATTATGCTGCAATTAATTCGTTTCAAAATTCTCATATTAATCGGACATCGCACTATACGTGGCTTCTAGTCACCTAAATAATCTTACCGAGTCATTCTTGCTTCTTCTTTACTTATCCTCGTGTGATACCTTTCCTTGTTTTTCCCATAATTTCTGACATGAGACCCAGGACAAGCAGAACGGATATCTGCCCCTATACGCCTCATTGTGTTATTTCCCTTCTATGAGTTTTTTTTTTTCAGGTTACACTGTGACTCAATTCACAAACTGCAGTTATCGCTAAAAACATAATGGCAACTGAGTGCACCTAAACTTTTGATAATCTTCTTGATGTGAATGCTCTCTTCACGGCTCTGAGCCTCGAATACGTGGACGATGGCTTGATTAGAAGAACCTAGATGAGAAAGCGGTATCAACCACAAGAGGTCCCTCAAAGTCCTCTGCTAAATTTAGCCATTATAAAACTCTTTGTACATGATTGGAAGACCACATGGAAAAGTGAAGATAAGAAAATCAACATAACATGAAAGTGATAACAGTAATTAACAGCTGAGAAAACATGTTCAATATCACTGCAGATCTCTACGTCTGGCAAGCCAAACCAGTGATGGCGGTAACCCCATCAGGAAGGTACCAGACATTGTTGGGGGGAGGGAAGCATCGGGCGAAATCACCAACTGAATGATGAAAGCATCTAAATACATTGGAAAAATACGGGGACAGTTTTCTGAATTAACCAACCAGGGTAGGGTTGCGGTGCGGGATTAACAGCGGTGTAGTAGTATGATGAAGTTCCAGCCGGACACACCCAGGTTTCTCTGAATTTGGAGGCATTGTGAGAAACCCTTGCTTTTTTTTAAATAAAAGTTCTCTACACTACAGTAATGCTGCGAGGGAATACCTCTTCTAAACAGAGTCGAATGCAGTGATGAGCGGAATTCCGACTCCCGACTTCCGAAAATTCCGATATTCCGGTGTTTTTTGGACTTCCGACTTCCGGAAAATGGCGAAAAACCCGGAAGTTTTCGGAAACCAAAAGTAACGCTTCCTAGGCGTGGAACTGTTCCCACACACGTTTTGCTTTCTTAAATAGGATGTTATACAAGATAGCAACAGTCTCTAACCAAAACTTTCGCTGTGCTGTTTTTCCTGAAAATCTTGGAGATGAATTTATGCTGTTCTAACCTCTACGTTTTTGTTGTGACTCCGATAATACACATTAGTGTATGCATCAACGAAATCATATTGCCGAACATTCAGCTAGGAATCAGAGAGGATCTGCTCAACATTTAGCACTTTCTGGTAGAATCGATGAGAAATTTAGAGTTGTCCGTTCTCATTTACTTCACCCATAATGTTAACTAACTAAACAGGTTAAACCAAAATCAGGCACCCTCTGTTCTTTCAAAGTAGGAGAGGCGCACAAAGTACCGCTGAAAAGATATCGAAACTTAAAAAGATGAGTTCTTTGGAGACACCCTTGTAATGGAGGTCTGATATGAAAACTGTGCAGCGGTACTCAACATTCTTTTCCATAGGAAATTTTTCTGTGAAAAATATAATGCATCCACTCCAAAGAGCTTTTGTTTCAAACGTATGGATTTTTATTTAAAGAATTTAGTGCAGTCCTGCTCAACCACTTAAGTAAGTTTCGTTGAGCGATCCACTATTTTTCATTTAACCTTCAATCCTGATTTGATACCATTATCCGCGAAAGTAATCAGATAGAGTTATCAAAATGAACGCTGGTTAGTTTAACGATACATGGTTTACACTAACCCTAAGCACCCTTACTATACACATGTGTATGTATGTATATACACACATTGGACTCTTTGTATAATACTTCCGACATCCGGCTTCCGGCACTTCCGATATTCCGGTCTCTTTTGGGGCTTCCGACTTCCGAGATCCGATTTTTCGAATCTGACTTCCGCTCATCCCTGGTCGAGTGTGTTAATAAAATATTAAGAGGAGGTCGTAACGGGGTGGGTAAAAGGGGGTGGGGACCGTGAAAGGGTGTCACATTCGTTAACAATATTTGTGCGCAACTCGTAACAGTCCTGCATACATATTCCTAGAAGCCAACTGGAAGTTATTTTATGGAGCCTACCCAGCTGTGCTTTACCCCCGAGTTACAGTTCTCCACGTTCAATAGGAAAGATATAGCCTGTGAACCGCGGAAGTGAGGTATATTCAATAGAAATGGCCATTTCACGTGTTTTTATCGACCAAATCGAACCAGGAAAAAGGACAACTGCGGAGAAATGAACCATAAAGGGTGAAGCGCGAACCTTCTACTAACTGAGGATGCAACAAAATTGACACGCCAATTGGGTAGATCTTTTGTTATTCATGTTCATCTATAACCACGTCTATAAGAGGGTTAAAATTTTAGGTGGAAATTTTTGCACATTCGTATTGCCAGACGAAGCCGGTCCTGCAAGCCGGCAAAAGCCATTCTGTGGGCTCCCGTAGCTGTGCGTTCTCTCCGAGTTTTAGGTCTTCAAGATCGAGAGAAAAGATTCAGCACAGGAATTACGAAGATGAGGTCTCGTCGATAAAAATAGCTTTTTTTACATGTTTTCATTGACGGAGTTGAATCGCGACGGAGGAAACTGTGGACAAACAAGCTAAAAATTTTGGAAGCGCAAGCCTTCGCCTATTCAAAACTTTAAAAAAATCGGCACCTCAGCAGGCTAGATCTCCTGCTATTCATGCCCATCTACAACCATGCTTCTGAGCGAGCCGAAATTTTAGATAAGCATTCTTTCCCTTTCAAACTGCTAGTCCTACTCAGTCCTGCAACCCAATAGAGAGCCGTTTCGTGCAGTACGTTCGATTTTGTCGAATCCACTACAAATGCACGTCATTTTACGTCGCGCAAAAATTTTGGCCCAGAGGGGATCGAAGCTTGGACCATGCAAATGGTGTATCTCGATGTCATTCGTGGTGACTTCCACACTAATATTAGCATTCTTGTTAACAATGACACTACGGTTAAGTTGGCTAGTAACTTGACCAGGCTGAGTAGCAAAGATGACAAACAGCACAACACTAAGTCACAAGGCGAATGGCAGCTACAGAGAATGCGACATAAGCGACAGCACCACAATATCCGAAGGGCATAAGAAAGGAATCACAATACATAAATATTGTGATTATGCTGCTTATGTCGCATTCTCTGTAGCTCTTAATCGTTTTGTGACGTTATTTTGTAATGGTTGTCATCCTTAGTGCCCAACTTGGTCAGTTGACTAGCTTACTCAACCATAGTGTCATTGTTAACAAGAATGCTAGTATACAATTTGTGCAATGTCTTAGGCTTGACGAAAGTGTTCGAACACCAAAAATATAGCCAATAAAGAATCACACCCGGGAGTCTTCATCAATAACGACACAAGGAAGCTATTCAAAGTGGTATTTTGGTGCGTCTCCCATCTGCGAATTTCGATTTGAATCACATGTAATGCTTAGAGTTATCATGTTTTCTGTGCTTCCTGCCAAGGAAATGTAGTACTTTAATCAATGTGCTAACGGAACCTTTGAAACGATGTGTAATGGACCTAGTTCAAAGACAGCGCCCACGGGCTCGAAATTTCGCGGAATCCTGGGGTTTAGCTATATTGGAGGAAAATTGCTGCGATGAGCCATTAACCCAGCATGCAATTAAGGTAGTTTTGGAAGTGACGAAACTAGAAGCGAAAGGAATGCAAGAGAAAACAGAATTTGCTTATACCCCTCTCCACTGCTCAAGAGAAGATGTAATTCTAGATAGTGATCATAGAGCGACGGATCCTTGTCCGGGTAATTGCGGAAGGTACGGGTCAATTGAAACAAATGAAAAGATGAACAACAAGATAAAATGAAAAGCAGCTGAGTTTGCGAACAGAAAGATGGAATCTTCGAATAGTATTCCTACAATACATGAACTGCACTCATATTCTTTATGCATACTATTAGGTTGGTGCAAAAATAATGCGCGTTATTCGATGCATCCTCTTCGGTGCGTTAGATTTCCTGTTGCCATCATAAACAATATGAGAAGTTGTATATCCCCTTGTAGCAAACTTCATGGCCTTTCCAGTGGCGTTGTCCGTTTTCAACGGAATCCACATCTATACGTAACTTTTTTCGTCCGAATGAAAGGTGCCAAAACAGAGTTTTTGCCAATTTCACTTCTGCGAGCCAAAACTTTGGGTCATCGCAGCAGGAGCTGCTCGGAATACCGCAGTAGTTTTGCCCAAAATAGTGTGAGCGAATACCTACCGCGAGGCTGCTCTCGATCTTTTCGAAGTGATGAGTCCTGCTTCGAAAGTAAGGAAGGTCGAGTGAAGTTTTCTCGGGTTGCTGACCACCAAGTGGTGGCAATAATAAAAGAGAGCCCATTCAAAACAGCATGTATTGTTTCTCAGAACCTCATCGGTAATTGTCGTCAGACCGTCCCTTCCCTGGATAAGAATGGGAGGACGAAAAGCTCGACGACTGGGTGCGACGCTATCTGAACGAGTACCAGATTGATCTTCGTTGAGAGGTGTGATTCGCGCCCTTGTCGTGAAGAAATTTCGACCAAGTCCTGGAACGCTTAGTGATGCATGATAAAGAATAGACCCTCTGCGACAATATAAAGCCCCTTGCTCAACAACTGGGAGAAGAAGGCTAACCAAAACATTGTCAAAAACCAAAATAACACTAAATTAAGGTCACGACGAATTTTTGGTGGTCTTGTGCAGAAATCATTTGTAACAGCTCGTTGAATCCCCCTCTGCTAGCATATTAACGAAATTAGCCGGAAATCTCACTGTGTGAGCCTGGCATCTTTCAATAAAATGGATTCTGTACTTTTAAGCACTACCGTCCTGCCACATGTCGCACACCAGAAGCTCCACAGGTAGGAGCAATTGGGCCAAGAAGCTCTGCCTGATGTATCATAATCAGCAATCTTCTCGCTCACTGACTACAATTTCCTGGAGCATCTAGACGACTTCTTCCAGGAGAATCTCTTCGAGGACTAAAGTGACACCAAAATTAACTTCCGCTCGTCCATCGGTCCTAGAAGGCCCCGTTTGAAGAGTGCGGTGGTCATTGAACAGCTATTTTATTGCTGAAGGTTGGCGCATTTTAATGGTTCTAAGCCTGGTTAAAAACATTGGTTCTGAACCAAGATATGGGCTCAAGAATTTAGGGGTTGAAAACGCGCATTATTTTTGCACCAACCTAATATTCACAGTTGTAGATACTATAATAAACTAGCACGCTTTATCAGCGTAACGTAATTCTATTGCCAAAGCGATTAAGAAGGAAGCGAACATGAAACGCCCACTATGATTCTCCATGAACATTTTGTCCCAAGTTCTGCCAGTTTCAACTTTATCTAGCTTGTTCTAATTACTGTCTATTAAGAGTATAATTTAGGGCCATAAAAGGATAAAGGATAAAGTGGTCGGCGTTGATCAATCCCGTCACGAGGGATGCGCCACGCATTCGACTTCATCTGAGAAATCGTAGAGGCGTTGAATGCGTATGTCCCCTGTGCAGTGACTTGCGGGGGGCATCCGATGAACCAAGTCAGTGCTTCATCCTCCCAGACTCCTCTGGTACCAATTTACCGACCCCGGAGGGATGGATGGCTTGGTTGGCCACGGGCGCGGGATCGAACCATCGACCGTGTGCGTGCGCAGCGAGCCTCTTACCAATGCGCCACACGCGCCCCTTAGGGCCATAATCAGCTGTACTCCAGCGCGGTTTGGCCCAGAGTAGTACGGGGTCAGCCAGGCTATATCTCGTATCCCGAAGGTAGCGCTCGCAAATTGAATGCGGTGTTCACTGTGCCAAGCATAGTCCACTACTTTTGGTGGGGCCACATAAGAAAATATTCACTTTTCGGCTGGATCCATGCATAGCTTTCATTCCCTAAGCGAAAATGTCTTCATGTTGACGCCACAGCAGATAAAAAAGGCTGTTTCGATGTTCTTCGACAATTACACAACCACCCTCGTCTTGGAAGGGAGAAAATCAGAAGGAATTCTGCAAAAACCTCCCTAAAAAACTTTCCCCCCACAATAGGTCAGTGAACGGCTGTAAACGACGCGCTCATGGACAGGGTCAGCGGTCCGCACCAGAATACCAGGTCATATGTGTTGGGTTAAGCGGGTGTGGCCAGGGCCATGCGCCACTGGGCTATGCGTGACTGTCTTGATTTCGGAATACGGTCAAATGACCTCCATATTTACCACATATGATGAACGGAGAAACACAGACCGTTGAAATTTTTTCGTAATCTCTTCCTTCTCTAGTCATAGTTTTTTTTTTAAGTTTCATAGGAAAATCCTAGGTGAAAAGGCATAAAAAGTATCTTCTATGTGCACTTATTAACTAACCGACACTCCGTCCCTGTGGTGGATACCATATCTGCAGCTTGAGTGCTAGAAGCACATACTGGTGGCATGTTGCCATTGCAGTTGTTACTGTATGTTGAAGGACACCATGCATTGCAATCTGCAATGATTAATTAAATGCGCTGGTGTTACTGCTGGATAGCATTCTTCTTTTGCTCATATCTTCTGGAGTAAGTGTCTAACGCAAGAATCGATTCTGATATTTAACTTCGAAAGGATGTTGAGGCGTCGCTAATCACAGTGATACACATACTCCCGGACGAAATCCCGAAAAACCCCTCTCTGAACCCATTCTTTCTGGAGAGTTCAAAGAAGTTGTCGCAGCAGCTACCACAAGGAGTTGTTGAGTTATGACATGCCATGTCAACGGTAATATCGATCACTGGCGTCAAACGTGTTCGAAGTGCAAGTGGTAGCTGTCGCAACGGGCATCTCAAACTCTCCAAAAAGAGTGATTCAAAGTAGGGGTTTCCGATGCTTAAGGAAGAAAATGATGTACTGTTGTGATCAGTGTCACGTGGGAATTCTTCTGATGCTAAAACCTCAAAATCGATCCTGAGTTGAGACACCCCCTATTTCCAAAGGTAAAATTTCACTTCTGCAAAGTTAAGCAGGTTCATAATCACTGAGAAATTTCACGTCTTTTCTATTGGAAATATTAGTAGATCGTAGCATTCATTAGTTGAAATAGGTTCTTTTTTAAACTTTGAGTTAACATGTGAAAACATGGGCTCTATAAGAATGTCCTCCATATTCACGCTTCGCAACGGAATAAATAAATAAATAAATAAATAAATAAATAAATAAATATGTTAACGTGGAAGCAAAACTCACTTGCAAGGGTCACGGGAGATCCAGGTATATCTGAAAGAAAAAACCAGTTAGCCAAACCTTTAACATCTTAAGCAGCAAAGAAGTTCAATGGTGATGTCACGAGTGCTGAAGGAAGTCAGTGAGAAACCTGCAAATTTTCTGCGTGCATTTCTTCTCACTCTACAGTTTTTCAACTTTCCCTCTTTCCATCCTGGATATCTTCAAAGTACCAGCCATTACATGCGAAATATTATCTACACCATGTGAGATGCCTCTATACCTTTCTAACGCATTTGTTTCGATGGACCAGTTCAAATTCTTTTCAACAGCTATGTTGGCCAGGAGATCATCAATATCCTTCCACCAGTTTGGTAAGAGTTGTGGATAGCTGCTACATATTGTGCCTTCTTGTCGGCACGAAAAATGGACATAC
Organism: Ancylostoma ceylanicum; assembly: GCA_000688135.1. Classification (NCBI taxonomy): domain Eukaryota; kingdom Metazoa; phylum Nematoda; class Chromadorea; order Rhabditida; family Ancylostomatidae; genus Ancylostoma; species Ancylostoma ceylanicum. The sequence goes on along the minus strand of JARK01001339.1, from coordinate 1,149,149 downwards.
AAAATCCGCACTATCTCCTTCAAAAAAGAACACACGAAGCGAAGTTGCGTTCTTGTCGTTTCATCGCTATAACGTAGAACTTAAAGGCAGTACCAGCCGAAATCCTCGACTAGGAGCTGAGGTGTGAGTGATAAAATAGAGAGTGAGCACATCAAAAATGTGGGAAGAACACAATGGGTGATGACCTACCTGCAGAGAAACAAGAATCGCTGTCGCGACCACGCCGGCCTTTCAACGGCCCGACGCGCCAGTTAACGCTATCGCCGTGGGTGGTCCGACGCAGCGGGCGCGTGCAATGCGTACCGTTCGCAGGATTTCGCAGCGGGACGCACGCACACCCACGACGGAGCATCCGTCCGCACCTTCGACACATGGTGAGGAGCGCCTTCATTTCTTGCATTTCCCGCTTCTTTCACGCAGTTTCATCACTGCATATGAGTTTACCGTCCCCGAAAACCCCTAAATTCGGGAGAATCTCCAACGCAAGGATTTCCGCGGGTGCTGCCTTTAAGGTATCCGACTTCTATGGGACCTTGACAGAAGGTTTTCAGTTTCAGCGCGAAATTTCGACTGTTTCTTAGCCGCCACAATTCCGCAGCGCATCGCGCTCGGCAAAGCGCTCGACGAGTTGCGCGATGTCCCAGGAATCCGCTAAAAAGTACGTTTATGAAACTTTCTGATGCAACACCATTACGAAATTGGACATGTATTTCCATAATCTTGCTCATTGCTTTCGCTTGACATTTTTTGAACTGTAGATCATGTACTGCGAAGAAGAGGTCTCTGCTACGCCATTTCAGCTCTTTTCTACTCGGTATCAGAAAAAATGAAAATATGCTTGAATCTGTAGTTTTTCTAGTAGAAGTGTACGTATACCGTTTGCAGAGATGTGTCCCTCGCAAATTTCCAAGAATTCCGGCATCGGTGATCATTGAAAATTTCGAGAAATTTCATGAACTTGCAAATTCATAGCATTGCAACTCCAAAATTGTGGAAGTTAGGCAGCTCCCGTTCTACGGTTCAAGAGTAATGTTTCTTTACTACTAAAACACAGAAAATCTCTACTGAAATGCAACTCGACGCGCGATTTCGAGGTGTGGCAAGTGCCAACTTTCGTGTCCGTACCTTCTTCGGATGCCTCATTCCGCACCTCGCTGCATGTCTCGGCAGAGGAGAAGCCAATGCCAAATTCCCAAGAATAGCACAGAAGTTTGCGTTCTTGCATAGTACGAAAAATTATGCAATGAATCCCCGCCCTCACTTGTACTGGATCTTATGAAAATTCAAGAATATGCAGGAAATTTCAACAATGTGCGAAAAACCAGTTTTATTCAGCATATCAGAAGAATTTATGAGCTAGAGACCATGTTATTGATTTCAATCTTGTCGCACCTCATTACAAACCAAGAACTGGGAAATTTGGATTCCTTCAATTTTTCACATTTTTGCAGCCAAAGGTTCCGAGGACCTTTCAGCGGGGCGATGGGGAGATCAGAGGTGATGAAAATTGAAAAAATCGAGTGAGTTCGAACTCCCCAGTTTTTGGATTATAATGAGATGTGACGAGAGTGAGATCGATAACATGGTCCCCAATTCAAGAATTCTTCTGATATAGTCAATAAATCTTGTTTTTCGCACTTGTGAGGATTTCTTGAATATTCTTCAGTTTTCAGAAGATCCAATACAAAAAAGACGGGGATTCACTGCATGATTTTTCGTATTAGGTAAGAACACAAACTTCTGCATTGTTTTTTGGGAGTTCTTATTTGATTTCGGCGCTGGAAGACGTGCAGTGACATTCCGAATAAGGCATCCAAAGAGGTACGGACACGAAAGTTGGTGTTAACCATACTTCAAAATCGCGCGCCGAGTTGCGATTCACTAGAGGTTTTAGGCATTCCAATAGTAGAGAAACATTACTCTTAAAACGCAGAACGGGAGCTGTCTAGCTTCATTAATTTTGGAGTTGCGATGCTCTGAATTCACCAATTCATGTAATTTCTCGAAATTTTCAATCATCACCGATGCCGTGAATTCATGGTAATTTGCGAGGAATGCATCTCCGCAGACGGTGTACGTACAGTTTTACTGAAGAAAGAACACAGATTCAAGCATAATTTCATTTTTTCTGATACCGAGAAGAAAAGAGCTGAGTTGGCTTGAGAGAGGCCTCTTCTTCGCAGTACATGATCTACAGTTCTACAAATTTTCAATTTTCAGAAACAATTAATATGGTTGCGTAAATACAGTAGTGGCTCAATTTCACAGTGATATCACATCAGAAAGCTTCATAAGCGTACTTTTTAGCGTATTTCTAGGATATCGCACAACTCGCCGCGCGCGATACGCTGCGAAATTGTGGTGGCCAAGAACCAATCAAAATTCCGCGCTGAGACTGAAAACTTTCTCTCAGTGTTCCATTGTATTAAACTTGGATCAAATGCTATTCATATCATCTGATTTACTCGACCGTGCCTTGACTCTGTCTTATTTATAGCGATGGAGCCAAAAGAACGCAACATCGCGTGCCGGGTGATCTTTTTTGAAGAAAGTGGAAAACGTCACCAAAGCGACATAGGAGATTGTGGCCTGAACGCGTTACCTTCGCGATGCGTGCGGAGATCAAAATATTTTTCCTTCTATGTTGTATAGATTGAAGGCTATGACCATCTTGGATCATTCCGCCGCCCACCCTAAAGATTTTCTCACCTTGAAGAACTTGAACTTGAAAAAACTTGAAAAAATTCTTCAAACGTGCTTTTCTGCTGAAAAGTCGGTTTTTCTTTTCTTTTTGGCTTGAATTGATCAAGCTGCCATAATTAGCTTCGATAAGGACTCACTGACTGATAAGGTAAGGACTTTATCCGCCTGTGAGCATGCGCATAGGCGCCGAGTTAGAGTCCAAGACTCATACTTGGTGTCGCTTTGGGACGTACACCCAAAGAAAGTAGCTCGGAGATTGTCCATACAGTCGTTCCAAAAAATACTTGCCTCCGGCATCCACCGGCCGTCTGCTGAGCCGCGCCGCGCCTCCTATGCATTATCATACGTGCTGCGACGTGGCTCAGTCGACGCGCAGTGTAGCGGGAGGCAAGCAAGTATTTCGTGGAAAGACTATATACAAGCTATTTTCAGCCAATATTTCATCCCCATCCGAAGGTTCGAAGCACTCCCTAGAACATTATACTCAACGACAAAGTATTTTTTCCGTTTGTTAAGAGTTTTTAGTAGCTTTTTCTAAATAGAAACTTTTTCGCTAGCGTAACGAAAACTGACCCACATCTTTGATGAATATGAAAGAAATCATCATCACAAATAAACCTTACAGGTTGTTGTCGAAGCTGTACTAGTTGTAGTAGTGGTGGTAGATGTGGTAGTAGTAGTAGTAGTTGTTGTTGTTGTTGTTGCTGTTGTTGTACCTGAATTCGCACATGTTAGGTATACCAGTTCAGCACTAGGAAAATGTAGGACTTTTCCCAAGGAAAATGGAAAATGCGAAGAATAGTGGGTTTTTCCTAGTCTAAGGGAATTTGGTGTATTCTAAACGTTTGCATGATTTGTCCTGAATGGTCTACAGATTTTGTTTTCCTAGATCAAGATTGGATTTTTGAGATCAAAAGAGTCGCCTGGCAGAAATGTTCCAATGGGCTGGGTCTATTTCTTATTTTCCTTCTATAAGGGCCCAAAAGGTTATCCTCTTGAAATAAATTCTCATAAAGGAATTTCCAGTGCATAGTGATGGTGGTATGGTCTCGTAGCTCACAGAGGGCCCATGATCTGACATTGTCCACAGCTACGACCACGCTTGTTTCCAGCGATGGGAGAATGCCACAGAATAGCTTTTGAAGGAGAAAGATGCGGCACGCTAAAATAGAAGAAATAACACCAAATTCACGACAAAACCTAGTGAAGGAGGCTTAGAAATCAAGCGGACGTAATTGCGGACAATGTCAGATCATGAGCCCTGTGTATCCTACCAGACTATACAAATGCCATAGTATCCAAGAGGAGCAAAAATTCCGCAGGAGTGCAGCAATACAACGACCGAGCAATACCGAGGCCGCGATTGTAGCCTACCACGGATGTGGGTAGAGTGCAGAAAAAAAAAGAAAATATGAATAGGAATTAATTACAGCGGATTTATTGTTTCAAAGGCAGCACTCACGGAAATCCTCACTATCGAGGTGAGTCGTTCTCCATGTTGTCGGCTGCCAGACAATCACAATGGTAACTTGAACACAGGAAAAAGCGGCCTATCTGTGGAGATACTGCCGTGGACGCAGAGCCGAGCGTGGCCATTTTGGTGTCCGCCACGCCAGTGAACGCAATTGACTTGGCATGCTGCGAGTGGTTCAGCCCAATGTATCATGTAGTATATGGAATAGTGTACAGTGTAGGGCATGGAATGCGCCCCATCCACAAGAATTCGTGACGATACGCGCGCATACCCTCAGCGGAAAACTCGTCCGTGCTGTGGACACATGGGAAACAGCGCCTTCATTTCCCGTCTTCCGGTGTGTTTCACGCTGTTTCATTACTGCCTATGAGTTCATCGTCCTTGAAAACCTTGAAATTCAGCGAAATTTCCAACTCGAAAATTTCCGTGGGTGCTGCTTTTAAAGAACTCTCAAAGATCTCACGACTTGTTTTCTCTTTAAAAAAGCTGAATATATGAAACTATCGCTGGAACTCATGAGATCGTTAGCCTGGTTCATAGAAAATCTGGCGGCCGCAGCCATTACCGAGGGTATAGTCTGTTCGACGAGGAAAGATGGCTCAGTAAAAGCCACAGAGAAGAAGAGGGCGGGGAAGTGCGCAGAGACTGGAGAGCGTGCAGAAAAAAAAACAGACACTGTGGACGAATACTCAACTATCGCAACGTGCGAAACAGACTATGAACGTGCAAACACCACACGAATTTACACATAGTTAACACGTGCACGTCAATCGTTTACCCTGGGCAATTCAGTGATGCATCCAGACCCTGGAATAGTGAGATGAGATACTGTTCTTGTTCTAATCATGTTCCACTCCGAAAAATGGACCTATGGTGTAGTGTAACAACTTTTATCTGAAAAAAATCCAATTCCAGAGAAGCACCTGTAGATACGGTTAGGAGAGAATCGATGCAGCGAGTCTCAAATGCATCCTTAGGTGATTTTGCAGCTTGATCAGCGAAAAAAATTTCAAAATTTGTAATTTCCAAGCCAGATAGACTATGTCGTCCTGATTCCGAATATCCACTGTATTTTAGAAAACGGTCGAAATCGAAAAGAGTGATAGAGAAGCAACGAAAAAAACTCGCAGACATCACGCAGTTTCATCAAGCGACACCGTTGGTATTGTATTACAGGGTGCGGCAAAAGCCTCTGGAGAAGCATATCCGATCTTCAAAATATGAGGAAGAAAAATTGGAAAAGTTGAAGGCTGCTGTGTATTAGAAGTACACTTTTTAACATAAATAACATTTTTGAATCCAAAATTTCCTCCACTAGTAGCGACCCAGACTTCTCAAAAAGTGGATGTGCCATTGGTCTGGTGCGCACACTGATGAACCGAAATTCATTTCGGGCCTTCTCCAAAGTTTCGGAAAAAAGTTCAGATCCCTGTATGGCTTTAGGAAGGCCATAGCCTGTGGAATCTAAAAACCACATCGGAATCCCCCAGAATAGATGTAGTACCTCGATAAGCAAATATTTGTCCCCACCGTGGCAATAGAGAAGAATACTCACTTTAAGAGGTTATTTCGTCAAATCCAAATTAAATCTGTACCTATCAAGGAAGAGCAAATAAACAAATCTATAACGGAAAACATTAGTAAAATTGCTCTTAAACAAGAAAAAACAGCTGTTGTAGCGCTATTCCCGTGTTTGCATGCGAAAATTTTAAGCACTGCCAAATGCGAAGCTAGCAGTGATCTGAGAAGTGTCCTACCGATTTTCCAAACTTCCCAGAGATTTTTCTGGGTTCTACAGTAGGAGGCTTCTGCTTCCTCCCACAGGAGTTTGGATCACCCCACGAATAGCTGGAGAAGTGGTGGAG
>JARK01001339.1:1105026-1142664 GCA_000688135.1 Ancylostoma ceylanicum | reverse complement strand
GGGGGGGGGGGGAGAAGTACCTCCACTATATGCGCGCCAGAGCCTACATCTCATCCGGACCCTTCGAAGGCTGTGAACATACGAGAGAAGGAAATCTCAGGAACAGGAATAATTTTATGCTCATAACTGTTCATAAAGAGAAAATAGTCACTGGTTTTTCCAATTTCCTCTTCCGTGGGTTTTTAGCGAGCGTTTATTCTTGTCCAAAGACTTTTGCCGCACCCTGTATACGTGCTATTGTTATGGTACTTAATGGAGAAATCCAATAGCTGAAGGCAAAAAGGAAGAGTGTAGAAAAGAATGGAACGTCTTCCTGAAGATCAATTAGCATCACCGATATTCCAAACATAGTGAGACCGCACGTACACATGTCGAAATACAGTTACATCAGAAGTTAACCACACTTCTTGGCCTTATTCCACAAAAATCTGATGCATGTTAGTATGATGAAGATCATTGACACTCCAGGTAGATACAAGAATATCTAACAGATCAGATAGATCAATTTGTATGCTTGGTAGGATGACGGATCAGAAGATGATAAGAATGCGACTCCAGGAATAAAATCTGCGGAACAGTAGTGAGTTTACTAAAAAGGAAGTTCGTGAAGCAGGACCGGGAAGGTAGGTAGCCTATTCCAGAAACAGCTTAGTTGCACAGTTTTATTGAAAGCCAGCAAAGCTAGTTAGATTCATCTCAGAATTTCAAAATTTTACAGTAATAAGTAAGTAATAGTTTTAAGTAACAGCAACGCCACCTGTATCTTCCGGTGATACAGTAGAAATGCAAGAGTAGACGTAGAGATATTTGGACTTCATAACGGCAACAATCACAAGATTACAGAGGAAGGATCTCATCCAACTGAAACTAACAAATAAGCAGCGCATACATATTCGCCTCAATTCACAGCCAGTACCAACACGAATAGAGCCGAGAGAATGATTGAGTCCAATTTGTGTTATACAGATCCTATCGCCAAATTCGGGTCATGCTCGTATAATAACTTACTTTGCTGTAATTGATTACGCAATGAAGTTGCGGCGATTTCTCGAATTCACTATGTCTCCACTGATCTGGAAACGTGTGAATACTATTGCAATTCATTCCAAGCGAGGAATATGGAGGCAGAAAGTTGCGAATCCTTGATCACACCTGTTGCAGCTGCATCAGAAAGAAACTTGTTTGCCGCATGTGGATGAAGTTTCAGGAAGGGAGTAAAGAAGAACCATTGGCTAATGAAAAACAGTCAAATGTAGTTTATGTTAAAGAGAAAAAATCCCGATAGACGCGTGTAGGGACTGCCCGCGGTGGGCGGCAATCGACAAGTTTCTTGATCTCTGGATGTGGAAGAATCGGACACGATAGATCAAGGCATTTCCGCAAGCATACTGTTACTTAGGCCCTTTTTAAATGCAGAGTAGATCTCATGCTTAAAGAATGTTCTTGATATTTCTTGCCGTTTGCATCAATAAATTCTGGATTGTTCCGAACAGGATAATGGAAAGATTCGGAAACACCTGCATGGTTCACTTTGACTTTGGACATAGTCTTAAATTCGATACATCGCGTGTTCTAGTATTCTAGCTTATCATCCCCTAACTTGTAAACGGTGAGTTTGCGGATATTGAGAATCCAGAAGAATCCAGACTCTCTGTGTTTCTGATTTCGTTTTGAATTTTTCGAATTCAAGTTAAATTTTCATGTTCATGTCGTTTTCGACCTGTGTATGTAGTTCCAATGTTGTCCTGAAGCAAAATTCATTCGTCTACAAAATAGCCAACAATTCTTTCAGTTCCGAGCGCTTTCTCATAATATTGGGCACTACAATTACTCTCTGTGACATTGAAGGTAAAGCTTATAAAGATGGAACCGAAGTGAGAAGAACGTTCCCTAAATTTCTCTGGATAAAAATATCGAGATTGGAACGAAAAGCTACGTTTCCTCGTTAACAAGCTCATATCAGGGAGATAAAGGGTTGGAGCTCTTCCAAAAAACGGGTGTTTCCCGAACATGTCGTCGATTCTTCGTTCTTCCTCTACATTGGTGCTGTTCTTGGAGGCAAAGCAAATTGTTAGCTCTCAACACATCAAGATACCGTGCAAAGCTCCTCCATGGCTTGCTGCTGTGGATTTTGATACCGGGAAGTGCCTTTCGGGCATCAAGATTCACAGCCTCAAACCATCGAGCCCATCAGAATTACTCTTTATCATTGATCCTCTCACACTGGTTTATCACAGAACCATTGCTACTTACCAATATCAAGAATGGATTATTCACATCCGAATCGAGGTGGCCCGTACATGAAGACGTAAATTTATGCAGTAATCACCAGTAATCCACGAGTGACGAAGAAATTGAGAATCCGTGATACGCAGTAAATTTTATGCCAACCCTACGGAGCTGCTAAAAACGACCCGTAAGACCGAGAACTTCCTGATATTCTCAGAGGGTGTCATGGCATTACACGATCTTGCACGGATATGTGCCGGTAACGCTCTCTTCCTTCCATGGATGGGTGCTTTCTCAGGCGGTCCATATCATAGCAATACTTAAAAATTAATAGGAGTTTCCTGTTTTTCCATTTAACCATGCCTTCATTTCACATTAACAAGTGCTAGTTCAACATATACATACAGTTACGTACTTATACAACATAACAAATAATTTCAACTGACACGACAATATTTATTAAATATATGAGAAGATCAAACAAGTGTCGGAGGGAAGGTATTACTTCTAGACATGTGCAATCCAGACGATAACCTCCTCCTATAGTGTGCTTCTCGTTCTGTTCGAATGTAACCGCGATAGAGAATTAGAGAGATCTTCGTCCATATTATGAAAACCAGCAGTAGCACTCCGCCGGCAGCCATAAAAAACTCGCAATTCGAAAGGGATTCTGAATATGGAGGTGTGGTTGGTTGAAGAACAATTTGTAAATATGATAAAAAGCTAATAAAATTAGCTCAGCGATATAACGATGGGACAAGATTGCTAACCGAATTGAATAGTATTGGAATAATCACTAAAAAATCCAAGTATCTTGCAGGTACAACAAATTTTCAGTTGTGCACGAGATAGAAACGGCCGTAGGTTAGGGGAAAAGTGGAGTTTCATGTGATTTTACTAAATGCATGATATATGTATAAAAAACCCATTAGATTTTGGCAAACCTCCACTGTTCCCTTCGTGAGTCTCAGGAGCCGCATAACCTCATAGCGCCATCTCCCTGGGTCAATTCTACTCTACATTTGTCAAAATTTCACTTATTTTCCAGAACAATTTTATAAGACTTCCATCTTCGTAGAGCCACCTTCGTACACAGTGATACAGTGTTCAATTGATGGGATTTCAAAAAGAAACTTGTACAAAAAATGGAGGATGAAATAACTAATACAAATAAGGTGCTTACCAAATGGACTTCTGTAGTGAACCAAGTCGAAAGCAGCTAGCAAAGTGGCTATCCACCACACAACAACCAGTAATCCAAGAGAAGTCATAAATATGAGCTGAAATCATCACGGCAGAGATATCATGAAACGACAACATGTTCCAGTAAAAGTCCTCACTCTAACTTTCATAGAGATGCAGATTTGGCTTTGTATACCTTGTTTTTGTAATAATCTTTATTACAAAAATAATATTGTATACTATTAGTGTTCAAAAAATAAACGAATATATGGACAAGGGACTGCGACGAAATAGCTGCGTCTTCGTTTAAGTTTGTCCTTCTCGCAGAACACGTAAAACCATGACTGTAATGCCTCATCCAGTGCATGTGTATAGGGCAATTTGCACTGGTTGCGTGCGACTGACGCGTGTGCGTCTATATGATGGAGAACAGGGCCAGTCGCACCGCAGTCGCAGCCCAGACGCATGCGTTTACGGCCTCGCCACGGCCGCGCGTTCTTTTCATTGAGAATTTCGTGTCGCGTTGACAGGTCTTCATAGAAAATCTTTCGCAGATGGATGCATGCGTCTGACTAGTATAAATTGCCCTTATGATGTTGGTGAAATTGATGGATTCAAGGATTTATGACGCTCCTGCCAGCAGAAATTGGTTCCATGTGACTGAAACTTTGTGGATAACATCGGTTGCATTGATTTTTGCACCTCCCTTTAAGGGTGGACAACGGCGAACCAGTTTTCAAGAATAAGATTCAACACGGTTGCATGCTAAAGGACAGTATAGTGCTGCTGAAACTGGAATTTTGAGGGAACATCAGCCCGAGGTGTATGTGGGAGTCTTTTCCTGAGAAACTTGCACGCAGTTACATCAAAACTCACGCTTATTCACTAAGGCAAAATGAATGACAGTACATATATATTAATATAACGAATCGAGACTTGCCCATTCAAAAATCCGCACCTTTTCGCGGCGGGACCCGTGCGCTTGGGGACGCGTTTGTTCTTGAGAACGCTCCCGCTTGCGTGGGAATGTGCAGTTCTTCTTGAGAATGCACACCCCGTCGCCTTTTTCTTCATTTTATACTTCGTATCTTGCTTTTTCAATTCGCTTTTTCGGTTTCTTAACTTGCCTTCAAGCGATCCAGCTCTTGCGCTTGAGAAGTTGCTCCCGTTTTAGTGGATTGAGCTAATCTTTTCAATTACTGCAGAAGGTTTGCTTTGTTAGGGAATTTGGTTGAAGTGAAGACAATGATGCGAAAAATGCTACGTGTTTCCAAACTCAATGTCCTATCGAAATGACGCTGCAAGGTTGAAGAGAATTCACATTGCAAAGAGACTTCTAGGGGAGATACCAAGACTTGAGAAAGGAACTTTTGTTGCTGGGAGACATCATGGAGGGGAGGGGGTCTCTGAGTCCAGAAGATGAAATGGAACCCGTATTGCAGGGACTTTGAGGGGAAGTCACGAGATCGAAGGGGATCCGCGTTGCATGTAGACATCAGGAAGGGAGTCCTTAATCCTGAGAAAGTAGAAGGAAGCCCGCTTTGCAAGGAGATTTCGAAGAGAAGGAGAAGTTTGCGCGCAATGCGGGTTCCCTTCTCCTTTCTCAAGACCCAAAACCCCTTTCCTGATGTCTTCCTGCAACGCGAGCCCCTCTTCGGATTCTCCCTGCAATGGGAGTTCCCTTTGATCTTGTCAAATCTGAGGATCCCTTTCCGGAATCTCGGGGTCCCTTCAACCTTTTCAAGTCCAACGACCGCCTCATCGAAGTGTCCCTACCCTGCGCGTTCCTTCGACCTTCTCAAGGAGGGTTCCTCTACTTTGAAGTCTCCCTGCCAAGTTCAGATGGAATTAATTGCAGGTAGACCACACAGAGGGGTATTACAAGGAGACCTCACGGAGGGGCTCCTCGGACATGAGAAGGTCGAAAGGAACTCGCCTTGCAGAGGCTTAGAAAGGAAGCCAAACTTGAGAAGTTCAAAGAGAAAACCTTTGCACGAAGAGAGTTGGGAAAAGCAAGGAGGACTCGCGTTGTTGGAGTGCTTTGAGGGGACGGGCTCCTGTGAGACGAGAAAAGCGGAGGGAACCCGCGTTGTTCAATTATTCTGACGGGGAGGGACGGAGGTCCTCTGAAATGAGAAAGGCGAAGGGAGCGGTGTTGCTGGACAATAAGGAGGGAGTTCTTACGAGTTCGTAAGGTCGAACAAAACTCGTATTGTTCGATAAGTTCGAGAGAAAGATTCTGCGAGTTGGGAAAGGCGACGGAGACCCGTGTTGTTCTACTGCTCCGAGGGGAGGGGGTCCTCTGAGTCGAGGAAGACAAAGTAAACCCCTGTTGTTGGGTTACTGGGAGAGGCTCTGTTGAGTTTAGAAGGTTGAACGGAACTCGCTTTGTTGGATAACTTTGAGGCGAGGATCCTCTGAGTCAAGATTGTCGGAGGAGACCCGCGTTGCTGGATTACTTTGAGGAGGAGGGAGTCCTGTGAGTTGAGAAAGGCGAAGGGAACCCGTATTTTTTGAGTACTCTGAGATGGTGTACTTTGAGTCGAGATTGTCGGAGGGAACCCGCATTTCGAACGGAACTCGAGTTGAGGAAGGCGAACGGGACCCGTGTTGTTCGAGTACACTGAGATGCAGTACTATGAGTCGAGGTTGTCGGAGGGAACCCGCATCGGAATATTACTTGAAGGAGGGATTCACAGAGTCCAGGGACTCGTAGGGAACCGGTGTTGCTCGATTACTTTGAGGGGAGGGAGCCCTATGAGCTGAGAAAGGCGAAGGGAACCCGCGTTGTTCTGTTGCTCTGAGGGGGGGGGGTGATGGTCCTGTGAGATGAGTAAGGCGAACTGAATCGGCGTTGCTGGATTACCGGGAAAGGGTTCTTTTGAGTTCGGAAGATTGAACAAAGCTCGTATTGTTCGATAAGTTCGGGGGAAAGGTCCCGTGAGTTGAGAAAGGCGAATCGGACCCGTGTTCTATTTCTCTGAGGGTAGGCGGTCCTCTAAGTCGAGAAAGACGAAGCAAACCCTTGTTGCTGGATTCTTCAGGGGTGGTCCTGTTGAGTTCAAAATGTCGAAGGAACCTTGCATTGTTAGAGGAGTATTGTGGAGTTGAGAACGGCGAAGGTGACCCGCATCTTTGAATTACACTGAGGGAAGGGTCCTATGAGTTGAGACGGTCAAAGGGCCCCATTCTGCTTTTTCGGGGAGGGTCGTTTGAATCGAGAAGCGGTGATGGTAATGAACCCCGCGCCGAAAATAGTAATATCTGTGAAGCATTAACTCCTCATGGTGTGATTTCCGAGCCGCTTGCCTTCTAGGATCAAATGTATAAAGTGTTCCAGTCCAAGATTATCTCAACGAGAGAAGCAAATTGCGCGTAAATGTGAGTTTTTCGACATGGACGAACATGTGCTGGCAGAGATGTCTTATGTTTTAGGCTCTAGGAGATTATTAAAGTCAACATTAATAGCAAGTAGTAGCTCTTCTTCTTCTATATTCTGACTAAGGTGACCAAGTTCATTCGGCATCTTCGTTGAAATCATAGCGAGGGCGGCAGCTACGAAAAAAAATCTTGCTCGAAATCTACGGAAAAATCTCGGTGCTCCTAATAAAGGCGTAAAAGGTCATATTCGCACCCAACAATTCTCGCCCAAGTCTCAGGTCGCTGCCACATTCACAGTTACTAGCGTTCCGTACGCCTCGCCCTGCAGGAAGCCCGTGCGAACCGCGACAAGCATGGACGAAGGCGCGAACTTTAATGTAACTAAGCCTCGACATGTGGCACCGACTGGGTTTTCGTCAACGCGCTGACACGACACTTTTGCCTAAGCACCTCCACCGTCGTTTTCGCTACCCCACCAAATTTTGTAGGAAATTTGTAGCCGTCGCTACCCGGCATGCAGCCACGCGAGGGTTACTCACCGTTGAGTGGCCCGCAGGTCCACTAGTTATGAAAAGAAATAGGAAGAACTGCTTATTGAAACGAAGCTCAAGAAAGCAACTGGAAAACAGAGTATGTACATGAATCCATAATTAAGTATTGAAGTCCTGGCGCTGGTAAGTGAAAACTCGTAACTGTTTTGGCTAGGCGGTTGATTAATGATAGTGTGAGAGCCTGGAGGCGCCTATGTACCGAAAAAATGACAGAGATTCCACGGACAATATAATGCTTGTTACCCTAAATGTAGTAATAGCTCCATCCATAACCTCTATCCCATAACCTATAACTATCATAAGCTAAAGCCGCATGCATGATTGAGATTAACCAATGTAAACGTGTTAACACCACTCATATTTGCCCACCTTTAACACGGGCGTCAACCCTGGGTAATCTCAATGAGGCATTGGGACCGGAGACAATCTTTGCGATAGTTTGTGGCGTCCGACCCTGACTCATCCCTTGGAAGCTCTTCCTCAGCGTCCTAGGGGTACAGTTACTGTAGGAAAAAAGTTCGGATCACCAACGGAGTGGAACCAGCGATAGGGACAGATTTTGCCGGACAGAATCTGCCACTCTAACCACTGCGCCATCCGGGCTACTTCTTGTGCGGGTGTTTGTTAGGTAAGTTCCGCGGTTGTAGTTGTAGGCAGCCTAGTATTAGTATTTGCAAAGCCAGGGGACCGGGTGGGATCCGAACCCTTGATCATCAACGACGACCAACCGCTCTATCCATTATGCTACTCGTAGACGGCTTAGTAGTTCACGCGATCTACTCACAAACCAACCAAGATTTATTGAAATATTTGGTGACAGCCGCTAAAAATCAAAGGTGATTGAGTCCAGGCATGTGATGATCATTGCTCTGAGTCTGAAGATGCTTTTCTTCTTCCAAAACTACTCATTCTCAAAGAAGTTATGTGAAAATGTCTCAAATCCCCGTGGATCCCACGAGAATTCTCAGATTACCAGTAATCAGTACCAGTGTCCTTTCTGCTCGTAGCTGAATCCAGCTCAAATGCATGCAAATCGCATTGGTGTGACAAAAGATTGTGCTAGCACAGTCCAGGGTAGGTTTCAAAACCTGTAGGATTCCCTGCTATGCCTTTGGATGCAATCCAGTAAGTTTGACCTTTCGGGAAACTAATGCACTGTAAAAGTGATTCAGCCTCATTGAGTTCACAGTATTCCTGCTGTCTACCCTTTAGCTGAAGATGTAAATGAAGCCTCCAACAGTAACAAAACAAATTTTGTTAAACGTACCTGCAAAGTTAGGAATGGTACCAGAAGACATGGATTTCGCCTAATAATGCCAATAAAATATAAAAGTGTGATGCACCCGTGAAAAGAAAACACGCCTGAATAAAACAATTACAGGGACAAAATGGTTTAAAAAATGAAAATAAATCATACAAAGACGAAGAAGCGGTTGCAGTCGCAATTGTTGTAACGTACATGTAAATATTGCCGCTATAATATTTCCTCCTCTCGAGTATGAGTACTCGTATACAGCTAGCGCAAATTCGCACAACGATATTGTCAAGGACAATATCGAGCAGATAAGCTGGAAATCAAATGGTTAGCAGAATCAGCAGTCGGTTTAGAACAAAAATCGTCTCATATACATATAACACTAAAATCGTCTGACATATGCACATCACTTCTCCTTTATCTCATCGTTTACTTTACTTTTTTCTCTTTTGTACATTTATTCTTACAAATTTATTCTCTTAGCTTTGTGCATCCTTTCATCCTTCTGTTTTCCCTCTGTTTTTCCTAGTTTGAATATTTATTTGGCCTTTTTCCCTATGAAGCTGTTATTCATACCGCAAGGATGATACAAGTCCACGATTTCTTAAGGAAAACTGCTCAACATGTGCTCCTTAACACCACTATTGTGATTTTACGAGCTACGTAGTTAACGAACGGCTTCCTTATTTTTTCCTGAAGATACTTAACGGGAGTACAGAGTTATCAAAAAGTTTTGGACCTTGCCTTATCTCACTCATTTTTCCCAAAACTTTGATCGCAGTCGTGTATCCTGGATCCTTTCCAGCTATAGAGTTTGCTAAGTTTCGTACTCTCAAATTGACAGATCCAAAAATTAGAGCCTTTTCCTGGCCTAACCACGGTGGGATTCTCGTGCTTCAGGCCAGCGCACCCGTCCACAGATCAGGAGCTGAGGCTGTTTCCACACGAGAACACGGGCTCTAATTATTGAATCACGTACCCTATATCAAGGCCTGGCACCCAACAACTATTCTCTGTTTAGAAGTTTGGAGCAGCCCCTCCGAGCAGGACGAAAACGAACCGATATGTTCCGTTAAAAGCGACCTTTACTCATTACTTTTACCCGAAGGAGCTCCTGCAACGGCTTGAAGAATTGGAATCGAGAATGGAAAAATGTACGTACGTATCAGTTTCGGAGGGATCTACCTATGGTTACAATAGAAGGACATACGTAGTCTGGGCTGGAAACTTTAGATTTCCTGTGGGAGAAATTCGTGGATCTACAGTACCGGCCAAAATTATATAGCCTTTTCAATTTTCTTCCATAACCTCTGTTAACGCAAAGTTCAGCTTAACGTGAAGCTTTGAAGTTCAAATTTTTAATTTCAACGAATTTCGAGTCTCTGCAACTACCATGAAAATTTGAACTTCAGGGCTTCACGTTGAGTCAAGATTTACGTTAACAAATGTGTTCTTGTTCAGTAGCAGAGGCAAACGTGTATACATATGAATCTTATGTTAACATAGCAATCACGGCATAGGTTGGATCCTGTCTCGTCCAGCATTGCCAACCTTGGCTCCGAGAGATATTTTGTGAAAATGCTTCGAAAAACGACTAGAACAACTAATTAGAATCCAATTTTTTTACTGGAAAAAAGGTTAAAGTTTGCAAAAAGTTTTTCAGCCAAAACAAGGGTCTTAGAGATATTTGGCAGTTTTGAAAATACTGCAATTCAGACTCCTTCCTTTGAAAATTAAAAAAAAAACACACTGGAACTCAGACTCCTTCCTTTAAAAAATGAAAAAAAAAAACAAGAAGGCCTCCGCAGTCTTTTTGGACCAGGCAAACAAAACTTTCCATCAGTTCATCCTTTTATTGAAGCTTTCTTGGTCATTAAAGGTTTTTTGAAGAAATTATGTTAAGTAACTTTAAGATTATCACCAAATTTGCTGTAAGGATCGCTTTAGTCATAAGAAAAACCACCTAACTTTTGAACGCGAAAACGGCATGAAAAAGAAAAATGGAAAAATTAAAAGAAAAACAGGAAGGATCAAAATGGAACATGGAAATTCTCAATTTAATAAGAAAATGAATCGAGCAAAAACCTCAACCAGTGAAAACATCCAATTAACTCACCCTAAGCGTAGGTTTATACTGTTTACATCCATGTTCATAGGTGCGGAACATGGAGGAACAGATGTCCTGTGAAAACCGCAAACGGATGGGAAATTCTCAGCGTCGATCGGAGGGGCAGTAAGCGGCAGAGCAGCGCGTCTTACGACGAGTTCACTCAAACTCTCACATTAACACGCGTCAGCTGTTGATAGCCTTGTTTTATACGGAAATTTTATCTGCTGAGAGGAAATGCCGAAGCGCCAAAACCAGGAATTTCTTTGGATGGGGGCAAATTTGAACATGGATGCCGCCAAGATATAAATTGACAACGCATTCATCATCAACGGATATCCATACATATGCGCAAGGAAAAACGTTGACAATTATTCTAGTGGAATGGATCAATAGCACTGAGTAATGCGTAAAAAATCCGAAGAAATTAGCAGGATAGCGGTTTTGTTGCTTTCAGCACCGGGTGGTGGAGGCTTGCCGAGGGACAGCTGGCTGACAGAGAGGATCAAGCGAATATAAACACTGGCTGTGGTCTAAAATTGACGCTGGAAGAGCGAATCCATGTAGATTCACAGCAAAGAAAAAAGGTCTGCGATTGTTCATCCGAACTAGGGGTGGATGAAATCATCATAAAACTTAGAAACGTAGTGAGCTAGTTGTTTTCAAGTATCTAATGCGGTAAGTAAATGAGTAACTGTATTACCACTTCAACTGTGCAGCTCCGTACAAGGTCTTTCCATCGCAAGTCCATCTAGCCACGAACGACAGCATGTTAGAATCCAAACTCGATTCAATTTTCTAGAAGTGAATCCATCAGATAACTTGATACTTCAACCTTTTTTCGACAAGTCACTTTCAATTACAAACCAATATTATACGAATTTAAAAGTGAAAAACACAAAATAAAAAGAACAAGTCCGTTTCGTTCCTATCCTTAGACGGACTCAGAAGATGTAGGAATTAAAATCCTAGTTTAGATTTCTTCGAGCTCTGTTAATACCCGGTGCTCCAAATTACTCACAATTCGATCCGCTCGAATGCTGAATATTCGAATTTAGAAACAGGGAAAATTCTTCTTTCTCTTTTCAGCACTTCTTCTTCCTATGCCTGCATTTTAGCTGCTAGCTCTAGCTATTACCACTCACAACGCGTACTTGCAGAGAGGCAGGTAAATCTGATTCAGTATTACAAATGATTTTTTTTTCCTTCAGCACGGTTTTCACTTCACCATGGGCTTCATCCTCCCTTTTCCTTTCAAGTGCTGTTTTCATTTTTCATCCCTCTTTCCACACAGTGTCGCTTAAATGCCAGAAGGTTCCGTTTGTCAAAAACCACGCTTTGTGGTATTTTCAAATTCTGAGGAATGAGTTCTGCTGTTGGATAATCTTGCTATTTTGCAGGGGAATTGATTAAAATCAAATGAACGATTCCGAAATAAATGATAATTATTAAAATAGTTGAAATTAAATGAATACTTCCGAAATATTCTTACAAGGTCTTCTCTTCGTGTGCCTTTTTACTACATATTCGTTCGTTATTCGAAAATTTTAAAAGCTTTTTTGTATGTATACTATGTAGTTTTTTTTACAATACGTACGTGATTTTTCGTGTATTGCGTGGTTTGTTGGAATATTGGATAGAAAGATATATCAAATCAAATAAATAACAAACAAATTACACATTCAAGAAGTTCCTTCTACCTTACTGATGAGTGCAGGAAGAAACTTATTACACTGATTTGTTTTCGTATAAGGATAGTGCACGAAACGAAAACTAAAGTGATCCTAAGTGATAATTATTCCAAAAATGGATTGATTAGCACCAACCACCTCATCCAGAACTTTTTCACTGCCACATATGACAATTTTATTCATAAAATTGAGGTAGTCTTCATTGACGCACATTTCGTATGCAGTACTGACTCAACTGCAGGAACCATTTTTACTCCGAAGGTTCCTCCCTGACCTTCTTTTTAGTACTTAAATTTTATTAGCTGCCCAATTTGTGCGAGTACGTACCTGCTCCCACCTACACCGTGCATTAGTTTCCTCCTAGATTTCCCAATTAGCACCGATTTCACAGTAGATTTTAAAAAAATCCAAGGCATTTCCGGTTTCCTTCGGAATAACAGAGGCATATGACTAGTAGTTTATTGATAATTTACAATTGATGTTCATTACAACTCGATACAGCTCAAGGTACACGATCAATATTCCATGTTCACTAGATTCGAATCCGAGCCTCATTTTGTGATGAAGAACTCAAGCAATATACATACAACAAACGATGATAGAAATATTCAGACGACGTAGATCATTCAGATGACAGCTGCCAAAGTGCACAAATGGTGAAAAGGATAGGGGAAGAACGTGTATAGAAGTATTCAAAGCACAAGAACAGGGACTGGTATCACAAACAACAAAAAATCGAGATCGATGTTATAAGCCGTGTTTTTCTTTACGTTCAAAATAGTTGCACCACCGATAATCACAAGCCGATCAACAGCCGTTTTTTGCGCAAATGCCTTTTAAATACAGCTTTTCCTTGCCTAACTGCTGATTATTGTTCAACTGCAAGATGTCCATGTCAGGGCGATTCTCCTCATCCGTTGACGACGATGTAAGGATGGACGACGTGGTGAGCACGGATGCTGCTGACATGTTTCCGTTTCGCACATCTGCAGAGTACATCTGGAACGAAAATTCGGTTTTGCTGACGTCAAAGAGCAAAAAGCAAAGATGACGTCTATGGTACCAGGACGTACCGTGTCTCGACCAGCTGACGTGTTCAGCGTTTCCGGTACAGTTGATGAGCGGACAGGTAGGGTCTGCAGGAATAAAAAATTTGATGGATCACATGTAACCACTCCATTATAAATAGCTTTCTTTTTCAACTAGCTTTCTGCACGAATTTACGTAGCTCCTTTGAAGGCTACTTTTAGATTGTTTGTTACTACTGGTGTGGTTAAGCAAAAGTTCAGCAAAAATTGAATGCTTCCTGCAGCCGCAGCATTTGAAATAGAGGTATAAATGAGTGAAATTTTTTTACTTAAGATTATAGCCAATTTTTCAGGGACCAGGATATTAAGAAGTTTTTTAAGGAGGCTAAACATTCTTATTCTTATTCCATAGCAGCGTTGACGTATAAATGATGCATACATGATGATATGTTACTACAGCAACTCAATGACTCCAGTTTTTTCTCGGAACCAACACAGTCCGAGAATCTTCCTCAAGCTGAAGGCTCAACAGTATTTTTTCACAAAAAAAAACTTCTCAAAACATTCCTAATACATAGGTTAGAGGAACCCCGCTGGATTCTCTTTGCCAAAGGTGGGGCAGATACCACATCAGTCGAACGAAAATGAGTTGAAATGAATTTTGCACAACAACGGAGCTACATCTTTTTCCCCCTGGATGAAATGAGGATGAAATGAAATGCATCGCGTCACACTCTAAAATTGTTTTAAATTGCTGTAGTCTATAGTAAACTCCAAACGGCCGTAGACAAGGGGCGGAACCGCGGCGCGGCGTTCTTGGGCGGAGAAACAGGGGTTCAGCATGCTGGCTCTGGCTGTCTGCTTCTGCCAGCTCGAGTGTCAAGCTGCAGCAGGCAACCAGAGCTAGCACGCAGAGCCCCCGTGTCTCTGCCCAAGAACGCCTCCCCGGGGTCCCGCCTCTTGTCTAGGGCCGTTTGGAGTTCACTGCAAAGCAATGCTGTGTCACTGGAACTGTCAAGAGTGGGCGGAACAATAGCCGCGCTGATTGGTTGAGTTAGTGAATTAGAGACGGGGCAGCCAATGGAGGCTCCCCTGGTTCAAACAACCTCCATGATAATGTCTTTTTAAAATTTTGCGTTGTTTTCACTTGAATAAACACTCAATAACTCTGCACCAAAACAAACCTCGTTCTTCGCAGATATCTCCTCATCAATGCCGCACAACTTCTCGTTCAGTGGACTAATAAGGCTTGTCACTGGAACGATAAAATATAGTAAAATCCGGAAACTTCACCCAAAAAATCACTGTCAGCTCGCTGAGGTCGTGCTAGCAAAAACTCAAACTTTGCTTAGCAGGCCGGTCGGCAGCAAAACATTGCGTGTATCATCCATTTGAACAAATACGCACAAGGATTTCGTTGAACCTCGTGAGAGGAAATGGAATTGAATGAAGAAAAAAACTACGTAACTGAACGCATTCCAATGTACACAGAAAGCTAACACGTGCTGGCATGCAGTACAGACATCGGTACAGTCGGTGTCGAAAGATACGATGTTTCGGTGCAATTACACAACTTAGAGCATTTGCTGTGTTGTAGAACCAAAAAGAGTGCACTACAATCTCCGAAGGGATTTGCAGGAAAATGGAATCATCTAATGGAGGGTTGAGCTAGCTTTGTGAGGATTTTTTTTCTGAAAAATGCACTGAAGAGGATTCCCTAAGTTATGTACACTATGGCAAGGATGAGCAGAATCGAAATCTTTCTCGAGGGTGAATGAATCCTGGCATGTTCTAGGATTGTAATTCTCAGTCTCGAAAGGAATTTCTAGTGAATTGACAACGCAAACAAGTACTTCGCACATTTCAAATTTTTCTCAGATCCGCAGTTTCGAATTCTGGATTTTGCGCTACACTTCTGCTCATCCTTGACGAACAGCCATCCTTTGTTGTGCAATTGCACCAAAAGCATCGACCTCGATAGTCGACCATACATGCATATATTGTGGGTAAATTTGAACAATAAATGCTCATGGGACTACGGATTCACACCGTGGAAAAATGCACGATCAAGTGAAAAAACCTACACTTTCCGCTATATAATGGTTTCAGATTAAGAAATGTGGGACGGGCTGAAAATGAGATTGATAATGAGGCAGGCCTTTCTTAGACGTCGTGTGTAATTATTTAGCTGCTGCTGATGCTGATGATGGTGAGCGCTGCTGTTGCGAGCATAGTTCCGTGGATACAGAACGTCAGCCAGGCGGCGATGCCATACTGCACAAAAAGAGTGCCAACTGAGAATCAACACCTCTTCATGGATAATCCAACCCTTCTACGAATGAAATAAACGAGGTAGAGCTGTGAGTTCACCACCACAATGCTGTTGTTGTTAGACTAGCAAAGCTGTGTCCGTGTGAAAACATAACGTTAGAAGTCTAGAAGAACAAGCCAATACAGCGAAATAAAAACAAGTCATGTCAACTATGTTGAATGCATAAAATTAGGTGCCATGATAGTGACATGCCAATCGCGCGAACAGCGAATTTGGCTATTTTCACGCGTCTCGTGTCTCGTACGAACGTCGTCTACATCGGGAAAAGAGCCAAATGTCTGATGCCGATTGCGAAAAACCAACACCGCCTACCCATTGACGTTGTCGACATCGACATCGGCGTATCCACTGGTGGAGGAGGTTTATGGTGTGCCTCCGTGATTGGCTCACCATTTCGTGACGTCACTGGCAATTGATTTAGTGGCTGAAATATTTCTAGATTTAAAATACGGTAAGGAGATCATGCGCATAGTTTCACAGTACCCTCATTCCAGCGACACTCACTTTATACAAGGGAAAATGTTGATGTGTACTTGTATTATTGGTTTTATTTGTATTACTTTTCTCCCATGCTCATGAGTAACTTTTTTGCCAAAAAAAATAACACTGTTCGTACTTTGTTTCTAGTCGTACGTGCTACTAGCATGGTCCATGTAACAAAGATTAGATTAAATTAGATGAATCTAAACAGCAATCAAAAGCTGCTCGCTAAAAATGCCCAAAGATTGATTGTGAGGAAAAAATAGAGGCAAGGGGGAAGGGTGGTAATGTCGTACGGCCGGTGCATTCGAATGCAACCCACGTTTCTTCCGTAAGGATTCGTCTGCCGTCCATACTCAACTTTGAAAACATACATAAATGTAACTTCGCAAAGAGCTTGAACGGACAAGTTGATACTGCATGGTGATAAAAGGTGTTTGAATGCGCCAATCGCACAACAGCAGCACCGCCCCACTTCCTTGCCGCCCACCATGCAACGTATTCCAGGAAGCTTTTGTGTATCACTCAAGTAATTACTGACCGAAGGTCTGGTAAAGGGCATAGGATGTGACCGGCTGTAGGGCCAAAAATGAAAGTAAGGAAAGAGATATTGCAATTAATCGGGACAACAGTAAAACAAGGCGCCTAAGCTGTGTGAGCAAAAAGTGGATGGGGTGGGCGGGATGGGTGCTGTGTCAGTGACACGATTCGTTCGTGATGCTGTAGCGTCTGAATGCGCCAATCATACAGCAGCGGCACCACCCACTTTTGTCACAATGTTACTCAACCAGATCTCAAACGAGAACTTATCTTACCTCCTAAGGAGAGCTTTAAACAATCTCTCGGCAAAAAAACTCCGCTATCTACTAGGTATGCCGAAAATGGCACTATTTCTATCTAATGTTCCATATATTCTGCTCATAGATGAACATGAAAATCCCGAAGAAGACGACTCTGGATTGAGGTGTTGCAAAGTATAGAAACTATGTGACACATTTTAGTGTACTTAAATGATTCTAAGAAGGCTCGTCGACATGGAAATCCTTAGATTTATGGGAAAACGATCCCCTCAAGTCCCTTGGGCGTGTAGCCCTAATCGGAAATTTTCGCTCAGGGTAGCAACTCCTCTAATCCTTTCAGTCAATACTAATAGGAGTGAATTACACCCTAATTCTCAATGTATAAACTTTCGCTCACTAATGAAATAGCGTTCGGCAGACTAACAGCTCGTTTCATTCGGAACGATTGGCTGGGAAGACCGAGATGAGACAGCCTCTGGTGCCTTTCTCGCCTGAAAATATTTGAACTTCAACGAAGATCTTGCAAGTAAAGAATTGATGTTTACTAAAGTATAAAAAATTTCTGAAAGTGGTAACGAGCAGTTAGCAGACCTGCTCAGCATATTTGTGATTGCAACCTCTTGTCGTAGTCGATCCAGTTTCAGCATGGATTCCACAGCTTGAATTGACTTCGTGTACGCCTCGATGTAACTGAAATGAGGCCTTGAAAATAAGTAGGATCGGTCCACGTTCTCAAATCCACATCCTGGTAAACTAGAGCTCCTATTACGTCAACATTGTCGCTCGAAGTTCTCCACAAAGATAGGGACTAGGATCATTCGCCCCGAGGTCCCGCTACTTGACAGGTTCGAAAAAGTAGTTCTCAGACCTCAACTGTCGGTTCGACTGACGTCCGTCATCGTTTCCTGACGCCTGCTCCTCTTCCGTTGACGCTGTGTGACGTGCAGCCATAAGGGCCAGGGAGGATCGCTCCTCCATGTCGTGAGAGGACTGAAACCGCAAATTTTAAGGTGTAATCGTTCTTCTTTAGGATCAAAATCCTGAAATATGCTAATGCAGGCCTTCTAGAGAGCGTCATACAAGGAGTTCATTTAGTCTTATTGCTATTACACCTACATATACCTGGAAAAGGTTATCCAAGAAACCCCTAACCTCTCAGAAGTACCAAAGGTAATCCCAATGAGAACTTTTTCCTGCTTGGGCATTTTGTTTAACCCACATCATTAGCCATTAATGAAGGGTATGCTCGGCAATTTTGGCCAGAATATATCCTGAAATGTTTTCGAAACAAGAGAATACCAGTAGGAGGCAAACTCCCTTTTATCTATGGGCGATATTCATGAAATTTCCAGTGAGGATTCTAGGATTCCCGCTCATGCAAAGTGAACGAATTTTTCCCAGTAAGACATGATACCCCCCATTTTAACAATTATTTGCTACCGCCAGTAGGCGAAAGAAAGTATTTTCTTTCTTACCAGTGAACTCGTCCCCTTGCCACGGTGACCAGGTCATCATCTTCCCGGGAACATTCCCGAAAACCGCCACAGGTAGTTCCGCTGTGACCTGGCCGCTAACTCCCACACCCCTTGCCGTGTCAAATGTTTTCCCTCAGGACATTGTATTATACAATGATTTCCCCTCTTCCAATTGTTTATGCCATTTGGCTGCTCTAAAAGCGTCATTAGCTCCCACATGTAACCCAACCCACCTTTGGCAAATGAGCGACAACATCATAATAAACAGCTGTGCGATTGAGTGGGTCCGCTCCAACAATCCGCTTTCGGATTCGATCCGTGAGACTGGCCTTCTTGTAAATATTAAGGCAAACCCGTTTGCGAAGGACCAATTCCATGGAACAAGGATGTGAAAGCCGCACGCCAACCTAGAAAGGAGTCACAGTTAGGTGGTTATTTTCTGGATAACAGGAATAACAAAAATGTTCTAGAGGACTATTTACCTTTACGATAGCATAAACTCTTTCATTCGAGGATGACGGCACATTAAGCGCAGGTTGATCGTGAATTGAGCTGTCCCACGAGCATGTTGCGATCAGCTGAGAGGAGGAACATGAGGTAAGTTGGTGCTTAACCCAAGAGTTTAAATTGGTAGTACCTCTTTGTCGTCAAAATGCACTATAGGTAGCATAACCAACGGTCCGCCACTCTCCTCTTTAGGCAAAAATGAATGTAAACCCGCGATGCGAGGAGTATTCTGGAAAAGATCCTTGTGTGGGAATTCAATTTAGTGAAGGATCCTTGTGCTCATTTACCTCGTCACTCGTCATTTCTCCTGTCATGTCGTCTGAATTCAGATCAAGGAATAGAACTGGTACGTGCTCTTCAACGCCTGGTGGTGGGATCCTAGAAACAGCAAATTACACATATCTGGATGAGAACGGGCTAAACTCAGGCGTGCTTGGATTAAATTCGCCTCCGCATTGAAAAAAACCTTCTGGAATAAGCTATATCCAAACACACGACTCACCAATCACATGGAGCTCCAGGAATGTCAGAGTTGGGAGCCGGAATCGACACCGCTGTACGCTCCTCCGTCAACGAGACCCACTGACCCATGAGAGAGTGCTCTCTTTCAAGTTCGGCTTCAGATTTGTTGGATATTGATGAGAGCTGTAAATTTTCCAGACATGATAGAGGCTTCCAGAAAATTCTAGTAACACTCACCGAATCGAGTTGTTGCTCAAGATATTTCTGGCGGCTTTGAAGAGCCAGAGTCCACTGGGCTCGTATTCGTTCCAGATCTTCCTCCTGACCAGAAAATGGTTGTTATACATGGATACTATGAACTTTTTTTGCAGGATTACCTGATAACTATCCAGCATTCGTTGCTGTCCAGCCTCACATACACATACACATCCGATGCTAACGCTAGTTATTGTATCTATTCCCAGAGGTAGGCCAGCTCCATGCTGAGGAAGAGACAGTCCAACGACCAGCCTCCTTTGTTGACCCTGGAACAGAACCAGTAGGATTCGCTTTACCAGTAATACTACCCGGTAACTCACCTGTTTTAGCTGATGCACACCGCCTGTCGCCACATCATCTTGTTGTCGAACTTCGACCGGTATCCACTGCCCAGTCTCATTGAGTTCCCGAAATTCGGTCCATAGCTCCAGACGTCGCGAAACTTCTGACCATCTCGCCTTGAATACCAGTTGAGTTACAAGTAAAACAAGCAGCTTGAGTAGAAGCGGTTTACCTGTAGTGACTTGTTCTTCTCTTCAGCATCCAGTCTTGGCTCACCCATTTCTGTCACACCACCGCTTCGATGACCCCAAACTTCAATGGACAACGCGTCATCCTGCACATACTCGAGGAATTCTTCCGTGACTACTACTTTGAAATCCTGGAATGACGTGCGGTGAGAATAATTTCAAGGATGTTAGAAGGAGTGTGATACCTTCTCATGGTCGAAAACAAAAGTAGCTGCTTGCGTTTGTGATTCAGAGGTCTGCGTCGGATCGAACACTGGCGCAACAACGAGCATTTCCGTGAGATTGAAGAAGGAATATTGGCAGAAGACGAAATGTGACAGAGATTCAGGAAGCGAGGATGCCTTCTTTATGCGTACCTGAAGGAAGAAAAAAGAATCCGATCCCGTCAAAAGGTCAATCATGGACATTTCCAAATCTTAGCACAATACTTTTTGAATGAACGCTTCTTTATCTAAGGATACCCTGCCTATTCCACAAAATTCGGACTCCATTTCAGAACCTAGATAACCATGAAATTTCGCAAACCCTGGATAAACACTTACCCTGCAAGTGATCACTTTTCCAAGCAGGCTTTCAGCTCTTTCCAGACCTTCACCGTATTCACGTTCAGGTGACTGGATCACATCGGATTCACAGTTTGGAACTCTGAAGCAAAATCTCGGCTTTTCTATGTAAACTTTTTTAGAAATTAGTGAAGCAACTAAATTATTATATATATATTTCTATATATTAGTATATTAGTATATTAGTATTAATAATACCTAATAATATATAATAATAATACTTCTATCTACAACACCGCTAACCTGTAAATCTGCACATGAAGACGTCCGGCCACTTCACCTTGGTGGGAGATGATAGGAACCTGGAACTGGGAGCTTTCTTTCCAGAATTGCCAAGGAGTCCTTGAAGAAAGACACTAAACATACCTGATAGTCGAGTTTCATGTCGTGGAATAAAACTTCAAGGAAGACATTCGCCACTCCGATCAGGTTGTGATGTTCCTAAAAAAAAAATCAAATCTCTCATGAAGAAGGAGGAGATCAATTCGCTTCTATTGGCCACCAACTCATCAACCAATCAGCGCCCGCGACGCTGCTGATTGGTTCGACAGCTACTCTAACTAATCAGTGGCTTTACAGTTCGCAGCTGATCTTCAAACACACCTGACTCTCGAAGAAGGGATCGATCATGACCTCATCAAGCGAGGACTGTGGCACGGAATGAGATGGCGAACCTTCAGGACTTGATGCGCACGATGATTCCCTAGAATTCACACTTTTCGTGTTTCCACAGAGGAAGGAACAGTTTTCCAGGAAAAATAGCAAATACCTTATAACGCCATTCAACTTGTCATTGTACATCTCCCTCATGTCAATCAGCTTATTCTCCAGTTGTGCGACAGTCCACAACTGGCTACCGCTCATTCCAGAACGTCGCACGACAATCACGGGCTCGCATACAAACGTTCCAGCCTGGAAGACGTCAGGATCTGTTCACTATGAACACATAGAAGTGCAGAAATCCTACCTTGATCTTGCTTGGTCTCAAGTTGGCTGCTGGGATTTGAAGTGTGACGTCGTAGGTGGTCTGTCGGCGGGTGTTTCCTAGCTCTCGACTGATCATATTGGCCTCACGAGTGAGCGCATTGGCTCGGATCACATCGCTTTTGAGCCTTTTCAAGGATTCTGCGAACATCTCTTCCCTGAAATTTCAAGTGCATTTATTGTGGAAAATAGTTTTTTTCATAGTGAACATACTTCCTCTGTGCCCAATAGAAGAACTTGCTGCGGACCATCTGCTTCGGATTCGCCGGGAACGGGAACGGAGGTAGCGCCGTACCTGGAGTGCCTAACGGTGTACCAAAGCCATAGCCAGGAGTCATTGGAGTTGACGGGGTGAATCTGGAAGAAGAGTGTGAAAATCAGGAAGGTTCGCTAGCGATGCTCGATGCAGTGTTGACGTCACATATTCTGAAGAACTTGTTAGAAAGGCAGGAAAGGAAAAGTGCAAGCCAGCTGTTGATTGACAGCTAACAGCGCGGTAATAGAATCGAGCGCGACGTCTCCGAGCTGTTGTTTTTTTCGGCATCCTGTAAAGCACTACTCACCCTCCAGCTGTCAGATTCTGGATGTACCGTTCAAATGCTTCATACTGTCGCTCCAACGCTGCTTGCTTGTCTTCCTGAAGAAAAAAAAACATTTGAAAGGGATAGTCCCCGCAGGATCATGGAGGGAATCCGCATGCTCACCTGATGCTTCAAAGTGACTTGCTCCATATACTGGTCAACAGCTGTTGATATAGGATTTCCGCCCCCGTCGCCGTTCACCTACAGACATCAACAATCTAATTACTTCAAGCATCTGCAGATCTGTCACAAAAGTTCTTTTGCACCTTGAGGACAAAGGGAACACAGAAACTCAACCGAACACTGGTAGACACCGGACAAAGACTGGAAAAAAGTGCAACTGGTGCTGATAAATCTCATACCTCATGCCAAGCGTCGTCGTAGTCAAAGAGAACGCTCTCATCCATTACAGACTGGGTCATATCGACATCCTGAAGAAAGTGGTTTTACTGGATTTCTCAAAAAAAAAACTACTAATATTACATTACAACTGATTATGCGTTCATCCTCGCACAATTTTCATTCTTCCGCCTAAAGGAAAAGTAGCGTTTCAATTAACATTTTATGAATTAATGTGAATGAAATGCAAGAATGACTTGTATGCATCTACTAGGTGATTGGCGCACAATCACAGCATGGATTACTTCTAGATTACCCTTCCATCTCGTTCTGGAACCTTTCAAAATAAAGCTTTCAAGCAAATAGACTACTATTCAACAGTTTTCATCCACAAGAGGGACTCTACTCCAGAAAAGACTACAGACCAAAGATCAGGAAGAGAACGGACTTTTGACTTTTTGCAATCCCCGTCTCGTTTATCATTTACACCTGATGGATGTAGCAAAACACATGTCAGGAATGCTCCGACACCCGGCTGTCAACAAAAGAGCAATTACCGCTCAATCTTCAATCTTGAACTTCATCCTAGGATTTCTGGATAGCTGAACGATCATTGGCACACGTAAACAACGGAGTATGCATGGTGTTTTCCTGGATGGCTCTGAGTGCGGGTGATAGTGCGAAAGAAATTATGCGCACAAGTATTTGTCAGTGAGAATCGTGCAATAGTACACGTACATCTTGACAAGAGGACCAACCAACAACTGGAGGAGAACTTGTTGACTCTCAGGATTACTGTAGTCAATCCTACACGAAGAAGTATGCTAGGATTACAGAATGTGATTTATATGATAGGCCAAAAGTTCGGTCACAAAGCTCATGTTCTTCTCCAGGAAACAATGGTGCCCATGGAAAGTTGATGGATAGGATGCATCAAGGAGAAAAACATGAGCTGCTGCTGCAGCAAAGGGCTTATGTACAGGTGTCTGCTCCAGAAAATACTCAGATATGAAGAAGAAACAGATAAGCAGCCATAATTACGTGCAGTCACTCATATTTTTTCAATATCCAAAAATAGTGACAGTGGAGCCATAACTATTACTGTAGCATCCATTCTTACTACTCTCAAACTGTAGCTCACCTACTTAAAAGGTTATTTTTCAAAACATTTTCTTCATGCGCTTGCACGTGCAATAGGTAAAGACCACGGACACAGTACAATATTGATTGCTAGCTGTTGTATGCAAGACACAGTATTGATCGGTAGCAATATTTAGGCTTAGGCCTTGAATCCGTGTGCATGAAATAAAAATTTAAAAAATTGAGATGAAGAAGCCACTGTTCTCATGCAAATGTGTAGAAACATTCATTTTTTTCTTCTATTGAGGTGATTAGCATTCGAATATTCGACTATTCGAAAAAAAAAATGTTCTTATGTTAGTTACGAAAAGTATGTTAGTCCTTTTATGATAGTAGGAGACCTTGTATTTGAAGAATGCTATTAACATACATATATTATTACCATCATATGTAGAGCCACTAGTAATATTGACAATATTAGTAATGAGTAATAATATTAGTATAAGTAAATACTAGTAATGATATTATGGCTACTATTGCTATTCTAACATACTATTATTGTTATATTGTATTATATACTACCATCATACTATTAATACTTCCAGGATTCTCTGGAACACCAGTTTTTAAAAGAAAATCAAAGATGGTCATTATACTACTACTATATACCCCTACCACACTATTAATACTTCAAGGATTCTCTGGAACACCGATTTCCAAAATAAATCGAAGGTGATCATAATATTACTGCTATATACTACCATCATACTATTAATACTTCCAGGATTCTCTGGAACACCAATTTTTGAAAAAAAAATCAAAGGTGATCATAATACTACTTCATTATACTATTACCACACAATTAATATTTCCAGGATTCCCTAGAACACCGATTTTCAGGAGAAAATCAAAAGTGCATAGGTAATTAGCAGAAGAGGACAATGCATCATGCCCATAGCGTTCAAAAAGTGGCCCCATACATTTAAAAAAGTAGCCTTTAATTTTACCCTTGGAAAGATAGATCCGTCAGGTAAAAAAGAGGAAAGAAAATGGAAGGTTCATCCACACATTTATGGATATTAACCTATGAGAAACTATTTTTGCTTGATATTTAGCACATTAATGGCAACAACACCTGTCCAATGGCCAAATGACATTCTCAGAAATTTACCTTCGGGCAATTCACTCTGAAGAAGTGGTTCATTCCAATCAGAAGGCGATTTCCATGTCTCAGCAATGTTTTGTCCGAAATTTCACGTCCATTCACGCAAACTCTGAGAGAAACTGGTGTTAGGATCCCCTCGTTTTACTAGTACCCATTGAGTCGGTGACACTTCTCACGGACAAATGGCATTTTCGGCTCACCTCCCTTCGCTGGACAACGGCTCAACGTAGAGCCGTTGTCGTCCTCGTTCCTCAACGACACTCAAACGAGCGTGACGTCGCATCACACCTAATCCACGGAGTACGATACTGGTGCGCTCACCACCTGCAGAAAAAAAACGAACTCAACGCAGTAATAGATCCCACTTTCAGCGGCCTGACAGCCATCTCAGCGCTCTGGTTTTGTTTATGCCCAGGCCCCGACCCTAGTTGCTGCAAAATATATATGGCTGCGATGCCTTTTTGTCGCGTCTGCATCGTATTTCATCCCCGGTTTGCAGACTACCCCACTGACCGTCTTTCTTATCCAGATCTTCAACGGAATTTCCGAGTCCCGAGTCGAGGCTGGTCTCAATTTCGTCCAGATTCCCTATGATTGCAGATGACTGAAAAAAGCAAAATATTTCAAGGAGAAAATGCCAAGGAGAAGATCAAACTCTGTGGGAAAATATAGCCAGCATGGAGCAAAACAACTGCGACAGCGTGACTGCTACCAAAAATGGTGCACTTACGTTGATATAATAGACGAGTAGTTCGTTGAGCGACGGGTCGGCGTTAAGGTTGACAAGGTAGAAGCGGTCTTTTTCAACTTTAATGCCACTCGATTCGATGGAAATGCCAATTTCGGCGAGATCCCGCTGACGCTCCTGGAAAAAAGTAGGGGGTAGTTTTGAGAATTGCACTGGTGTGGAGCCGTAAATGAAGCTTCCGATTCTCAAATCAGATCGAGTAATTTTTAAAATTAAAAAAATCACATTAAAGATATAAAAATTATTGTTATACGGTATCAAATCAAAATTGATATAGCTTGCAACATCTAATCCAGAGAATGGATACAAAGCAGTGGAGGAATAAAGAAACGTTCAGTCACTAAGCATTCCGCAAACATTTCCCTCGTTCATCTTCAATCCCAGGAAAAAAGTGGAACATGAAGAAACATGAGGAGGAAATCATGAGTTTCGTGAGGCTTCTCTGAGCAACGAGATGTGCTTCTAAAACTACAAGAATCCACCCATCAGCTTTTTGGAAACGTATAGATTCTACATCCAAAACAACCAGCAAACCATGCTTGACGCTAGTTTCTAGAGCTAAAACCTCTATGGTGTGAGAATAACTAAGAATAAGCTGAATAACAAATCGGATAACCGGCTGGGAAGAATGTCCAGAAAATTACGAGACATTGATGCACAGCCCGTTAACCCCTCCCCGGCTAAGTATGCAACGGATTTAATTTATAATGGAAAGGCCGAATTGAATGATATAATGGGTGCAAAATTTTTCACGGTGGCTTTGCCAAACTCAAGGGATCTACGCATTTCGTTTACGGAAAAATCCCTAAATCCAGTGTTCAAAACAATATTCCAGCTCGGACCTCTGTCTTCAGTCCTCAACTCTAGCTAGACTTTACACTTTCGCACGTTGCACTTCACATATGAATTCTAACAAGTGAATTACCTTATTAAGCGTGTCAGTCTCCTTGAGTCGCTCCTCCCATGACTTATTCATCTGTGCTACCAACCTCTCACTTTCAGCAAGTCGTTCACGTAACTCGGCGGTCTCCTAGACGTCAACGACGTGATACTCATATAAAAAGTAATCTATACATATAAAATTTATGGTAATTACCGAGTGTTCTTTGAGCGTTTGGCTGATTTGCATTCGCAGAGTCTCAACCTCTTCTCGCAGTTCACGTATGACACGTGCATTAGGATCCTAAAAATAATCGCCTCAACCAATCTTATCCAATAATGCATGGATATGGTTTGATAAATATTATGACTTAAAGCGCCTATAAGGCGAGGATGAATAATATCGAGGGGAAATGTGCACGTTTTTACCTCATTGACGACCGCATGATTGACGATACGCTTCGCCCGATCGGCGTAGCGAAGTGTGGACAACGTCTCCTCGTAGTTGTCCGCAGCCGGCGATATGGTAGCGATCATTACCGTACGCGAATTGCCACCTAGGTTGTCCTTGAGTAGCCTGAACAAACAAATTGAGGTTTTTTGGCTATTGTTGGGTGGGGGGAATCCAGGATAAATGAGGAAAATTCGGCTAAATTAAACTGATCAAAGATGGTTAGAGAGCAAAAAGTACGTAAGGATGTCCAGAAGGGTTTCATTTGCACTGATCCAATGGACTTCAAACATCACACACTTTCTTGTCGTGTAAAAGGAATAGAAGGGAATGTGATATTTTCAGGTGGTGTTGAGCGAATAAAAATCTGATAAATTCGATTAATTTAACTAAAAATTCAGAGGCCCCTTTGAAAAATCAAATATTCCAAAACCTGAAGATAAAGCTTCATAGCGTTTATTTTGTTCCAACAGATAATATAGGACTCCTCCTTTTCTGCATATTTCACCTTGTCGACCTATTCGAAATCAAATATGTATTCGAATATCGAATGCATCTAATATATCATTCGATTTCTTTTAACACACTACATATTCTCAGAGAAGAAAGGAATTTTTTTCTGAATGGATGTTTCCTGGCCTAATATAGTTTTCCCTACACTTTTTTATAGTTTGTGTCATATTCTGCCAAAATTCCAAGAAAAATTACTTCAAAATCGTACTGTTTCTTTAATCTCAGGCGATAAAAATTTGGCGGATTTCGCTCATTGTCTAAATACATATTTATCTTAAAAACTAACTTATTCAAACATTACAAGAAAAAAGCTTCAAGTCATGAGGCTTCGACCAAAATTGGCTAAATTTATACGAAAAGGCACTGTAATTTTAGTTACAATAAGCTGCTATGTCACGGAAAAAGAAAAATTCTCGTGTTTTCTTTCTGCTGCTCCTGGAAAAAATCCTCATTGCCCTTTTCTGATTGACTTTTACTCCATGTAGGTTACTCGCTTTCTCAGACGCAAAGAAAAAAAAAACGGCGGAAGCAATACTTAGGGGGTTCGATGATGGATAAGATGTAAAATAGCATAATTTTTTTGATAGTATCTGACAGAAATTTCGATCCTTCTGGATGGTGTCCTGAACCTAGCAAATAGAAATGCGACTGGAAGAGGACCGAAAACCAATGAACCACAGTAATTTTGAACTAGTATAATAATTAAAATTTTCATCAATGAGTACTAAAATAGCTGGAAAAATGCCAAAATGTGATCATTCAAACATTTCGGATGTTCCAAGAAAGAGTTCAAATACCAATCTATACAGTAACCCTCGTGGGTGGGCAAAACACACCAAGTGAGCACAGAGTCTCGATACGGGATGAATTTCTCCTTTTTTCCATTTGAGCGCTCAGCCAGAGCGGAAATGACCATGCCGAGTGTGGTGAGTGACCTAAAGATCATTTGTGCACGAATCCGAGAACGTCAACGTCATGATGATGGATTACACCGAATAAAAACGTGACCCAGACTCACTTGTTAATATTGCCACCTTCTTCGAGTCGTTTGCCCATTGCGCCAGTTTTTCCTGCTCTTTCACTTCCTGCCAGATCAACCAGGGAAATCTTGGCCATTTTCTCACCGGTGAACTGAAATTACTCGTATTTTTCGTGTGTTCTCGGGCATTTCTCCAGAATTAATTCATTTATTACGGCTCACATCCTTCTCGACATCCTTCAGGATCTGTGTAAGCGTTATGTTGAACACAGCATGAGAACGTGAACTTTCAGCATTCATATTGGTCGCAGCTACCGTCCTCGATTTGTTTCCCTCCTCGATAAGGGAGGCGATTTGCTGAACAGCGAGTTTGCAGATAAATAAATTCATGGAAAAACCTTGCATCCAATGGGTAGCGGCTGCATTCGCCCACGAAAGAAACCCCGATGAGACTCTAATAGCGAAATCTGCAGAGCTGAGCTTCACTGCAGAGAAAATTACCTGGAATGAGTCCACCGCAAGGACAGACAAGCCATCGACGAGTGGTCCGAGGATTTTGTGCTCCCTCACTTTGAGGTGATGCTTATTGGACCTGATGGAATATGCTATGAACTCTGATTGGACAAAAATGCTCAAAAATCCAGGAATGTCTAATGAGGCAAATAAGCTGTAGGGAGTGGCACGTACTTTTTCGGATCGAGAAGGTCTCGCACTCTTTCATTATAGATCTCCATATATGAGACCTCAACTTTGTACTGCAACGTTTCGCAGGTGGTTTCTTTGATCCTCCGGAACACCTGACATCAACTCTGACGATCAATAACCGACGGAACCCACAATGTACGGCAGGTCTTACCTCATTGCACAATCGAGGAATTATTCCTGGCTGCTCCGATGTGCCCATCATTGAATAAGACTTGCCGGAACCTAAACTCAGCTTTCACTTAGAGAACTTCAACGAATTTTGCCTTAAGAAATCCTTACCTGTCTGACCGTAAGCAAAAATACACGCGTTATACCCAGAGAATGCATTTTCAAGGACACCAGATCCAAGGCTGTTGAAAACCTCTTCTTGACCTGAAAAGAAAGTTGCTTAGGGACGGATTGCTACAGGATTTCCGGATTATTGTTTGTGGTTTAGGGCATTTCAAGAGGCGATGGGTGAATTCATCTGGAAGCTGTAGCCAAAGTTTGCAAAAAGAAAATAGGGGACTGAAACTCTGGAAGTGAACAAAATCCATTGGCAATCCTCATCCAGAAAGTGGCCAACTGGGAAATGTGAAAGGTTACGAGGTTAGCCTATTTTTACTGGAACTATCCCAGCAGAGATTGTTTTTTTTTTTTTGAAATGCTTTATTATTTGGTTGATTCCTACATAATGATATGTCCGAAAAAGCTGCCTCAAATATGTGTGAGTTTCATTGCAAATAAACTTCAGGAAGATCCAAAGCAAGTTGAAAATGTTCATTCTTCGAAACAATTTCAGCACTGAAAATGGTAATTTCCTAAAGGGTATATGTTTTCATCCAAGGTAATCTATGGAAGCTACTCAAACAGGACAGCAAAAACATTAGAATCAGGGCATTCCAGGATTTTCACGTATAGTTCAAGGAACGTCAGTAAAAAATCAACGAACTCACTTGCAAAATTAGGATCGTTGGGATCTGTTGAGTAGAACGAATGGTCGAACGTGAATGTCTTTGGCTGCTTACTGAAATTAACAAGTTACACTGTAGATACAATGATGAAACAGTTAAAAGTGTTAAAAAGAGTGAGAGAAACTTACTCATCAGAAACATGGTCTAGTATGGTCTGGCCATTGCACATCCGAACAACAGCTTTCGTACCCAAGTCAAGTTCTGGAAGAAAAAAAACCCTCTGACACGGTGATCTCAGATCTTTCGTGAAGTAACTTCCTAGTGGCCTGTATGTGCACCTCAAAGACCAATTCGTCCAATTATTTGCGCTGCGAAAACGAATGACTTTCATTAGGCTCGCTCCGAACGTTACTGGACGAGACACCATTCGGGCGGCGATTCCGCCTCCTCCTCAGCTCGATGAATTCTCGTCAGCGTCGCGGTTTCGATGCGAGTTTTTCATGAGATCATCGCGAATTAATGGCCACGTCTCGTGGTTAATTCGTAATAGCAAATGATTAATGACATCCAAGCTTCCAATGAGGTAGCGACGTCCTCTTCATACTGGCAGCTCGCGCGTCATCGACGGCTGCATCCATGAGAATGCCCTCAACCTCAAGCGACAACAAGTCGCATCTATGCAATTCCTTCCCCAGGTTGAACCAAAATTACTTTACCACCTTTAGAAAGTAAACTGAAGCAAGTAACCAACCTCTTTTATTAAATGGGCGAACTCGAACGGCAACCTTCACCTTTTCGCTGCCTTCTGCCGTCATTTTAACGCAACGAATAAGTAATTATTACTTAACTTAATACTGGTAACCTTATTAGAATATAAACGAATCCACAGAATATTGAATATAGCAGATATGTAGTGGGAATGCGCTCAGATCAGTGGCACATCTAAAAACAAAGATAATGAACCAAAGGGCAAAGTACAAGATAAAAACTTATTAAATGCGATTCGCAACGGTGAGAAATAGCTTTACGGCAACTCATGAGAATAGAAAAAACACAATGAGAAAGAGCGAAAATAGAAAAAGGAAGACGAAATGCGGTAAAACACAGCTGTGGAGTGAAGAATGCCAACGATGCAGTTGGGGAAAGTAGGGCTGGCAGTTTTATCGATTCCAGAAACATGTGATAGGGCAGATCGCAGTATGACGATCTTCCGGGAAGAAATAAAGAATACTCCGGAAAAGGATAGGAAGTCAATGGAAATGTGCTGGCGAGAATTATAAGAGCAGATAATCCATAACAGCTATGAGCAATGGACTGAACTCTCAAAGAAGGAAGGGAAGAAAGCAGTACCTCATAAATAATACAGTCCTATTAAACGAGGCTATCCATCCGAGCAAACACATACCCATACCCATGACGCACTTTTAGAGAGCGGGAGGAAAGTGCCACGTGAGGTCAGCCAAAGGGCGGATACAAATTGAACCTTAGAGTTAAGGATTAAATGACGCACAAAGCATTTTGTGTCCTCTATGTAAAGTGAAACCATCAAAGTACGGATGAAATCCGAGGCCGAGGTAAAGAAACAATTTTGTAGGACCTTGTCGAACCCTCTGGAGGTTTTCCGGTTGAAATTCGCGGTCAAATGACACGTTCACTGTGAAGAAGAAGAAGAAGATAGCGGGAGAAGGGGTTTGCGAACCTAAGTGAGACTCGTCAACGGTTCGGCAACATCCGGGAAAAATTGTTGATGCGACTCACGGAATGGGAGTGGAAAACAATGTGTGCGTATCACTTTCCTCATAATATGATCCTAACGTTCAAGCAGACCGCGAAGAAGCAATGATCAGACTCATAAACGAGGGCGAACGGAACGCAACTGTGACGTCACCTCGGAGAAAATCCAATGACATTCGTCGGAAGAATGATACAAGGATATATAGCGGGAAAAATTGGAAGGCGAGGAGGGGCGGAGAGGGTCCTTGCCGCGTTCCAAGGCTAATGAGGAACGGGAGAAAAGCCCGAACTAGCGAATGATTCGCTGCCAGCCGATTCCCAGAAAGAAACACAAATCACAATCGCATCGTTGACGTCATTGTCACCCAGCAATGATTAATTGACATTTTGCTAGCAGAACTATGACAGACTGACAACTGGCAGCACACTCATGCAGAACTACTGCATTACTGGGCTTGAAGTTAGAAGGTGGGGAATATAGCGCAAATCTTGCGAAGAGCAGCATTCCCATCTATTCTGGATGTGCCCCAGCATGTTGACATCCTAGAAAACGCCATGCACTTTTGCGTCCCAAACCGCGGCATTATGGAGATTTATTACCAATACTTAAGAGCTGATGAAAAATAGTGAGGATATGGGAAGAAGAACGCAAATATGCGCTCAATGAGAAATGAGGGCGTCAGGGCTGGCTCGGCAGCCGGAGTTTCTGGGAAGCCAGCGACGTTAGATAGGAAATGGATGCTCATTTTCGATTGATGGAAAGAAGATAGAGTGAGCGCTGCTCTCAACGAATGTCTGTGCTGTCCGGGGGCGCCATTCCCAGAACGCTAACCAAAAGTGTATTTTCATCGCTGGCCCGGTCATCTATGCATGATTTTCTTGGATTGCATCGTCGTGAGTGAAGGAAATGAGTTGGGGGAAGAAGAAATAGGCAGCCGCATCAAAAACACCTCCCTCAATGTTTGCTCCGATTCTTCTTCATTGCAATAATCCAAGACCAATCGGAAGCAGTCGCTTCTCAGACGAGCTTCGAGGATCCTCCATAAGCCGTTTTTTGCAACGTCAAACTACAAAGAATGCATGGCGATCGCGGCTGTGCGTGATGCTACAGTATTAACAGCGATGAGTTTCGTGGAAAAATTGCCGTTGTACTCTACGAGGATGGCAAGACGAGCGAGGGAAAAACAACGAGTCTTGGTGATGCTATGCCATATATTATCGCAACGTTTGCGAATACCAAATGATTCACGACCGCGCTGTTTAGGATCGGCTGAGTCACGACAAGGGTCGAGACCAAGCCCACCCACCTTGCTCACCAGAATTGCTCCAGGTGGTCTTTGCCAAGGCGGAAATGTCGGAAATGTAACCTCGTTTGGTTGTGCGAGCAAGTGCACAAACCAACACAAAGCCATCTCTTCTCAGAGAGTGCATCACAGGAAGTGAAGGCGACCAATGCGGCACTGGAAAATCCCAACAACGTCGCATAGAGCTATTGGATCCAGAAACGCAGCCCCACCCCGGTTTTAACCAAGATGTGACATGAAAACCCCCGAGTCCAAGCTCAGTGATAAGATATCGTCTTGTCAAACAGACGGCCGAGTCAATAATGTGCGGTGGAGTTTTCGTAACGCGCCAAAAGCACCTTGGACTGATTGGTTTTCGCCTTTTCTGGATGTTTTTACGAGGTAAGGAAGTCGAATCGCAGCTGGCAGTAAGAACACGACGTACGGACGTTCACGAAAAGAGAACAGAACAAAAAGTGTTGAACAAGGTGGCACTAGGAGACGGCTAGTAAGATGAGGACGTGGAATGTTGGCACGTACATACGTAACGGTCCTGACGTCAATGCTGCTATGAAAATGTCGATTCAGCTTGATTCAATAAGGATAAGCCATTCGAACACGTCAAAAATGCCATAGGATTTTTGAAAAAGCGGATTCAATCCAGGAAAACTATCAAAGAGTCATTTGATAGACGGCAATGAAAGGGCGGATATTAAGAGCCTTCAAAACAATAAAAATTTATATATCCTCTAGACATCCAACCCAATTTCCTCATTGTCCAATCCTCTGGCTTTCCCACACTCTATACATTGTATATTTTCCTTTCTGGACCTATTTTACATGACAAAAATATTTGTTCCATTTGTATCCTCAAATGTTAAATATTTCACTCTCTTCTGACAGAAAAACAAGAAACGAAAAGTGAGAGAAAAAACTGAGCTACGTCGGCTAATCTTGGATTAATTCCCGAGAAAATGAAAGGAGAGGCGTAAATGCGGAAAGATATTGCGATCTCAGCATCTATTTTCAGGATAATCCACTAAATTAGAGAATATTTCGTGAGAACCTCGTGAAGCGAAACAGAGAATTCTGGGTGGAAAGATGTGTTCCAAAGCCTTTTGTTCCTTAGAATAACGATGGATGAAATCATGACAATGAGGATAACGATGGATGGAATGATGACGATGGGAACATATTATAGATACAAGAGTACGTGAAGCAGCTATCGCAAACAAGTGCAAGAATAGAAAAGGAGAAAGAAATGCATAGCGCTTATTAAATTCTCGAGAGAGGAAATAACACGTGGTTCAAGAATCTCCGTATAATTAATGTTGTTTTCCATCCAGAAAACTGTTTTGCCCTGCTCTCCACGGTGAAAGCGTGAATTTGGACCAACATGTGAGAAATAAATGAGGTTTACGCGATCGTGGCGTAAGTGTGACTCCAGGAAATGATTGGGTGAGGAAGACTGCCTGGAATAGTGTCGTCTTGCCTACTCCTACTCATCATCCTCCTCCTGCTCCTCACAGCAGCAGCAGCATCGACAGAGTAGGGGGGAAGAGGACGCGTGATGGTGCACAAATTGGGTTACCTTCGGCGAGAGCTTTGCGTCGCCGCGAAAGGACAGCTCGGCTCAGCCTGGCATCCCAATAGTTCTCGACAACACGCCCGCTATTTTTGGGATTATATTACGTACTGGCTGGGACGAGCAGCTCAGTCTGAGTGCCTTCTGCTGTTGTTCTCAGCTTGGATCCTCGATGTTTTCAGGAAATTGGATATCATAGTGTGTTTTCGGTACATTTTTAGGCTTTGAAGTTCTTGTGGCGCGAATCAGCTGTTGGATGGGATTCATCAGAACGGAGCATTTGTTAGTTGAATAGGCGCGATATACACTGACGGGCAATTCTTGGGTCTGAAGAGTTAATAAAAACGTGCTACGAAGATAAATGAAGCGTTGGGAGAGTCCATAACCTTGAAGCTTCCAACTCGTCCACGCATAGACCAGGACAAGCCTATCAAGCACGCTCTAACTAATCATAAATCAAGCAGCTATAAAAAATAGCCAGCCTCGTGTAACGAATAAAAAAGAAAATTAGAACAAAGGAAAGAACAACATTCTGCGCCAATCAATGAAAGTATGATCCTGAAAAGTTCTCAAAACATCAACTATTGGCTGGACTCATGTGTATCCATTGAGAGTGAATCGATGTATACAAATGCGTAATGACAGTTGATTTTCAGCTGAACAATAAAATGATGGATTACTGACAACTCGTCGAGTAGCAAATATATCTCCGCATAGCTTGCTGCAGTGAAAAAAACTGCTCCATCGGCCAATTTGCATAGAACTCCAGTAAATTATGGGGGGGGGCGCTCCAAACTTTGCGGGTCTATGACTTCTTTTTCACCTGAAATCACCACATGAGAAAGCAAAACCAACCATAGCTTCACAACCAGAAATTATGCCAAAGTTTGATATTTCCAAAAAGTTTCATTCCACCAACTGAAGGAGAAAGTACGAAAGCGTTGGAAATGCGGATTTCTGGGAGAAAACATCCTGGATCTCTACCAGGACTACGACCAAATAGGAAGAAACTCGCTGAGCATCCAACCAATATGGTTATTCCGCCTTGCCTAAGCAAACGCGATAAGGCAGTCATCCACTCAGTCAGTTCGTCCGTCCGTCAGTCAGCGAGTCGTAGGACAGCATGGAAAACGAACATTTCTGGAAGCGATGGAGAGTCACACACAACAGGATGCGCCGAATGTGATGAGCCAACTGATGAAAAACAAGGACTCTTGCAAGTAATGGTGTTTGAGTTCTCAGACGACAGCACTATCCGAAGCAGTTACATAGGCAACTACTTTGACCCGGATTGTGACGTACATATGACATCTGGATTTCTTCGCAACGAATACTGGAATTGGAATCAGAAGTGACATCAGCCGAGAGAATGTGTAAACAACGCGCAACAGCACAAAGCCGCAGATTATGCTACCAATTCGTCAGGCTGCCGGAATGACGCTTCCTCAATGCATTAATGAGTGGAAAACGAATTCTCGAACACCAGTGAATACGTCACATCGGGGAATGAATCGAATTCCGGGGCTTGTATCCAGAGACTCACATCCGTGCCGAGTTGAGCACTTGCGGCGATGGCGAACACATCGGTGGCACACGGGGGTTGATAAGCAATCAGTTCACTGTGGGGTGCAGTGAGGTACACAACAATAAGACGACCATCTTTGTCGAGCATTCGGAAGCAAAAGTCCTAAGTCGGGAGCAGAATCTGGTACCAAACAGTTCTCCTTATTCATTATTTCTCTAACTCATAACAACGTCACATCTGAGAACGTCATCATTTTACATTTAAATTTGTCGGAACAGCATACCCCAGCCCAAATGCGCTCTAGCTGGCCCTTCCGCGGATTTATAAAAATCTATGAACCACCAAGGTGCTTACGACGCCTCAAATGTGATTCCCTCTAATATCATTACTGGTGCTGCTGTTTGTCACGCGAAAGCAGCGATTACACAAAAAATATGGATGCAAATGTAAACAAAGAAATACAGCCTCTGCTGCTATCCATGAACCGTAGCGAACTTTATATAAACAACAAATAAACAGAAAAAGATAGAAGAATGGAAATAAAGTAAGGGTTCGAGCGAATTCCAGCCGAATCAAGTTACATTCAACGGGAATTCATCTGCTATTGTTGGGTCCGAGATGCCAGCTCACTTCCGAATTCTCTTAACGCAGTCCGCCTGAACTTCGCAAGGGAACCAGCGCCCTTTGTGCCTTTTGTCAAGGTCGCTGTCTATATCACAGGCACTCCATGGCTTTCTAGTAAAGTACTCGGCAACTTAGATTGAACCTATCTTCGAAGAAATCACCCTAGTCGTCTTAGTCGTCTGGTCTCCGTTAGGATTCACTTATATGTTTTCATGGATACTGCGACTGAATTTAAGAAATGAAAAGCAAAAGCCAGCACTTTTTCAAAACGAGATCCTAATTCCTGAGCGTATCTTGCACGAGGTATATTTTAACTTTTCAATCATTTTTTTTCTGCAGCGACCATCATTTAGAAGCCGCCACACCCCCGAGCATTTATATAGAGCGTTCATGGCTTTAAATTATTACTATGTCCACAAAAAAGCGTTATGCAATGGAATGAGAAAAGGAAAAGATCTCTATACGCTCACGAAAACGTATATTTTGCATATTTTCGTGGGTCAGCCGATCAATCTGCCTCAAAATATGCTAATTATATTTTGGCGAGCGTCTTGCCAAGTCGAGTGTGGCACGCGGCAGAATCGGCAATCAGGAAAATTGAGTTGAAATTTAA
The DNA here is from genome assembly GCA_000688135.1 of Ancylostoma ceylanicum. Taxonomy (NCBI): domain Eukaryota; kingdom Metazoa; phylum Nematoda; class Chromadorea; order Rhabditida; family Ancylostomatidae; genus Ancylostoma; species Ancylostoma ceylanicum. The sequence goes on along the minus strand of JARK01001339.1, from coordinate 1,105,152 downwards.
GAGGGAAAAAAGAGAGAAGAAAGGCCTTTGAGACGTCTGCTCATAAGACGGAATTGTGGAGGCAAAATCTCCACAAGACGTGTATTCCGGGAAGCAATGGATGCCAGCGTTGAGAAGGGGGGGGGG
>JARK01001339.1:1089849-1104126 GCA_000688135.1 Ancylostoma ceylanicum | reverse complement strand
GATCATGCCGTCGCATGCACAGACGAAGACCAAACACGTAGTGTTCTGGACGAAAAAAAAAACGAGCAGATGCGAGGCGACGCGACCGACTGGTGATTGACATAGTGAACTCGGCGCGAAATCAGCTCTGTTTCTGAGGGCCAACTCTAAGGACAACCCCCGCAGCCGGAGCCCCAACGCTTTTTAGTGCTGCCCGTGCTGTATGCAAAGGGCAAGCGAAACGTGTGGACGCACGTTCTGTTCCAGGAAGTATCTCTCATCATAGGCATGGTTTAATCGAAGCACTGCACCGCATTCCAAAAGAAGACCGATGTTGGGGATAGACCTATTTATGAGACAGAAACGTTCCTTTCTCTGGAAGTCGACCTGAGTAAGGGAAAAAAGTAAGGTAGGAGTAAAACGACTGAGCAATCACATTCACAGAATTCCTTTCATAATTCCTTAGAGTCTTAGCGCTTAAAACGTCATCCCAGCAACTGTCCCTCGGAATCCCAGAAATTTTGCCCATATGGATTGCTGGGTTTACGACACCGACCGAGGAATTCTATTCTTTCGTGATGGATGCATGTGAAATCTATGAAAACTCCGCGAAATTGAGGGAGAGGAAAAATGAGTAAAGAAAAAAGAGAAGAAGAACACACTTATAATTTTCTCAATTTTGAATACATATGAGCTGTAAACAGAAAGCACTATTATATTTATAAATTTACCTATTTGCACTTCTATGCTTCCAATACTTTACGGAATACTTACTTAGTAACCCCATTTCTTGTCGGAAAAGTATGAAAGTCACAATGAATTAATGAAAAATCGGACTCATTAGGCTCCCGCGTCACCTTGTATCCATCCATCAATATGAAGAGAAACGAAAACGGAGATAGTCACTGAGCTCCGTACCGCTTGATGAGTGCAGTGTGTTGCTTCTGACAAGCACATCCGGGAGGATCGGCTCTCGGTTGGTGCAGATTTTTTGCAAAAGGTAAACAATAAAATGTTTCTTCTGATATTACGAAAACATCCAACAGAGATCTTCTCTGATGCTCAAACATGCCGACTTGTCAGTTTTTGTTTTTTTTTCTCTGGAAAGTATGTCAGGGTTGACTAGAGCGTTTTCAATCTTCTTGGAAACATCGAAGCTGAGAACCATGGTCTCGGTTTTTGTTATTTAATTTGAAATATCATATTTGGTCGGGGTGTCTAGCATGGAGTGCAGAATTAATGAGAATTCGAGCGACAAGCAGAGGAAATACAGACGAACCAAGCTTCCAGATGAAAAACCAGAAACTACCAAGGTAGGGAGGACGTATGCTTGGCAAAACTGCGCGTATCACTATTTGCAACCGTCTAATAAGCATCGATCATGGAATTTTTGAGCTCTGATTAATTTTACAATATCAAAAAATCCGCAAACGACATGCTCCTGCCACATTTCTCAGGAGTTCAGAATAAAAATAATATTAGTGTCTAGTTTTGTATAGGTTTTAGAGAGCAGTGGAAGCAGAAATCCAGGTATGGATATGTCCTGAACTCAAGTACTGGAGTTAAAGGGAAGCGGGGCCAGGATCTATCGCAACAGAGTCGCCACCATCCAAATTCAGGATTACATTGCAGAGAAAAAATTCAATGAAAGAAAACTGATGAAAGGAGAAAGTGGCAAAGACAGGTGCAAAAAAGTCAAGTAATCTATGTTAAAGACGTATTTCCAGAATATCAGCACAATTTTCTGGAGCTAGCAAAACGTCACAAAGCTCCGCGGGGATGACAGTAGAACATAAGCCGCAGCGAACATAAGCTTCGTGCTGGGAAGAATTACTTGAAAAGGAAATCTCAGCCGGCTTGCACTGTGGAGGACTCAAAATTCATAAGCCTAATGGAAAGTCGTTCTTTTCAGCCGTCGAAGAGAGAGGAGAGAGGGAGCTTCGAAAGTAATTCCAGCAAAAGCTGCAAAAGACTACAATTTTTCACTATGCTGCGGTAGCTGGCTAAACAACGCCACCTCAGTGAGGAACGCGACAAAGCCCCGAGGATGAGACTCACCGCAGACACAGAACCGCCAGCAAAAAACCAACACAATCAACTAACAACGTGGTGGTGGATGCGAACGGAAACACGGCGCTGATACGAAGAGCACAGCCAGTCAGAGGGCAACATCAGAGATTGCATCTAATGAGTAGAGAGCAAAGAGACAAACACAATTAACTCCCTGTATAAAGAGTCAGTGCATTGCTGGAGGGTAGAATGTAATTTTCGGCCGAGCTGTTCGTCTTGAACGATGTGCGCGAATTCCTGGCAAGCACTTACGACTTCATTAGGTGCCACCTAGAAGGCGTCGTAGCGTCAAGTGCGCGGCGGACGGCATCTCAGTAGTACTAGTGCCGCGGATTATTCTGCACTCGTGAATTTCCCTCGCATAAAACCACGACGAAACTGTTTATGTGATGTGTTTGCGACTCGATTCCGTCTTTGCCCGGGTGTTACATGCTTATAAACAAAGAACATGTGTCACGCAGTGAACTACATGCATTTATAATGGCTGCAGTTGCCAGCGCTACATCTTGTTACTTTTGCCGAACACCGCAACGTATTGACATCTACCGGAAATCAATTGATAATGATGCTGTCAGTTTACCAGTTACCAGCTCGCTTACCTGTCCAAAGCTACGCCATTTCTGCACAGTAGCGTGCTCGTCCTGAGAGCCTGCGGCTGTCAGAATATGGAGATCCTAATTAGTTCGGAGTCGAGGAATTCACCCTGAGTCTTGTTGTTGGAGCGTACCACTGGTTTTAATCCTGGCAAAACAAGGACAAACTGGACAAACAAAGCAAACATCCCTAAGCCTTGAAACTACGAGAAGCTGAACTTCACGGATGACTTCACAACGTTGTCACAACGAGGAATACGTGCAAAAAGTTTTTTTTTCTCTGAGAACAAAAACAAAAATCAAAGCGCTAGTTACACGTGTACGTATAACTAAGCAAACTATGGACATGCTGACATTACAGCGCCAATCCTTTACAAGTATCGGAATGTTGGAAAAGAGTAAAACAAAAACTGAACAGATAGCGAGACGAGATTCAAAAGATACTCAGAGATTTCAGAGAATACGTGAAGGTAAACCTTGAACCAGTTTCCGAAAGCAAAACAAAACGAAGAGTTTGCTGAAGACTCGGCCAGTGCACTGTGGATTGTGCGAGAATCACAAGTTTCCATCAAACTAGTTGTACTTTTCGGGGGAAAATGGGAAGACTAAAAGAATGTTCCGTTAATGTACTCAGAAAAAAGGCAGTTGATGTTATCGCAACCTTGAAAATTCTGTAATGTGATGGGTTAGCATTTTGGAAACCAGGATGTCGAAGGAGTAGATCGATGGAATGGAAGTAAAAGATGAGAAAAGAAAAAGAAGACTGATAGAGTTCAAATAATTCTAAATGAAGGGAAAAACCAATGAACAGACGGTTATCACAGATGTCGAGAGAGTCACATGGAGGGAAAAGAATGCAGAAATTTCAGGATTTTGCTGCGAAATTTCCTGAAATCCATGAAAAGACCCAACATCTAGAGCGCAGTGCCAGCCAATGTTTCCCGGTGCGAGGCTTTTGGACATCGAGATGATCTAATTGGTTGAGACGTGCGTCAGGCACTGCTAGTTTTACAACAAAGAGACCGATCGGCAATGTGAAACACCTCGAAAGTGGACTTTTTCCAGGATTCTATGGGCCTGGTTTGTGAATAAAGAGAAAGGAAATATAGCGTCAATTACAGCGCCAGACAGCCCATCCATGGGCGAACTATGAAGGGAGGCATTGTTTTCTGTGGTCCGTTTCGAAATCAGCGACGACGCAAACATTCGGACAAGGTTAACGGGAGGAGATGGAAAAAGAGCGCCAGCGAAAGTGGAAGGAATAGCAGGAGAGGAGTCGCCGGCTCTGCGACAGTGTGGTTTGAATGAGTGGCATGTTAAAATTTGATGAATGAGAACGGCGGCACAAGCTGGGTGGGTGGAGGACGAGTGTAAGGTTCAGCCGTCGGATGGAAACTAACAAGCCGGAATGCCCAACATAATATGGTTAGCAGAAAGTTCGTTCGACTTTTATCCACAAGAAATTCAATATTCCAGGATGTACGAAACAGCCGAGGACAGGACGTCTGTTAATTGACGTATGCTCGAAAAAGGTGGCTGCATTGGCGAGCCGAAGACGCTCAGATTGTTGCGAATTGCTGCTCAATAGTGTTATGCGGATGATGATGAGTTTGCTTTCGCCGTTAGGCAAATACATTATTTACCTGGTGTCAACAGCTGCAAAGCTGGCCTCGAACTGTTGACTCCATTCATCATTATCGCAGCGAGAAGGTATGCGAGCTGTCTGTCACATTAACGCAGCGGTATGCGGACCCTCTAAAGGTCACAACTCCCATGTATCTATAAACCACTAAAGGATAAAATGAAGTTGTCAGGATTCACAGAGAATTGGAAAGCTGAGCATGCGGACATCAGCCCTTTTCGTGTATTCCAGAAAATATTCCAGCGCTAAGGGCCGCAGTAGGTAGAATCAGCAGCTAGCACATGTCACAAATTGCCCTCATGTATAGCTATCTATGGTTATATGTTAAGGAAAAGTAATTTACCCCAAAAACTGGGATCCAAAAAAGTAGCGGTTTATACCGACTATAGCGACTCAATAGAGAGGAGAAAACCGACTTCCACAAAGGTGATTTTAGCTCCTATCAGAGCTAAGTATTTTTATAGAAAAGAATGACAAGTTTGAAACCGCACGCTTTTTATTCGTTTCTACCTCATCTAAGTACCACTTAATTAAAAGCTCTGGCCCATGCAATTACGACATCCCTGTTGTTCGAGGATTTATGGAATCATCCCGGTATCGAGGCACAATGATTGATGGCGTGAAATTAACGCGACGATCGCGTAAAGCACGAAAGATTACGACTTATGAGATCCACTGGGAGCCGTGGCAAGAGGGGACGTGCTCAGAGATTTTTTAGATGCCACGAGAAGCTCTGCTCCCCTCTGGGTATTCCTGTGCAAGGAGCTCTAAAGCATGTGAAGGGAAGAAAAAGAATTAATTGAATGTCTGATGCACCCTAAGGCTATACTGCTGTCCACCTACATATGTACATGGGAATTGCTCGCTTCTTGCCGGCAAGTGAGCAGAGCTGAGTGTCGTTGGCGAATTTTCCATCAACTCGCTGTCGTTTGGAGTGGCGCCGACTGAGGACAGCGTTATCGCGAGCCAAAATCGTCATGTAAAACAACGCTCATGTCACTGCTCAAGATCTTCCGCGTATATGATGGATGTCGTCGAGCATACCTTGACAAGGCACGCCTTCTGGACATGAAAAAGCGCTTCGTCCAACGAGCGACAAAGCCGAGCTCATCGAGGACATAATTCCAGGAACAGGGAACATCTGACTAATTAGGAATGAGTGGAAAAACATCGAGGGCGAGTGAAACGCCGACGTCGAGAAAGCGTCCCCAGTTAATGACATGTAATTACGTAATGAAACTTGGTCAACGGGACATCGATGCAAATTGCGTCGGCTGCGCTTCTACTTCAACAAGTTGAAACTCTTAGCTGGATTGTGTATACGTAGGCCTGATCCAGAGCTCTGGAGAGTAATCCATGGAAGTTGCGGAGCAGTAATCACCTAAAGCCAACGAGACCGCCATATATTACACCTCAAATGGCCGATCGCAACGAGGCAGAGGGCGCAATGTAATTGCGACGTTTACTGCCAGTGACTGTCTTGACACTAACGACACTCTTTTCTTACGGGGTGGAGCCATCCCGAAAAAAGGCCGTGGATCTCACGCAGAAAAAACGCCTCTAATGTGCTTGTCGAGGATGGAATTTGACCGAATCCTAAGGCACAAATACATAAGAGGAGGTAGAGCAAGAGGAGAGCGTGAGAATGACGACGATATCGTATAGCTGTGTATTTTTGTTGGGCGCCCGCTCTTACTTTGCACGTCAGTCGGATAATTTCTCGGGGGACAAATTCGATGGGCTTTTAATAGCGGAGAAATGGTGACATCGCCGGACAACGGATCAGTAGCCTCTGGACGTGGTTAACCGCGTTAGCAGTGACGCATGTAGTACGAGCACGAATCGCGAGGACGGTGTGTGTGTGATGAGAAGAGGAAGGACCTCGTCGCCGCTCATTGCATGTGATTTCGGCAGTGGTCGTACGCCATGCCGCAAATGAAGGCAATCGTGAAACTCGTGGATGAGCGGAAGGAGCCGTGCGAACGTCAGAAAAGAAGAAATAATGTTGCGAAAATGAGCCATGAAGGAGGGGGAATCGCTTTCGTGCTGCTTACGATGCACAACACGAACATGTTTGATGTGCGAGAGACGACGAGATGTTTGTCGCTCGTCTTTTCATTAAATCCTCAAAGATCATGCCACCACCGGTGATGGTCGTCTGCACTGGGACACGTCCCACTAGTAATAACCACGTTGTGCTTGACAATGTGCACGATGATAGATATGTGATGGATGAAAGCAATGCTATCATCCAAAGAGCTGCCGCAATGCAAACACAACGGCTAATGCCTAAGGGCAACCCTTTTTTTCTTGCAGGATTTCGTAAGCTTGGTGAGTCTTCCTGGTGCAGCAAAGCCCTAAATCCTGCATCAAAAATGTGTACCGACTTAAAACTCCCAAAGCATTCTTAAGAGGTAACTCTCACGGCGAAGACTCTGTTATTTATACTCCTGCCGTTCTAAGGAGCTTTTAAATAGAAGCATGTGGGCGTATACCGTTTTCTGGGATAAAATCCAGAAAAAAATTAGGAGGGAAGCGGCAATTTTTTTTACCTCATCTCGGATTATGGTTAGCCTCAGCAGTTCTATGCTGGGAAAGAGATATAGGATTCAAAATATGAGCAAGTAACTTTAGCAGCAAAAATATCCTGAGTATTAGTGCGAAAAAACTGGGTATTAGTGCGAAATACCAATGGAAATCTCCACTAGAAGCACCGCAAACGAGAACATTTGTGATGGAAAAAAAGGCCAGGAAGACAAAATTCCACGAAAAACTCCTTTCAAAATGGAAGGTTTTGAGAGCGCAGGCATTTAAAAATAACATGGAGCGTAGAACAATGACGTCTGCCTTGATTCTGAAAATCGTCAAAAGGACTACACTAAATCCTGGTGAAAATTGCACTTTTGGCACTACGTGAAACAACCTTCCGGGGTTTTTGAAGAACAATGCTTAACTACTGTTAGAAGGGAAATGCACCGACAATAATACAAGAATGTAAAACAAAAATCAAACAAGAAGCAGAGATCCGGCAACCCTTGTTGTGACAAAGAACGACTCTACCAATTGAGGCACGAAAAAAGTACCTTATCTGAGTAAAAAAAATCCTCCATGAAGCCGCGCGAGCACTTTCCGCTCTCTAAACACCGAAAATCTCTCGCGCATACAAAGCTATATTTACCTAATCGTTTACTCTTATGAGTGCTTGTACTGAGGGTGGCAATTGGCAACTCGAGACGTACACGCCAATTTTCGGCCTCCTAATGAAATTTCATAGTGGCGCACTCACGCCATTCACTGTAGAAACATTTTCATTACGAGATCCACGCTGACATTACGTCGCAACGTGGATGGCAAGGATGCCGGCTAACGTTTAACCCTTCGTACATGTTCATTGCTGCATATCTCATCATGCTGGTCGCTTGCTAGCGTGGATATGAGGCGCGTGCATCATCCTCCTCCGCATCGTAATGAATTTTCAAGCGTCACTGGCTTTTTAGCGTTTGCCGTATATGAGCTGATGCTGCTGCTGCTGCTGATGCTCGTGCAAGCAGCAACAGAAGAGCAGCAAAAGCTTACGGTAATTCTGGAGTTGTGAAAGGACGACACAGCCAGAGGCGAGCCGCGCATTCGGCGTCGTGGATGAAGAGCTGCATGTCACACGGGATACGATTCGTGTCACATCAGATAGCTTGTCACCGTCGCCGCTTCTTCGTCTCTCATCCCGGAGAGACCTCTCTCATCCACGAACAGACATGTTTGCTAGTGTTTGACAGCCCGTCCGATACGTCGTTTATAATATTGATGCCCATACTTGACAGAAAATGAAAAATGACCGACGACTATGGAATTGTGTCATGATAGAGCTGGACGACGTCTTTCTGTCGTAAAAATATGACGTGCTTTTATGAAGACTCATTTCTAACACGAGATATGAGTACAACCTAGTTAATGCATGAGAAAATGAGGTAATATCTCACATCATCAGCTTTCACATCCGTTAATGAAGCCTTACAAGAAAGTGTTCGTGACAGATGCTGGTTCTATTCTAGGCAACTCTTCTTCTTCTTACCATTATATTGAAAAATTGGAGGAAAAGTCCACTTTTTGACTTCTCATCAGGAATTAAAATCCGCTGCACTTACGCGATCAACATTCAAATGGTTCTATATATGGAAAATTTCATTTCAAAACCTCTGCCCATACAAATATTATCAGGTTCCCCACGACCGGTTCCCCTTAATGAGCAGAGATTAGTCAATGAAACACAAAATAAGCTTTAATGAGTTTCGAATCCAGAGTTGTAGCCACCACTGTGGTTTCTGAATGAGATAAGAAGTTGGAGGAGGGGAGGGGGCATCAAATCCCATATTCGAGCGTGCTTTAGCGTTTTCTAGTGAAACTCGATTGCGAGTATGTACCTACATGGAACACTGTGAAAGAGAAAATGTGACTCAAACCTCCTAATAAAGCAAAACAACAACTCCGCTCTCTCATGTAAACAGTACCTCTGTAGTTAAAGATGCAGCAAATTTGAAGGAATAGCTATACATCAAGCATCAAATCCCTTTCATCCAGAAAAAAAATTTCAAAAGGAAAAACAGAACTGATTCCCGAAGCTCTTTCAGCTGCACCTGCTATACACATGCAAGCTTGAAGGTACTGAGAATCAAGAAGGTGAAGAAGGCGCAGATCAGCTATAAATAATTGACTGCGGCACTTGCAATTTAGGTGAATCCGGAATGTAACTCGAGCCAGAATGCGCAGAAAATGTCGAAGAACGCGATCGTTGAGAGGAACAGCGAACAAATTCCAGTAAAATAGCGAGAACAAGCAAGACAACTCGGAGAATATGTGGAGCCATCCTGAATAAGACGATCAGCTGATCACAAGTTTTAGCTTGCCGAAAGATCTGCACTCGTCTTTGCAAGTCCATCCGAGAATTTAACGCTGGATTCTGGTTGTTCCCTTAAAATTTATTGCAATAGTCAAACAGCTACTAAAAATCGGAGAATCGCATTTGTTTCGGAATAAGGTATTGTACTTCTAGGTGGTGCAACTCATTCATTTTCCACTAATCGGCTCTTAGCTTCAAGACGTCTAGTAAGCAAGTTGTCCATGATTGTTGCTGCCTAGGATTCTCAAGTTCGATGCGACCAAAAATTCATTTATAGCTCTGAGAATAAATACAGCTAATTTGCATAATGTGAGCTTTTACAGACGCATGGTCTCAAATCCTTGCGGAATTTATTAGTTACCAATTTGTGCTTCATTCACCAAATTGAAACGTGGATGCTTACAGTGGCTGGGGGAACAAAATGTTATCCAGCAGCCAAAAGCTGTGTTTCTGGAATGTATGTAAACTTGCTTTAAAAATAATAAAAACACAGTGGAATATTTTGCTAGTGAAGTGAAATTCAAATCTTCATATCCGCTCACTTTTTAAAGAACGGATTGTCTCGGAATAAGCAAGATGTGGTCGAAAAATTCATGGATTTGAGCGCTGTGTGCAATGCTAGTGATTACACAATACGCAAAGACCGCAGTGTTTATCTTTGGGTGCATAGTCAAGCGGATTGCTCCTGAACGGTCAAGCGTGGTCTAGAGGCAAAGCACAGATCCCCATTACATGCGAATAATTCCAGTTACATGAGAATTGTGTCGACATGAAAAAAAAATGGAATAAAAAATCACTTTTGTAAGATGTTGAAGTGGATCACTCGTTTTCTGGATGACTCTTGGGGTTCCTAGGATAAAATATACCTAGAAATGTTTGCCACTTCGACTACAGTGAATGGCCCTAATATAAGACGAACTATGACAGAAGATCTCAGGTGTTTCCCTGTTCATTTCTCGCTGAAGCGATCCTGAGTTCGAACAGTTACAGTGGGTTAACTTAGGTTCTAAAGCTTCTCGAAAGCGTATAGCAGATAGCCTAGTGCTCTTCATAAATATCGACCCAGCTCAGAGCCATTACATGTTAAAGAAGTGCTACTCTTCTAAATAAAGGTAGCTAGCTTTTCAGAGAACTACGGCCGTTTCGCTTTTGGCAGCGGTGGAGATTTTGCACGTGATACTGTTAACATATCTTTTTCTGGAGAACTCATGGACATTCTGGATTTCGCACTTCAGCCTTCTTGTAAAATCCTCTGGTCCTAACTAATAATTTAACACTGCGAGAGTAAATAGAAGATTCACATTGCACTCGCACACTTCGCATATCCTAAACGAAATAACGTCGGTAAGGACATAAACAGTAGGAGGAAGTAGAAGTGTTTGTGATGATCAAACATCAAACATCATGAATATGAAGTGAGGAAGTGTCGTTAGAACAACTGTGAGTATAGATGGAGCGACGCAAACTAATTAGAAAAGACATATGATGAAGATTGTGAACGTTCCGTTAGCTACGAAACAGAAAAGAGACCAAAAGTATATTCTCGGGATTATGCATCGACATATTTGCAATGGTTTAGGGAGATTTATTCAGAATTCAATTTTCGAGGTTCCCAACTGGCACAAATACCCAGGGAGAAGCAAAAGCATTGAGTGCTGCGGAAGAAAAACGAGTTTTTTTCATTGGCTCTGTAAAGACATTTATTCCAGCAGTGCTCAATATATAGCTGTGGGTCCTATTTGTCCGGAAAATTTCCTCAAAGCAGGTTAGTTTTTTCCAAAAGTTAAGTTAAGTTTAAGTTCCACCTTAATGAATTTCCAGAAATAAGACATGCAAATTCGCAATTCCATACTTTTCGCAAATGTTTCGGAAATAATTCAAAGCGAGTTATATGAAAACCATGGTAAACACTGAGGCAAATATACGAAGCAATGGGGAGGGAATAGAGAGTATCGCGTGGATAATTAGGTTCATGAACAGCTGAGCCGGGTCGCAAAATACGAACATCAGCACCAAAAACAATTTCAAAGCACCGTATAAAGATTTCGATTAGAGCTTCTGCTGGAATGTAGCCTCAACTACGCATAAAAACATACTTTTACCAGCAACACATTAGTGTTGTACTTTATTGTAATAGAATATGTAAAGATAAAAACGCTATTCGAGACAAGCAAGGAATATGTCGAGGGAAATCCGAATTTTCGAGACGCAACCGTATGTCAACGGTTGAGAAAAAGTGGGGAAATTCACATGCGAAACATGAGAGTCTCGTGAGGATCGCGGTTTCTGACAAGCTGAGCGCGCATGAATCACAGCCACAATCCGCTATACAACAAATACCTTAACAATCACAATGATACGAACAAAAGGCATCAGCGTACAAATCCACGAATCACTACAAATTATCACCTGCCAGTCCATACAAGTATTAGTCAGCCAGATACAAGTTATATGCGCGTGTTTTTGTTGAAGAATCCATAAGAGCGGTAGTAGTATTAAACTAACCGCTAGCAAAAATGAGTAACTAGAACTCCATCCATTATTTTCGCTCATCATAATACAAGCACAATTCCTGAGCTCAGCTTTCTTGAGCTCATAGAGAATGGCTGCCGCAAATCCATGAGAAATTCATGCAGCATGTTATCTAAGCTTCATTACAGTAGCTCACGGAAATCCATGAGAAATTCATGCTGCATATTACCTAAAAAAATACATCTATTACTAAGATAAAATTGTAATTTCAAAAACACTCCGGCTGTACGAGGCCTTTTTAGGTCTTTTCGCTTGCTTCCATCAGATGGTTCAGTTCTCCGAAAACTGTTTTTAATTGCCAGTGAGCGCTTTGCGTTTCAAAATCGATACATTTAACCAAGGATTTAACCAATTATGTTCTTTGAATATTCCGAAAATATCATCGTTGTGACAAACTTCATAATTGATTTTTAGACACTATTCGAATGAATCAATTTTATAAATCGGATATACGTACGTAGTATAAAAATCAGCATGTTTTCGAAGATAAGAATATTGAACCACTTCTAGGTCTCCGAAGACGATGATTAGATCGAAAAGTCAGAATATTTGTCATTCAGCGTGATGTGAAGGATATGCAGAACATGGGTGTATGTACATTCAGCGTATCACCATTAGAAGCAGTTCCTTAACGTAACATCGTAATTTTTTCCCAGTACCCCTGAGTTAGAAGACTTAAAATAAAGGGAAGTTTTCCAAGAACCAAAATGTTCTATAGGTTTCTTTTTCATTCATGTCTTGGAATTCTACCTTTCCCTTCTCATATTTTATCACAGAGCTCTGTGATCCAGTGAAAAAAACATGATTCGGTAGAAAAAAAAAGAAAATAGTCTCAGGATTATCTGCAGCCGCATAGACTTGTAACTCTTTAAACGCAAGAGTATTAGTGTTGGGCTAGAACTGCACCTAATGAGAGATAACTGTGAAGGAAAAATGAGGGACAGTTTTTGTACAATCCCAGTGAAGGGCAGATCAATGAACTACTAGTGAGTGTGCAATAATCAAGCAAATGTGGGTATCCATTAGCTGCAAGCTCAGCTCCATAGAACTATCAATACAGATATTTTTGTTCTTATACACTTAATCAGCGATTTCTAAAGTACAAAATGCGGAAAGGTGAGAGTCCAATGAGCGAATACTCTTCGAGAAAAGTTTTCTAATATTGTTTTGCAGAAAGCAAGGAGATGATGGGCATTGTTATAAATTTAGTGGATAAGAGATGTTGTGAATGGAACAAACATAATTCTTCTGAAAAAGCGGGATAACACTGTGTAAAGGCAGCTGGCAAAGGGTTGTGTAAGAATAATATGTATGGAGAGCTTGGCATTTATTTGCACGCCTATAAAAATAAGCAAATAGGCTAGTTTCAGTTTCAGGAAAAGAAATAATGAATCATGAATCAATTTGTCAATCATCATCTTTTATATTCTGATCTATTCTATTCTATTTTACATTCTTAAAGCGGCTGTTACTAAAACAACTTAAAACCAATCCGAAGCTATGAATAGTGGAAAGGCCTGAAACATTCTCGAAGCCGCTATCCACAGGTTTTTACAGTGGTGTTCAGCGTGAAGTTGAACAAGTAATTTGCTGGTCAGTCTATAACGCGTATTTCGAGGCAGAGAAATCTTATTGATTGAGAGAAATCTTGCAGGAAATGAAGAGAAGCTCATGAAAAGCAGCAGGTGGCTTCTCTAGCCAAATGGCCGATTTCCTCCCACCTCAACACTATTCGTTGACCGCGAACGCACCTGGATTATCCTCTCATTGAAAATCACTCAAATTGCGCACCTCAAGCAAAAAAGTGTAGTAAAAAAGTATAGTCTGGGGGTTCACTCCTCGAATTCTGAACACTCTTAACTCCGTTGGTGATTCAAACGGGTATTCTTAGAGGAGAAATTTTAGAATAGAAACTTATTCACAAGAGCCTTGACTCTGCGGCTGAACTTTTTAATGTTCGATCTGCGTTAGATCAGATTTGGGAGTGATCGAAAACTTGGAAAATACTTCTAGAGTCTGGGAAAAAAATCATGTGTGCTTGGGCAGTTCTCCTATGCAAATCGCTAATGAAAATCACTTCGATGGAAAAAAAATGTAGACAAGGTTGTGGATTTTAGTTTCTGGTAGGGGACATGAGGTTCACCTTACTTATCATTGAGATATGGGCTTATTCATATTCCGCCGAACTTTTTCTTTCTAAGCTCATCACGTCTGAACAATGGTTGATCAACAAACGGAGGAATCCAATAGACGTTTTGTACTCGAGTTATGAGTTGCTGTGCTCGATGTTTTGTCTCCAACGACGTTTTATTTTCTAAGAATGCCTCAAGTAGCATAATAAATTATTATTATCATTCTTATCATTACATTTTATTATTATAATATAACCTGACTAAAACTGCGAGTTTTGCAACAAACTAATGGAAATGAAGAAGTCTACACCTTAAAGATACATTTTAAAAAAGACGTTATTTAGAGAAAATTAATTTCATCAGCTAGAAACAATTTCATCTTTCCTTTCCTCTTCTCCAATTTTGATATTGAAAGCCTTAGCGGCTCCTTCCGTC